>CM053595.1:210218109-210291222 GCA_028646575.1 Pseudocheirus occidentalis | reverse complement strand
GGACGTCCTAATTAGGTTTTTAAACCTTGGAACAGGGCTAGGCTCTCTCTTCCGGCCCGGCCTCATGCATCAACATGGGTAAGACATCATCTGGTAGGGCACCCCTTTCTTCCCGGGAGAAAGGGAATAAATTCCTCTTCTTATCTAAGGCATCTCTGTGTTTACTTTTATTTTTTTATACCACAAACACTCCCATTAATCCCCCACTGGGGCACTGGGAGCTTTCTTCTAGATCTCTTCCTCCGCCTAGGAGCCTGGACCCCTAATTTTACCATTAATGGATCTTTTTGACTCCATCTCTTTCCCAGTACAATTCTTTGTTGACATGATATTCCAATACCCGGTCATACCCATTATGTACCCCTCTACTGCTCTTGGGAAGAGTCTTCTTTACTTTAACTAGGAGCACAAAGTGGGGGGGGGTGCACTGAGCTCAAAGAACTTGCAATAAAGCAGGCCATAGATCATGAGATATAGGCCATGAGACCAATGAGTATAATATAGTTAAGAAATAACTAGGAAAAAAGAGAGATCCAGACAAGTTATCCTAGGAAAACCTCAAGAAGGAGAGAGCTTTTAGCTGGCAAATCAGAGGAGGCTTCCCAGATGTGGGAGCAGCCATTTAGCATAGCCTTGAAAGAAGAGTATTATGAAAAGTGGATTAAGAAATTAGGAGGCAATGCATTCCAGGCACGGAAGAGAGCCTACATGAATGGAATGAGACAACAAGTATGCTGATTTCAAGACCTATTTGGCAAGAAACCAAAATGCTGGAAAGGTAACTGACAGCCAGACTGTGGAAGACTCTATACTAAAAGGAGTTTGCGTTTGACCCTCAAGGCAATAGAGAGCTGTTGAAGGTTTTTGAGCAGGAGTGTGACATGGTCAGATTTGTGTTTTAGGAAGATTACTTTGGTACTGTATCTAGCATACAACAGGCACTTAATAAATGCTTCTTAACATGAGGTAGCAACAGAATGGATTAGAGCAGGGAGAGACTGGAGGCAGGGAAACCAGTTAGAAATTCATTAACCCATGAATCCAGGGAAGAGGTAATAAAGTCTCAAACTAGAATGGTAGCCATGTGAATTGCCTGCTGTGCTGCTGGCCTCATAGTAGGTGCTTAATAAATTATTGATTGAATGGAAGGAAAGGATGCAAGAGATGGTGTGGAGGGAGAATCAATACAATGTAAAAGAGGAGCAACAGAATGCATCATTTGCTTATTCTCAGAAAGGACTGAGAAAAGATCTAAATTTAGAAGAAGAAAAAAATTAAGTTGGAACAAGGGAAAACAAGGCATTGGAAAGCTTTGAGTTGAGCTCCAGCCTAATGGGAATCTCCTTCCTTCCTTCCTTCCTTCCTTCCTTCCTTCCTCTCCACCTTCCCTCCAGAAATCTGCCCCTACAGAACCCCCCAACCTTGAGGTAGCAATGGAATTTGCAATGGGAAACTGGAAGACCCAGGCACTTTGCCTGAGGTTAGCTCTGAGGTCATGGACAACTGACACCTCGTGATGGCTGAGGATGCTCCAGCTACAGGCTAGGTAGGGGAAAAGCCCAGGAGAAACATATGGGCTTTGTGGGCTCATTTGGCCCAGGCAGCCTGTAGGAAACAGGACACACAAGGATGTTGGTTACTAGGTTACATCTCACTATGTACATTTAACCTTGAGGAGTGCTCTATGGGCCTGTATGTGTTTTTGCTGTTCAGAGGGGTGCCTTCAAATATGCTACCTGAAACTCCAATGCTTCTGGAACTGGCCTAGTAGTGGTATCCTAGAAGAGGGTAAGGGAGGAAAGACGTCTGATTGGACCCACTCAGTGAGCAGGCGACCTTCTTTATGTGGTCCATTTATATGAGAGGGGTCTTCAGAACTACTTTTTGTCCAGTGCCCCACACCCCTTTCCCCATTCTAAATGTACTGGGGATTGAGTGCAAGCTGCCAAAGTAAAGCCCTCCACTGGGTCAAGCAAGGCTTTGATTTTCCATTCTTTGAGACCTTAACAGGCTATCCAGGGTAATTTCAGTATTCATTTTCCTGAGGACAGGAGACTAACCCAGATGATCTCACATAGTCCTTTCCAGCTCTGTGATTGTTCAAATGAGTCCAGTCTTAATTCCATAACACCACTAGCAATGTTGACCAAGTACATTCTCATTATCACTGAAAGGATGTGAAGAGTAGAATGAACCCAGATTCCTGGGACCTTTTCCTAGTTTCTCATTCCCTAACATGGATTTCTCTCCCTTGCCTCTATTGCCTTGAGGACTATGGTACCTCTATATACTTATGGATGGAGAATTCTGTTTGTCATCCACCTCTGGGAATGATCAGGTAGCTGTCCCTGTGTCACTGCGAAGTGCTGAAGGATGCAGGCAAAGGCTGAAGAAAGTATTTGTATCTCAGACTCTCTCACTAAGCCTAGGGAAGGGAAAGTTCAATAAGAACCAGCCAACCTTGCTCCTAGGGCCTGGTAGTGGAGTGGGCCCCATTGAGAGAAGCCTTCCCACCACCTTTGGCCTTTAAGGAATCTGGGCCTGTTCTTCACAGAGGGTTAAGAAAGCCCAGCACTCCTCAAATCTAGAAGGGCTGATGGACCACTCTGCCAGAATCTCTAAATTTTCCTACAACTCTAAGCTAAGAGATGTGAAGGTCCAGGGTAACGATGGAGGTAGGAGAGTCAGTCTTGGCTTCCCACATTCCCCTGGTGGCTGAGCCTCAGGCGCTGGGATGACGAATCCGGCAGCAGTGGCAGCGTGGGAGGGAGGGGTGTAGGGGGAGGGAACTCCTACCCCGCCCAGGCCCTGGATCATTTGAAAGGCAAATATGCCGGGTTGCCAAGGGAACGGAAGAAAAGGGACTTCCCTAGCATCAGTGACTCGTAGGGAATGGAGACAGGAGGCTGTGATGCTGAGAAAATTGTTTCCAAAAAAAAGTAAAAATCGGTGACTAAGCAGCCCAGTTATGTAAAGCAATCTCCGAGGAAGTGTGAGGAAGAGCCTGGAACCCACCCCCATGTCCCTTCCTGCTCCCAGCCCCAGCTCCTGAGGCCTAAGGGAATTTCCCAAGGTCCATGCCTCCCACCCCTAGCCATCCTTTCCCACTCCTCAGGGGTAGGCCAGGAGTAGGGATGCTGCCCCCAAGGGCATCTTATATCTTGCTAAGGGCAATCAGATCTTTGGCCCTTTGGGTTGGGCAAAAGGATGTCCCTTTTCTCTTGGAGCAGGAGCCCAGGTAAGACGAGGACATTTGAAAGAACAGTATGGGATCTAAGTCAGCCCAGAAGGAGACCACAGGTCATTTGCCCTCATCAATAGACCTAGCAGACCAGACTTATGACATTTTAATATTGCACCCCACCCCAAGGTCAAACCCTCATAAGTAATTGGGGCCCCTCGTCTAAGACTCCTCCCTCCATATGGGTGGCCCACCTTGAGAAGCACACAGGTTCCATAATACCAAACTCCAGAAATGTGTTATTCTTCTTTCCCATACAATACAATCCAGTCCACCAAGCCTTTATACAGGGCTCTTCCCAGCATCACCCCTCCCTCTGAGAACTGAACTAGGTAGCTAGCCCACTGGTTTCTGAGGACTATTGCTGGATAGAAAGTTTCATCAACAGCGGATTAATCTGCTGGACAATCATGAATGTGCCACTTCCCTTAGAAATGCTGAAATCACTTGATACTCAAGACTGCCATGTTTGTTTTTATATTCCTAGTGCCTGGCGCAGTGCCCTGTACATAGAAGGTGCCTAATAATGGCTTTATGAATTGAATTTAATCGAGCTAGAGTTTAATTCCATTCAGAAAACACTTATTAGGCATCTCTTCATGGTGCAGGACAGACAGCACTGATTCTAGAGACAAAAGAACTAGATTCTAATCCTGTCTCTATCATTAGAGAATTGATCTGGGCCTCAGTTTCCTCATCTTTAAAATGAGGGTGTTGAATCAGATGGCCTCAAAGGTCCCTTCCAGCTCTGACCCCATGATCCTGTGTGTAGGGCACTGGGGTAAGTGCTTTGATGAGTCCTGTAAGGTCTCTGCCATCAAGGATCTTACTCTGGAATGGGGAATTAGCTGAGAACTACATCCTCAATGGAAGAGAGCAGGAGACCTTTCTAGGCATGGGAAACATCATATGCAAGCACAGAGAGAAGGAGAGGGCAGCTCGGGTTAGGAGAACAACCAGGCAGGGTATTACCTGATATGGGATAGGAAAAGCAGGTTAGGGCTAAGCTTTAGAGAACTTTCAATGCCAGGCTAAAATATTACCCAAAAAGAATGGTGAGTCACTGAAGATGTTTGAGCAGGGAAGAATGGGATCAAACCTGGGCATTAGGAAGATAACTTTGTTGTCAGTTTTATGAGGGATGGGTTGGGAAAGGGGAGATGCCAGAAGCAGAGACTCCAGCTAGGGGCGATGTCACAGCCATCTAGGTGGGAAATAGAAAGGGTTGGAAGTAGAGTGGTGACTGCGGGTATACACATAGAGTGTCAGCTACCTGTGCCAGAACACTGGGCCGATGCTCCAGGTATACCTAAGGTGGTGACCCTACCAGTGGAGAGGAGGAGACAAGCAAGAGACATGTTCTAGAGACCCAAATGATAGGACTTGGCAACTAATTCATTTTGGGAGGCAGAGAGGAAGGTGGAGGACAAATCAAAGATGACTGAGATTTTAAACCTGAGGGCCAGGGAAGATGGTGATGCCATCAAAAGGAATAGGAGAGTAGGGGAAAGGAGCAGGCTTTAGAGGTAAGACTTAACATGAAAGTCCTGGGCTAGTGGATGTCCAAGGTCCAAGGGTCCCATGGAAGGTTTCCAGGAGGCGTTGTTCACAGAAAAGAGCAGTAAGGTAGTGGAGGAGGACAGACCAGCCCATTTTCCTTCTATTACAGTTATTTGTGAGTAGATACTTCCAGTCAACATATTGGGACTAAAAGCCCTGGAAAATGAACTTGAGTGGGGGAGTTATTGGGTGATAACAACTACCATAGAACCCAAAGGGAGGTATAGAGGCTGTAGGAAATAAAAAGAAGCCCTATTTCTGATAACTCCAAATATTCTCCAAATGAAGTCATACGCCTCGAAAATGGGAAGACCCTTAAACCTCTCTCTCTCTTACTAAATCCAAAGCATCTTGGGTACTTAGGAGTCTTTCCAACTCTCACTCCCAGGAAATTCTTCATATCTGACTTAAAACCCTCCTGCTGTATTGTAAAGTTTCGCTTCCTCCTGTTTTGTCCTTCATGGGGATTAGGCGAAGTTAAGAACAATCCTCTTTGTGTAGTATTAGCCTTTTATAACATAGAAACCCAAGTATAAAACACCATGAAAATTATCCCTTTAGCATCCTCATCCTGAATATTAACATTCTTCTGGAAGTCAAAGATATGGAGAGACTCTTTCTCCCTGCTCCCCAAACTCCTCCTGGGCCTTGCTTCATCTAAACCAGGGGGCATCCTGAACCTGACCTCATGGAGGGGAACCCAAGCAAAGTCCCAGGGGTGGTAATGGGGCCATTTTCAAAGAACCTGATCTTCCTTGGGCCTTTCCTCTTCCCTAGTGCCCCATGCTCCCTCCTGCTCACCTAAATTGGCCCTCTTTCCCCAACCCCCGACCTCCTCCATCTTCCATGCTCTGTATCTCTGTCTCCCTCCTCTTTTTGCCTTTATGATTTATACTTGAGTTGAAAACCTTTCTTCTCTCTGATCAATTCCACATGGGCCCGTAGGATCCCAGGATCCCAGGATCTCTGACAGGCCTCAGGCCTCCTGCCTCCTGCCTCCTGATGGGATTTCTGGATTCAGAGGCAGGGTATCCTAGTGAAAAAAGCCCAGGATGAGAAATTAAAGGATTAGTCCCAGCTCTTGGTAATGAGTTCCCATGTGTCCTTAGGAAGAGTCCTTCTTTTCCCTCTCCAAGACTCAGTTTCTCCATGTGTAAAATGAAGTTCTTCTCATGACCTAAAGGGCTTTAGGATTCCCTCACAGGGCTCTGCAGAACCTGCCAGAGTAGAGATCCTTAGTACTTCCCAGAGCTTTAGGACCTATGGGGGGGGGGGGATGTTAAGGAAGGGAGGCTGCTTGCCGAGCATGCTGAAAGGCAGCTGAGTCTAGGAGGAAAGCCCCCTCTCCCCACCTCCCCCGCCCTCTCCCTCCCCAACTTCCCACCCACCCACCCCAGGAGGCTGATAATTGGTGTTGTGAGGATTAGTCACTGTGCTAACGCTGAGGCTTCCCTCCTCCACAAGCTCCGGTCCCCCTACACAGCAAACTGGCTGAAAGCTTAATTGGAGTTCCTCACACCTCCCAGGTATAGCCTCAAACAAAATGACAGAGTGATCAAAGTGCCAGGAGTCAAACCCCAGGGAGTGGAGAGTTGCCATGGAGTTTCTCTGTGCTGTGGGATTTTTAAGCACCCTTCAAGTGGTTTCAATTGATGGGAGGGGAGGGCAAGACAGGGGGCAGAACCTGAAGCAGGCCTAGCAAGGATGCTCAGGGTCTTGGATGCTTTCTCAGTGCCCTGAAACAAAATAAGGGAACTCCTCAGGATCCTAGCAGGATAGCTCATTCTGTCCCTTCTCTTGGATCATGTCCTAGGACAAGCTCTGCCTTCAGGCCCAGCTCCCCATACTACAGCCATGGTAGAATGGGGGAAAAGTGTGAGCTTGTGTGTGATGAAGAATGCCTTGGTTTGAAAAAGGATCTTTGAGAGGAGGAGCCCAAAGCTCCCATTCCAGACCTTCCTTAGAACCTGAATCGGGATATCCCATATAGCAATCCCTGCATTGCCCATGTGTCTGTAAGTCTGCTTTTCACCTTGTCCCTCATGGATCTGTCTATGGGCATTACCAATGCCAGCCCCCTCCCCCACCTCTATTCCTCCACCTACCATAATTCCATACTTTATCCACCTCTGGGAATGAACAGGTAGCTGATCCTTGGACAGTAACTTCAAGAAACAGAAAGAATCTAACAACTGCCTAGGTTGTTTCGAAGGCTATTTGAAGGAACTGGGGGGATAACTATGGGGCCATGTGGGACACAGGCACCTCAAATTCCATTTAGAATTAAAATAAACGATATACTCTCTGAGGTTAGTTTCATGCTGAGCCTTGGGGAAAACAGTGTTGCCTTAGAAATCAGTCCCTTCTGACAGAGAATTGCAGAGTTCAGCAGGGCAAAAGGGAGTCCGACCTTGGTGGGGCAACTGCTAAAGGTGGACAAATCAACCAGACCCCAGGTTTCTCCCTCACCAGGAGGAAAAGGCCAGCAGTCATGTATGATCCCTGGGACTACTCAAATATACCCTATGTGCTTCATGAAGATTGTTCCATGTTAGAAGCTAAGCATGTGTTGAAAGAAAATAGAGAATGGGAGGATAGAAAACCTAAGACTTGTAGGTAAAGCATGAGAGAGGGTGTGGTTTCTCTTGGAAAGGAGAGTAGGAAGGAGGTGAATGGAATAAGGAAGCTAGGCTGCAGTTTCTCATGGCTGCCATTCAGGTCCCAGGGAAACCAGCAAGCGGAAGGGAACCTTCTCCCACACGCCCTCAGCATCCCCGGTGTTGCATATCTAATTGGATTCCCTCTGCCTCCTACAAGGTTATCCTTGGCGCCGGGAAAATACCTCGCCAACGGATTCTCTCCTCCCTTCCTCCCTCCCTTTTTCCCTCTCTCTCTCCCTCACTCCCTCCCTCCCAGTTGGAGGAGGGCTGGAAGAGCAGCTCTGCCATTCACAAAGAGATCTGCATGCCTGAAATCCAGCAATTCCCTCAGCCCCCAAATCTCCCCTTGAACTTCAGCTACATAGGACCTCCTGCTCCATCACACCTCCTAGACCTGCCCTATCTGATCTTTATCTACTGCTTCTACTAAGCTCCTGGCCTTTCCAAACCCCCTCCCCTATCCCCTGCAGTCAGACCCCACTGAATTAGCCTGTTGCTAATGATGCTGAGCCATTCATCCTTCCATCTTCTATCCCAGCAGGTCCCACTTAAACGCTGATGGAAAAGGTGCTGTGTTTGCTGGTAGCATGATGTCCCCAGAGTAGGATTTCATGGTCAACAACCTGAGTGCTTTAGCCATACCAATACCCAGCCAACCATTCCCCTACCCACATCCCACCCCCAGCAACTAAACTTCCTGAAACCCAGCATATGACCTCATTTGGATTAATGGGGACATTGGAAATAGAACGAGAAGGAGGGGGCAGTGCTTGCTAAAGGGGAGAAAGAGAATTACAGGGAAAGATATAAGAGAAATGGAGAGAAGAATAGACAAGGAAAGAGGTGAATAGTGGAAGGAAGGCAGTTGAGGGGCTAAAAAAATGAATTGTGGATGGTCTGAGGGACAGAAGAAAAAGTGATGGTTGAAGTACCAGAACTACAGGAAAGGAGGAAGGGAACATTCATTTATTAAGTGTTGGGCCAAGCTCTTTACAAATCTTATCTCTTTAATCAAATAACAAACTTTGAAGAATAGTAATAATCATAATAAGGAGATTTTGGGACACAAACTAGCTTGACTAGTGCTCAAAGGACTTCAGATCCTAGGCTTCTGGGTAGTTTCCCAAAGCTACCTCCTAAAGTTGAAATACTTTTATCCCCTAGCCTGAGTTCATCTCACGTCTAACTACCCTTTCATATGGTCTGCCAAATTCCTCAAGTAAGGAGAAGGAGAGCATCTAGGACAAGGATTTTGAGATGGCCCACGGGAACTTTGGATGCCTACAACCATGCCTCCAAATGCCCTGGGATAGTGACCTCTACTCAAGCACCAGCAACTAACATTTCCTCAAATGGTGCCATTCCTCAGATGAACTCCTGACCTTCATGTCACATCATCAGCTTGGGGTGAGAGTGGTGTTCAAAGGGATCCCCTGAACCTCTCTTTAGCATAAGCTAGAAATTAGTCTTCAAAGGGGAAATGCTCCCGACACACACACATCATCAAAAGCAACTTGCCACCCTAGTTAAAGGTTCTTGCTCATTTATCAGAACTCTCAGTAGCTCTAGAGAGGAGTTCAGAATCTCTCTTTAGACTTCCTCAATGGGGACAGATGGATTTGCTAGCAGCCCCTGGAGATGGGAAACCCCCCAAGGAACCCCAAATTTGGGCAAACCTTCCTGCCCACTCAGGGATTCTAAAAGCTCTTGGATTTGGCTAAGCCCACCTTCCTCAGCTCTCTCTCTCTCTCTCTCTCTCTCTCTCTCACTCTCACTTTCTCCCCCTCCCTCCCTCCTCTCTCTGCTCCTCTGAGTGCACAGGAGGGCTGAGGGAAGCCCCGTGTGCCTGTGATGAACGGAGCTAATTTCTGCTTTGCTGGTTCAAGGCAGAGAAACTGCCTCTATTCCCCTCCTTTCCAGCAAACCCTCTCCCACACACAGACAAATAGGCAGCATATTTAATTGGAATTCCTCACACCTACAGGGTAAAGCCTTGTCAGGAGAAATAGAGCCCACAGCCAGCTGGCTCCCCCCATTCCACCCACCTTGTCTCTTAAAAAGAAATCCCCCGCCCTCCTCCTCCCCCCCCCACACGCACAAGCACACCCACCCTCAGGCCTTTGCACATTCCTCCTAAGCACAGTTGTTAAGGATGGATCTGCTGTCAGTGACGTTCCCCTCCTGGGCTGCCACAGCTCCGATGCTGGGCTAGGGCCACCTGGAGGCCACTCCCCATTTCCCCCACCCCCAATTCCTTTCTCAAGGCTCTCTGGACTCTGGGGTTCCTGAGACCTAACTGAGGATAATTAAGTGGCTAGTTCAGGTTTAGCTGAAAGGGGAAAGATAAGGGATTCAGGAATATGAAGGAGAATGAGAGAAAGACTAGGGAGACAGAATCGTAAGTTTCAGCATTGGCTTTCAAGGTCATCCAGACCAGTGTCCCCTAGACAGAGGCAGCCCTGTCCCACAATGGGATAGCTCTGATGGTTAGGAAGTTTTTACTTATTATATCAAAAAGAATTGTGCCTCTCCTCAATTATCCACAGGGACAGGGAACCCAAGAGGAAAGAAACCAGGGCTTTGAAGGAGAAGAAATAGAGATCAGAGGTGATTGATGGGAGAAAAAGGGTGAATTGGAGAGGAGGGAACTAGGGAAGGTACCCCATGACCCATGCACAACTCTGCAGGCAGGGCCAGCCAGTCTCTCCTAGACTTGTCCAGATCCCTTCCTCCTGCCTATGTTTCTTGTTCCTTTCTTGCTTCCTCCTTTCTCCCCCTCTCTTAGAATCGTAGCATATTGAACTTGAAGGGGCCTAGAGATCACCTGTCCCACCTCTCTTCTTCTACAGATGAAGAAACATGAGGCATCAAGGGGGAAGTGACCGGCCCAAGGCCACACGGCGAGTAGCGGAGCCAAGACTGGAATCACCCAGCGCTCTGTCGCTGCCTGGCCTCCCCATTAGTTAGTGCTTGCTGCTTCCACACAGGCTAGGCTCACTTTAGGCCTAGAGCTCGCTTTACAAGGAACTGAAATAGACATCTGCCCCTAGTGGCATTAGCTAGTCCTCCTACCTTCCTAGAAAACCTGTCCCCAACTGTTGCCTGAAACATTCACCATTAGCATTCAGCTCCTTCATTTACTTTAGCGTTCAGTTCCCTAATTTTATCCAGTATACTTTTTTTTTTCCCAAGGCAATCAGGGTTAAGTGAGACAGCTGGTGTCTTGAGGTAGGATTTGAACTCAGGTCCTCCTGGCTCCAAGGCTGATGCTCTCTCTACTTTGACAGGTAGTTGCCCTCTGAGTATTTTCTTTTTTGAAAATGCAAATTTTCCGAGATCTTGTGGGTTCGACTCCAGACTACTGCAATAAAGAGAATATTGAAATGCAGCTGGTCATACAAATTTTTTTTTTTTGCTTCCCAGGGCATATAAAAGTTAGGTTTATATTATACTGTAGTCTATTAAGTGTACAGTATTATTATGTCTAAAAAACAACGTACATGCCTTTATTTAAAAATTCTTTATTGGGGTGGCTAGGTGGCTCAGTGAACAGAGCACCAGGAATCAGGAGAACTTGAGTTCAAATCCAGCCTCAGACACCTAACACTTACTAGCTGTGTGACCTTGTGCAAGTCACTTAACCCCAATTGGCCTGCCTTCCTCCCTACAAAAAGCAACAAATAAATAAATAAACATAAAAATACTTTATTGCTAGAAAATGCTAACCATCATATGAGCCTTCAGCAAGTCACCATCTTTCTGCTGGTGGACAGTCTTGCCTTGACATTAAAGGTGCTGACCGATTAGGGTGGTGCTTGCTGAAAGTTGGGGTGGGTGTGGCAATCTCTTAAAAAAAAAAAGACAATAATGAAGTTTGCCTCATTTCCTGCCTCCTCCTTTCACTTGAACATTTAGAAGTCATTATAGGCTTATTGGTTGTCCTAATTACAATATCATTGTGTTTCAAGGAATACGGAGGCCAGAGGAGAGGGAGAGAGCAGGGAAGTAATGGTTGGTGAAGCAGTCAGAACACACACATTTATTAAGTTCACTGTCTTATATGGGCGAAGTTCTTGGCCTTCCCCCACAAAGAATTAAAATAACAGCATCAAAGATTACTGATCACATATCACCATAACAGATACAATAAGAATGACAAAGTTTAAAATGTGAGAATTACCAAAATGTGACACAGAGACATGATTCAAGTGCATGCTGTTGGAAAAATGGCACCACAGACTTGCTGGACACAGGGTTGCTAGACACCTTCAGTTTGTAAGAAATTCAGTATCTCTGAAGAGCAATAAGAACAACACTCAGTAAAACCAGGTGTGCCTATATTCTGAGTAGGGGGCACCTAGCAAGTTCCTAATATCCTCAGTCTTTTAGTTTGGTGGGGGTGGTTGATTAGGATCTGTAATCTTGTCACTGGATGGAACTTCTAGGGGACTGTAACTTAGAGTCTTAGAGAGCTTCCTGGGATGCCGATACCATAGTTAGTATATGTCAGAGAAAAAATGAGGTCATGTCTTTTTTTTGTGGGGTGGAGGGCAGGGCAATTGGTGTTCCAGTCATCTCTTCCTGATTCCAAGGCCAACAGCTATCCACTACCCCCAGCTGCTTCTCAGCATCCCAGAGAAAATGAGTTTATCCAATATCTCTCCTCCTAGTCATAAGAAAGCACTGAGCATCCTGTATGGGATGGGGGTGGGAGCCAGTATAGCAAGCCGCATGCCACATGCCCAAAGGGAAAAGGGACTACTGAATGGGAGGTAAGGAAAGACACAAGTATTAATTGCCTCCTCTATGCAGTATGTGAAGAACTTTACAAATATGATCCTCATTTCTTCCTTCTTTCTCCTTTCTCCTTCCTCATTTGATCCTCATGACAACCTGGAAGGTAGGTTATTTATTCCTGTTTTACAGCTGAGGAAACTGAGGCAGACAGAGGTTAAAGTTATATAGGTAGTAAGTGCCTGAGGGCAGACTGGAACTCAGGTCTTTCTGACTCCATGCTCACTATCCACTGAGCCACCTAACTGCCTCTAGGCAGGGAGGGTAAAGGGTAGGCTGGGATATGAAAAAATAAGTTATGATTCATGTGAGTCATTTTAGTTCTGGTTATTTTCACTTACAAGTCATTTAATTCACTTCCTCTCTCTGAAACTCAGTTTTCCCATCTGTAATAGAATGGGGTTGTACTAAATGATCACCAGAGCCTTTTCCCAGCTCACACAATCCCCAACTCTGTGAAGTGATCATTAAAAGGCCACCGTGAAATGGGCTATGGTACAGCCTCTCTCTTCACTGATCTCCCACAATGCTTTCATTTCCCCCCCAAGCTTTGGTCTGTCCAATAAGTCTTTGAATCTTTTCAGGGAGAACCTCAAGTAGGGAAGGAAAATTGAAGAGATGGGAAGGGGAACTGAGGAGTCAGCAAATATAACATCCATTCCGAGGGGCTCTAAAAACTCAATTCAATAAGAACGAAGCTCACCAAATAGTAACAAGTCCAATGACAATGCCTAGGATTTCTCACATCTTCTCTAGACATTCAGAGCTCTTCCTAGGAAGAGCTTATTCATTCATCTGTCCAGCTTCTCTAGGATCAGAGACCTATGTGGAGGAGGAGATAGAGAGAAGAAGGATCCTGACCAAACTCAATCAATGGGACAATGGAAGTACCAGAACCCAGGACTCTTCCCCTCCACCATCCTTAGGCTGGCTTCTATTCCTTCCTTCTGCCCTCTTCCTCCACCCAAATGGCGGACCATTCTTTTGGTCACGTGCCCTATAGGAAGTGGTCTGCCAGCCATGTTGAAACTGTCTCCCGCATCTCCCTCTTAACGAGCCAGGTTAAATACGCAGTAATCAGAGTAATAATACACCTGGTCTGGTTCTCCAGAGAGCTGCCTTTTGTACTGCGACAGGACATTAATAGCAATTATTCTGCTTTGTAATTGGAGCCTTAAATACTAATTCAAACAGCCAGAGGAAAACCAATTAGTGCTAATTTATCTCTATGTGTTTTCAAGAGCTGGTGTCTGTCATACTGTGAAGAAATAGGTTGGTAATTAGTACAGTTGGGTGGTAGATAGAAGTAATTATCAGATTCTTTCATTTTTCTTTTTTAAAAAATGGGTAGGGGGTGGGGAGGGCTAAGATGGTCTCTGGAAGTCTTTGTTCCCTATAGGTATAAAGGCCTTAAAGTTCCCAGATCGTAGCGCTCAGCTTTCTCTTCAGGTATTTCAGTGAAATAGTTTTAGCTACAGTGAAAACAGAGTTAGAGGCCAAAAAAAAAGAAAGAAAGAAAAGAAAACCATTTAGCTCCAATAAGCATGGTGTAAATAGGGGTAGGGAAGCAGGGTGTTTCCCAATCAGCCTGGCAAAGGTTTGAGTCCTTCCAATAGGGAACCCCCAAAAGGTTTATTTTCATGTCTTCTTCTGACACTTGCCCAGTCACTTTTAATGTCCTCTGAGCAACCTGAGTGGCTCATAAGGATGATAGTCAGTCACCTTGAGCTTTGTGGCTTCTCCAAGGATGGGAACTGACTAATCATTGGGCAATTATTTATTAGCTCCGTAATTGCCCCTAGGATAAAACACAAAAGGCCTTAGAATAGCATTTCCACATTCTGGGACTTTTCCAGGTCTTATTTCATATCATTCCCTTTTGTATAATCTAATTTCTAACCACATTCAACTGTTGGCTGTTCCCCAAATTCAGCACACCAGAGCCCACCCTCAAGCATTTGCAAAAGCTGTGCCCCATTCCTGAAATTCACTCCCTTCTCATTTCTGTCCTTCACAGTCCTTATCTTCCTTAAGGTTCATTTCAGGTACCACCTCACATGCCTCCACTCAGACTCTCTGCCCAGCTGCTAGTGTCTTCTCCCACCTTAAAAATGCCTAGAGCACTTTGTCTGATGTCTCTTTTCTTCCCTTCACTCCATATTCTGTATTATATTTATCTGGGGATTATACAGTACTTATCTCTAGCAAGCATGGAGAGCTACCGGAATTTTGCAGTGACCTGCGTGTGATATTTATATTTCTGCTACTGCCAAGTGACTGCTGTCTCTGCTCAAATTGTGGGTTGGTCTCCCTCTTAGAAGAGGAAGTATGAGGAAAATAAAGTGTTGTTTAAAATATGTGTATACACATATATATATACACGTGTGTATGTACATATGTGTATTGTATATACATGTGTGTGTTTATACATATGCATAAAAAGGATTTTCAAAATGAAAACAAAGAGGAAAGAGAAAAAGATTCAACAAAGCAGAAGAGGATCATGACCTATGTCAGGATGCCAGAGGGTTAAAAGAATGACACCCAGAGAGAAAAATGGGAGGAGAAAGCCCCTGTATGCTTAGAGATAGAAATCAGCGATGAGACTTTCCCCACAAGGGAGGGAACCAGGGGCTGTGAAAAGGAAATCTCCATTTGTCATTCAAGGAGGGATGGCATGGATCCATGAAGGTAGCTGATAAGCAGTCACTCAGCAAGAGTCAGGGGGAGAGAGAAATAGTGACTGAGGAATACCCAGATAGATGACACTAGAGAAGTCTGTTGCTATGACCCATGTTGAAAATGTTAGAGAACTTCCTGAGATTTGTCAAACTGGGTAAGGTAATTAATGACCATTTGGGGTGTTGTATATGGGCATAAATGGTACCACTTTTGGGAATCTAGAAAGCATTGTTAAAAACTGCAAAGCATTGGGCAAGAAACTTAAGAACACAAGGGACACAGGTGGTATTTCCCTCACTTCCACTCATGAAAGGTAAGGGCTTCAGAAGAGAAAGGAAGATTTGGGAAGAGAACAGCTGGTGAAAAAAAATGGTGTCTCAGAAGAGGATTTACATTTTTAAGCAGTGGCTTAAAATATAGGAATGATGGGCTGGTGACTAGGGATGGGGCACACCTAACAATGGCTAGTATGAGTCTATTTACCTGGAGTTTTGCAAACAAATGAGAAGTGCTTTAAACTGAAAAGGATAGGGGAGGGAGGAAACTAAGCAAGTCCAAGTTGGAGACCATAGAGGATGACTGTGTAGGAAGAAAAGCAATAGAGATACCCAGAAATTCTCAGGGACAAAACCCAAGAAAGGAGGCAGTCATAAAACCGTAGCCTGTCGGAGCACAATTGCACAAAGTAAGTCAATAAGCAGGATTAAATAGAGAGCTTAACAGAGACAAATTTGAGTTGATTGATATCAAAAGGACTTGGAATGAGATAGAAGGCAGCCAGAAGAGCTGGTGAAGCTCTCAAAAACGAAATTATAAAGACATAAGGGAAATAGTTCCAATGAGAAGGAAGAGGGGATGTGGATGCATAGGGAACTCACAAACCAGCTTACATCATGCGGATAGAAACAAGGATAAGTATCTGAGGGTGAATATAAAAAGCATATTATTACTCTTTTAAAAGTTGGTCAGGAATAAAAAAAATATCAGAAAGATTGAGGCTGGCAAGAAAAATTAGGGACAACCAAAAGGGTAGTTTTGTGGATATATTGGTGAAAGGAGGATCACAGAAAGAATAAGACCAATGCTCAATGTAGTAGGGTTGCTGAGACAGAGAGGTAAGGAGGTAAAGCATTTCAGGGATGGAGAGGAGAGATGGAGAGACCTGGGTGAGGAACAGAAAGAATCCCAGTTTCCCCAGATTGCAGAGTTCATGATAAGGGAGTAAAGTCCATTGACAAAGGAAATTACACTGAGACCATGCTGTATAAGGCTTTAAAAGCTAAGCAGAGGAGTTTTACATGTTATCCTAAAGGCAAATAGAGTTGGTTGACTAGGGGAGATACCTGGTCATATCTGAGCTCAAGGATGCTTTGGCAGCAATGTATGGAATAAAATGGAGTGATGAGTGATTAGAGTTGGAAGGGGGTACCTTAAGTAGCTATTACAATAATCTAGAGGAGAGGCGATGAGGGTCTGAACTAAGGTGGCCACAGCAGATTTGGCAGCTGATTGGATATGTAGAGTGAAAGAGAAAGAAGAGTCCAAGACAGTGCTGAGGTTCTGGGTTCTGAATGCAGGAGACTGAAAGGACGGTGATAATCTTTGATAGCATTACACGGGACCTAGCACACAGTAGGTGTTTATTTTGGAGTAGCAGAAACAGGAAAGTATAGAAAAATGGAAGGTTTAGGGGCAGGAGAGGGGGAAGAAAATAAGTTGAGAACTATTGCATTTTAGATGTCTCTGGAACATTAAATGTTTAATAGTCAATTGTTGGTGTGGAACCAAAGCTCAGGGAAGAGATTAGGGTTGGATACATAGACTGGGGAGTCACCTACATAGAAATGATAGTTAAATCCATTCGAGCCAATGAGGTTACTAAGAGGGGGAAGGAAGGGAAGGGACTAAGCATTTATATAGCACTTACTACAAATATTATCTTGTTTAATCCTTACAACAACCCTTCAGGATCAATGATGTTAATATCCTGGTTTAACAGTTGAGGAAAATGAGGCAAACAGAAGTTAAATGACTTTCCCAGAGTCATACAACTAGTAAATGTCTATGGTCAGATTTGAACTCGGGTCTTCTGGACTCCCAGTCAGCACTTTATCCACCGTGTCACCTAGCTGAAAGGATAGGTAGAGGGAAGAGAGAAAAGGGCTTAGAACCTTGGGAAATACCCACAGTTGGGGGGAGGGGATGATAAATAAATAAATTAGCATGTGTGTACACATGTGTACATATATATATACACACATATGTATATACATACACATATGTGTATATTGGACCAGCAAAGGAGAATGAGAAGGAGCATTTATACAAGAAGGAGAACCTAGAGGGAAGAATGTCACAAAATCCCAGAGAGAAGAGACTATCCCGGGAAGAGACGGTGATCAACCATGTCAAATGCAGCACATATCGGTGGAGAAGAATGAGGACCAATAAAAGACCATCAGATCTGGTTGTTTAAGAGATCACTGGTAACTCTGGAGATAGTCGTTTCAGTTTGGTGATAAGGTGGGATGCCAGAGGGCAAAGGGATGAGGAACAAATGAGAGGGCAGTAAGTGTAGACAGTTTTTTCAAGGAGTTTGGCAAAGAAATGGAGGAGAGATATGGGACTATGGCTTGAATTCATGGTATGATCTAGTGAAAATTTTTAAGGCTAGGGGACATTTACACACATTTGAAGGCGGTAAAGAAGGAATCAGTAGATAGGAAGAAGCTGAAGATTCAAGAAAAAGAAAGAAATGGTGAATGACTGAGGATATCATCTGCTAGAGAAGACAGGAGAAGAGAACATCCGAGTGAACACTGAGAGGGCTTGGTCTTGGCAAGGAGCAAGTACTCTCCTACTATTGCTGACTTCAAGGTACCAGTGCCAGATATACTAAAAGAACTGACAATTATTAAGCAGTGATTGAACTCTGAAAGATTGTGGAGAACAAGAGAGATGGGGGAGAAGTGCCACAGGACTGGACACACTCAATTTTCTCAATTGCATAGAAAGAAAGAAGTCTGGGGTCTGCAAACTATAGGCTGATGAGCTTGACTTTGATTCTTGGCAAAATTCCAGAAATGATTATTAAAGGAATGGTTAATGAACATGTAGTAAAGGAATTGGTGATTACAAACTCCCAGCACAGCTTTATCAAGAGCAAATCATGTAAGACTAACAATATCTTCTTCTTGAACAAAGTTACTGAATTGATGGCTGGGGGGGGGGGGGGAATGCTATTTTATCAGGATTTTAGCAAAGGATTTGACATTCTCTCATGCTATTCTTATGGAAAAGATGGAAAGATGTGGACCAGACAATAGTACAGGATTAGCTGGATTCTGAATTATTTGAATGACTAAACCCATAGAGTGACACAAAGCCGGGAGGGAGAGGGAGCACACTGATATTGACAGGCTAAAATTCTGCAGTGAATTAAAGATGTATGTATAGGAAATTTAACAGGGATTAACATAAAGTTTATACCTGTGTACTCTAAAATCAACTTCACAAATACAAGATGGGGTGAAGTATGACCAGACAGCAGCTCATCTACAAAAGATCTTGTGTTTTTTGTGAACCGTAAGCTCAGCGTGACAGCCAAGAAAGCTAGAGCAGTCTTAGGCTACATTAAAATAGGCACCAGGCAGGGTGGCTAGGTGGCCCAGTGAGTAGAGCACCAGTCCTGGAGTCAGGAGGACCTGAGTTCAAATCCAGCCTCAGATACTTGATATGTTTACTAGCCATGTGACTTTGGGCAAGTCACTTAACCCCAATTGCCCTACAAAAAGCAAAATTAAATTAATTAATAAATAAAATTTAAAAAAAAAATAGGCACCAGGCCATCTAAAAGATGTTCAGACCCAAACAGGTAATAGGCTTACTGTGCACTGCACACTTCTGCAATATGATGCCCAGCTCTGAGCACCACATCTGAGGACAGGTAGTGATAAGCCCAAGAAGACCATGAGGAAAACCGCCAAGACAGGGAAGGCCATGGGAGGATGTTGAAGGAATGGGAAACATTTAACCTGGATAGGAGAAGGCACCAGTGAGATATAACTGTCTGCAAGTCTGTGAAGGGCGGTCACATGGAAGAGGGATCAGACATGTTCTAATGTGACCTCAGAGTAATGGTGAGAAGCCTCAAAGAGCTCGGTATGGGATGGATGCGTAACAGATAACTATAACAATTAGCAGCATCCAACATGGCTTGTGCTGCCTGGGGAGGCAGCAGTTTCTCCCTCAGTGAAGGTTTTTAGGCCAAAGCCGGATGATCATTTGCTAGGATGTGTTACAGAGGGGTCTCTTTTCAGCCACATGCTGGCCTAGAAGGTAGGAGAATTCCCTTCCAAATCTGAGACTTGGGGTTTGGGCCCAGAAGGAAGGGAGGACTACCCATGGACAGAGATGAGGGTGGGAGGTTCTATCCCAAGTTCAGAGGGAACAAAGGCATGGAGAAAGAAGGACTAGATGGAAATGGGGGTGATAAATAGGGCAGTGCAGCTAGAGCACAGATTGTATGAAGCAAAAATAAGACCGGAGGCTGGAAGGGGAGAAGGCATTACCTGAGCCTCACTTTAAACTGAACCAGAGAAAAGTGGGCAGAACCAGTAGAATGATTTATACTATAACATAAAAACAAATCATTTTCAAAGACTTAGCAACTCTAATGAATGCAGTGATCAGCTATGATTCTAAAGGACTGAGGATGTAGAGTCCTGCCTAGCTCCTGACAGAGAGGTGATAGACTAGATATGCAGAGTGAAAAGTGTATTTTTGGACATGACCAGTGTGTGAATGTGTTTTTCCCTGACTTTGTGTATTTGTTGCAGGGTTTTCCCCACCTCCTCCAATGGTGGTGTAGGGTAGGGTGTTAGAGGTGGAAGGAAGAGAGTCCTTAAGTTAAGATGCTTGTTCATTGAAAGAATTTTTTATTAAAAAAAAAAGTAGATTGGAGATAAACTATAAAGGACCACGAATGCCAGGATAAGACATTTATTCTTTATATCATACCATGGGGTTAATAAGCCCAGGATTTAAGGTTCTTTAGAGGGAACTCCAGGCACATCCTAGAATCCCACCTCATTTTTGGAGACCACCACAAGAAATATAATTGACTAGACACCCACCACATCTATCTTCGAAAATATAGATATTTAAATGAGTTTCTTAGTCAAATCCTATAAAGAAGAGGGATAAATGAGGCATGATGTGGAGTCATACAGTCAGGTCCCAAATAAGAGGCTGTTATGTCGATGTTATGGTTATGATGAGTTAGGTGGTGGTATGGAGAGACTGGTGGGCCTGGCATCAGAAAGACCTAAGTTCAAATCCTAGCTCTGACCATTGTCAATTCTCTTTGTTTCTGTTTCCCTCAGTCTTTCATCTGCAAAATAGAGATAATACTAGCACCTACCTGCCAGGGCTGTTGTAAGGATCAAATGAGATGATAATCGTAAAGCTCTTAGCACAGTGCCTGGCACGCTGTTAGAGTTACATAAATGTTCGCTCTTCCTATGGTTACCGATGGATCACCAAAATATTCCGTAAAGTACGACAGTAATGTCAAAGTAGAGGGGAGGGCAGTCTCTTGGATTTCAAAGGTGTTTTAGTGCTGAAGGGGCAGAAACAGTATGGAAATATGTAGTCCCTACCCCAGATGATCCACAATGCTGTGCTCCCCCCAGGGAGAAATGAGCTCTTCTCACTCCAGACTACTGCAGATTCTGCCTGTCCCACTCATTCAGTCTGCTCCATAGACGCGGCTCTGTCCCAGTGTGGAAAAGCAGAACTGCCCCGGGCCAGGGCAAAAGCTTTCATTGTGGAATTATTTCCTTTGACCTCCCAAATCAAACCTGTCTTCTGTCTGCCGGTGACATGGCAAGGCAGGTAAAGCAGGTGGCATCTTGTGGACTTTGAATGCATCAGAAATATGTTGACCAAGAGGACAGTAAGACCCTGCTGGTCTACTTCAGGTCAGGGCCCAGCCCCTCAGTGTGCTCCCACAACATTAACTTTCTTGGTTGAAGCCTCTCACTTGCTCCTCGCTTCCTTCTCCACTCCTATATCACCGCTCCTCTTCTTTTCCCTGAGCCGGACTTCCACCAAACTAGACATCTATGGACTGGAACACAGGCTCCCAAGGGAACCCCTGGGGGAGAAGTGTGCCAGAAACAGTGAGGTGGGGGATGGTCCTAGAAACACTTTGGGAAACCTCACTCTTGGCTCCCCCCTAGCTTCCAGCCAAGAAGCCCAACACAGCCCTTTATCCTTTTACTTGTCCCCATCAGACTCCTTTGTCAAGAAGAATGAGATAACTCGAGGAGAGCCATCACCGCCAAGATTAACATTGCTAGTACTGTAATGCATCATTAGCCCCTGCTGGCCTCTATTCAGATGTATAAGATAGGATATCAGTAGAGGTCAAAAGGGGCTAAGAGAGGAGATCAGAGGTCTCACGGGGATCCCGAATTTCCTAATGGCTCTTAATTTGAACAATTTGGCCTCCTCATCATGACTCTGCCCACCTAAGGTCTGTGAGCTACGTGGAAGCCTTGAAAGAGAACTGTAAAAATGACTGAATATGTGCCTGTCATACCTCTTCCAAACCTCGTTTAACCTTTCTGGGCCTCACAAAACACTGAGGTGGGTTTGTATGGTCTCCAAAGAACCTTCCAACTCTAAATCTCATGAAAAATGCAAATAAAACCCTTCGTGGATAGATTCTGTTCACCTGAGTAGTATTTTTGGCAGATGGATTGAGAAGAGGAACATCAAAATAAGGTATTTGTGTAGAGCTTACAGCTTGTAAGTGTACTCCCCAGCTGAGTGCCCATCCCCCTCGGGGCCAGACGGGGCCAGCCTTGTGGTTGGGAATCATCCACTTGGGGTAAGGGGAAATCCCCTGCCCAAAAATACTCTCCCACTACTACCCTATTAGGAATAATTCAAATTTCACCAATATTCTCTTTTCCCCAGGGCCCTTTTTAAAATCCCCTGGAAGAAAGCACAGAAAGTCACTGACAGTTTAGAGGCAGTTAGTGTATTTTCTCCTAATAGGAAGGAACCAGGGTTTCAAGAAAGCATCTCTATCTCATTCCCTGCTGCAGCATTGGGAGCATTCTCCTCTCCTCTCCAGACCCTGACTCTACCACCGTGCCTTTGTTTTCAGCAGGTGGCCCTGACTTTCACTGACAATATAGAGGCCCTCCTTGGTGAACTCACCAGAATTTTAGAGTAAAAAGAAACCTAACTGACCACCTAGCCTGACTGTGCAAAGTATCCCCACTATAACAAAGCTGAAAAGTTACTGTACAGCCTCTGCCCAAAGGCATCCCAGCATGGGAAACCCACCTCCTCTGGAAGCAGCCCATTGCACTTTGGGAATGCTCCAGTCATCAGGAAGACTTTGCTGACATTCCAGACTCCGTGGGCCTATTTGCACCTGCTATATACTGCTCCTGCTTCTACCCTCTGGGGCCAAACAGAACAAACTTGACCCCTCCCCCACAAGATGACCCTTCACATACTTGAAGAAAGCAGTCGTGTCTTCCCTTCATCTCCTCTTCTTCAGACTATAAAAATGCCTGGTTCTTTTAATCAATCCTCACGTACCAGGGACTCCCAACCCTACACCGTCCTACTTTTCTTCTTCTGAATGCCCCTCAGCTAATTCAGGTCCTTCTTCACTTGTGGAGTCCAGAACCATTCTAGTCCGGACGAACTCTGACCAGGGAAGAAGATAGAAAGACCATCACCTCCCTGTTCCTGGAAACTGTGACTCTCTCAATGCAGCTCATGATCTCATTAGCTTTTTTTTGGCTGACACTTCATACAGCTAAATCATACATAGCTCGCAGTCCACTAAAACTGCCAGGTCTTTTTCAGAACAACTATGTCTCCCCCATCTTGCACTTATGAATTAGATTTTTGTTTGTACTCCAGCATAAGACTATAAATGTATACCTATTGATTTTCATCTTATTAGATTCAACCTAATGCTCTAGCCTGTCAAAATCCTTTTATATCTGGAGTCTGTTGTCTAGCAAGTTGGCTATACCTCCAGGCTTTGTGCCATCTGCAAATTTAATGAGGACGCCGTTTATTCCTTTATCGGAGTCATTGATAAAAATGTTAAACCGCAAAAGGCAAAGCACAGATCCCTGGGGCACTCCCCTGGAGACCCCCTGCCACAATGACAATGAACAGATAATAGCTATTCTTCAAAGTCATCCAACAAGTTTTGAATGCATCTCATCATATTATCCACTCCCTTCTTCTTGTTGTTGCTGTTCTTCAGTCATTTCAGTCATATCTAACTCTTCATGACCCCATTTGGGGTTTTCTTGTCAAAGATACTGGAATGGTTTGCCATTTCCTTCTCCAGCTCATTTCACACATGAGGAAATTGAGGAAAAGAGTTAGGTGACTTGCCCAGGGTGACACAGCTAGTAAGTGTCTGAAGTCAGATTCGAACTCGGATCTTTCTGACTCCAGGCCTGGCACTCTATCCCCTGGGCCACCTAGCTGCCCATCCAATCCCTACCTCTCCATTTTTCTCCACAAGAATAGCATTAGATTTTTTTTTAACTTGCTAAAATCTAGATGAATTATATCCACAGCGTTCCCTTTGCTAGTTTAGTAATCTTGTCCCAAAAAAAGGGAATGAGGTTAGTCTGGCATAACCTGTTCTTGATGAAGCTGGGCCAGTGTTTGTTATTATCACCTTTCTAGATGTTTGTCAACCATCTCTTTAATGATCTCTTCTCGAATTTTCCTAGGAGTCAGTCAATTGGTCTGTAGTTTAAAAGACGGCTCTCTTCCTTTTTTTGTAAATTGAGACATTTCCCCAGTCACATGGTACTCTGTGAGGCCTCTCCCGTTCTCCTTGACCTTTCATATGTCATGGAGAGTGGCTCAGCCATCATATCTCCTGGCCCTTTCTATACCTGAGAATGTGCCTTACCTGGGCCAGCTAGGCACTATCTTACTATCTCCTGATTTATCTGGGGCATCGACTCCCTGGTTGATTTGGTTCTATCACTTCCTAGTACAAAGGATATTCATTCTCCTTGGCAGAGAAAACATAAGCGAACAACAGTGGGCCAAGGCTGTCTTTTCTACAGTGTTGGTTATCATCATCCCATGCACCCCAAGCCAAGTTCTTAGACCTTCTCTCACCTGTTTTTTTTTTCCTTCCACTATAGCTTTTTGCTGTTCCTAGCTTCCCTCGCCAGCCTCAACTCAGTCTAAACTTTAGTGCTCTTGACACAACTTTTACAGGACTCTACAAGGATCCTGTCTTCATCCACCATTCCAGAAATTGCTCCTACCTTATGTACATTTCATTTAAAAATTCTAAGCTGATTGGTGAGTTCCTTGTGCACCCATTTCCCTCTCTTTAGACAAATCCCATTTTTCCTCTTCACTGGAATTGATTCCCTTTGTGCCTGAAATTTCATTCTTGAGCATCTCCATCCCTCCAAAGCAGACTTTCTCTTTTGCATTTTAATCCATGAGATCCTTTATCTCCTCTGCTCCACACCTCAAAATGGCCCTGTCTTCCACCTCCTCTGTCTTCCTTCACTGTAAGCTCAGAAAATGAGATGGTCTTTCTTCTGGCCAATGCTAACCTTTGTCCAGGTGCCATTGATTTTATCCTTTCCTATCTTCTTCGACAGTTTAATAAGTCAAACATTTCCTCTCCTTCCAACCTTCAGCATCTCCCTATCAACTTCTCTATCTCCATCCCTATGGTCTACAAATGTGCTCATTATATTCTCTCTCTTTAAAAATCCTCCCTTTGGCCTTCCACACCCTCAAGCTGTCATCTTTTTTCTCTTCTTTTTTTAAACACCTAGAAAGAGTAATCTATATTCATTGCCTTAACTTCTTCACCATCTACTCACAGTCTTACAGTCTGATTTCTGACCCTTCCAAGGCAAGCTGATCCCTCAAAGATAATTGATGGCCTCTTAATTTCTAAATCAAATGGCCTTTCTTTTTTAGTACTCAACCTCCTTGACCTTCAGCATCATTGAACACTGTTGACCAACACTTGTTACTGGATACTCTCTCCTGATATCTCCTGGTTCTTTCCCTATTTGTCTAAATACTCTTTTTTGAGGTGGAGGAGGGTCTTTGATCCTTATTTCATCCAAAGCATGGGTGTTCCCCAACCTTCTGTCAAAGGTCGTCTTTCTTTTCTTTGTAAACGCTCTCTCCCTTTGTGATTCTAATGTGTTTCTACAGCTTTGGTTACTACCTTTATTGGAATACCTCCCAAATCTGTTTATCCAGTTCCACTCTCCCATTTGAACTCCATATCTCCAGCTGCTCACTGAACATCTCTATCTGTATATCCTACTGCTATCACAAGCTCAACATGTCCAAAACTTAACTCATCTTTTCCTGCCCCTTATCCCAAATCAGCTCCTCTTCCCAACTCCCTTATTTCTGCTACCTGCTACCAGTTACTTACCTTCAAAAGCGTCTCATTTTCAACTCTTCCCTCTCTTACACTCCTCACCAATTCAGTCAATTGCCAAGTACCATCAATTCTATTCTCTCAACATCTAACCTCCATGTCCCTTCTCTGCATTCACATTGCCTCTATCCATGTTCAGACCATCATCACCTTTCACCTGGACTATTAGAATTGACTCCTAATGGCTTCCAGCCTTCAGTCATTCCTTTCTCCAGTAATACATCCCTTGTATGCTTGAGCCACCTTCCTAATTCATGTTGTTGACCATCTCACTCCCCTACTCAAAAACCATCACTAGTTCCCTAATGCCTCAAGGATAAAATAAAAGTCTCCTCAGCTTGCCTCCAGAAATCCAGATGCAAAGTCTATCTATCTATCTTTGCAGTCCTATTTCTCACAATTCCTCTTCATACACTCTATGGCCTGGCCAAACTGCACTACTAACCATCCAAGTCAGAAATTCCATCTCACATCCCTACTACCATACCTACATTGAAGCAAGCAGTCCTTCATGTTTGGCATTGTCCTTCCTCTTTCCTCATTTTCTGCCTTTCATAATCCTTCTCCTTAAAGGCTCAGCTCAAGAATCACCACTTCTATAAAACTTTCCCTATATCCCCTGACACTCCTGCTCCTGACAAAAGTGTTTTCTCCCTCCTAGAGAACTTCATCTGCATGTTTCCTTTGCCCCCATCACTCCTACCTGTTATATTGCCTGATATAAATTGCTTGAGGTCAGGGATTTAGTTTTGTTTTTAGCTTTGTCTTCCGGGCCCCATGTAATTAAACACTTAAGAGATATTTGCAGTAATTTCTGTTCAACTAGTCCTTTCTTCCCTAAAGGCATACGGTCTGAAATTGGCCTTGCCAAGTTCCAAAATCAACCAGCCAGGGCTTCTCAAAGACTGGTCATTCTTCTCAAGACCTGTCAAGGGCTGACTTCCCAATGTCAGAAATTTCTCAGGAATAATGCCATGGGAATACTTTTCCTGCCATGCATCTAGTGTGGCTTTGGATGGAAACAATCTGAATTCTTGCTGAGATGAATGCTCTTTGCCATATGGCATTTCACCTCAGCATTGCATATATGTGTGTGCGTGTTTGTATGTGCAAAATATATATATATACATATTTTGTGTATGTATATATAATATATAAATGTATATTATGTATATATGTACACACATATAAATATCTCTTTCCCTGAGGGTGATAGAGCTCAGCCAACTAGGAATTCAGAATGATCCAATGGAATTCATTATAAGGGAATATCTTTGGGATGGAGAATGGAGATTATGCATCCAAGACCCAACCTGGTTAATAAGAGATTGCACAACTCCCAGGAGCACATGAGGTTTTCTCTGTACATGTATTTTTTTTTAATTAAAGAAGGTGTGTGTATATGTGTGTATGTGTGTGTATGTGTGCATTCCCCATTTCTGCCAATTAAATTGTGATTTTTTTAGACAACAAGCAAACTCTACTGGGTGGGGGACAATCATTTGTTAAGGGGGGAGAGATAGAGAGGATTGGGGTTTGGCATGGAAGGGGGGAACAGTAGGAGGACTAGAATCTGCCAGGAGCTGCAGTAGATGCAAAACTATGCCTTAGGCATAATATATCAAAGAAAATATAATGCATCCAGCTTAAAACTAATGATTGCCATATAATTAGATGAGAAGCATTGTGCTATAAATGTGTATTCTTTAGCGTGCTGTGATTTTACTGTAAAAAAAAAAAGAGAGAGAGAGTGCGAGCGAGAGAGAAGGAGACAGAAAAACACAGAGCCCAGCAACATACTATAAAAAGAACCCTCTGTTGACTTCTCTGCTGTTTAGTATTCCTTAGCTGTTCTCCCCTGGGAGTGTGTAATTAGTGCTTTATGAAGAGTACATTTAAAGCAGTTTAATATTCACCTCATTCAATCTGAAACAATGTGATCCGTGCTTAGACAAATCAGTGCTCCTTGCTGACATAATCTGTCAGAACATTACCTCTGAAAAGACCTTTCAAGAGGTTTGGATGTTAATTAGTTGTCTATCATGTATAAACAGAGCAGTGAGCAGAAGGGGCTCCGACAGGCCAGAGGGATATGTTGGGGAATGCATTTTGTATGAATGCTTCTTGCTGGGGGATCTTTTCATTTTCCCCACCTCCCCCCAACCTTTTCTCTACATCGTGTCAAGCAGCCACACAGAGTTGGGCCCGGTCTGGGCAGTGAAGGAGCTTTCTGGATGACTGAGCACGGAGCTGTTGGACTGCAGAGGGGGGGACTCTGAAAGCTGTAAGTCCCCTCTCTCTCTCTCTCTCTCTCTCTCTCTCTCTCTCTCTCTCTCTCTCTCTCTCTCTCTCTCTCTTTCTCTCATACACATACACACACACAAATACACACAGCTACTATCACTGCCACCAAAGACCCCCTGGCTAAGGTCTTTGTAGCAGTTCTGATGCACCTTCAATTTAACTAATGTTGACCAAGAGCATCTATTTTATATGGCACTATTCTAGGCACTAGAGACCAGAAATATGAAAAACTTGGTCATGGTTGGCAGAATCAAGGCTGTCAAAGTCTCTGGCTTGATATATCTTAGAACCTCCTAACTTTCCCAATGAGGACTGAATGAAGATAGGTCATGAACACTGATATGCCTGCTAATACAAGCTAAATGACGTTCACCACTACTGCAAAGGAAAACTTGCAATCCTTGTGTCTGTATATGCACATACACATAAATCTATCTGCCTCCAGCTTCCCATGATCTCCCAGAGAGACAAAGACAGAGACAGAGATAGCCGTACAAAATCATTGGCCTAAAGGGCAAAACTAGGAACAATAATTGCAAGACAAAGTTGTAGAGAGGCAGATTTGGACTCTATGTAGGGAAAAATTTCTAATGGAGCTGCTCCAAAGTGGAATGAGCTGCTGCCTTTGTAGATAGTACATAGATCTTTACTAGAGATTGGACCGACCACATGTTGGGTGTGTTGTAGAGAGGATTTCTTTACAGAAACAGTTTAGTCTATAGATCTTCTGAGATCACTCCTATCTCCAAGGGTCTGGATTCTGCAAAACACTCCCCCCACCTCCACACACACACAGTACACAAACTATCCCTACCTTCAAAATGGCAGACCTCCAAACCATAACCCACAATTATAAGAGTCAAGTCTATTCTTAAAGATCTTCAGGAGGTTAAAAGGGTTTTTCTTTTTTACCTTCTTAGGATGGTAGCTTTTAAAAGGCTGTATAACACATTGAATAGGCTGAAGAAAACAATACCGTTCATCCCCTGGTCTTACTAAAACTATGATTTCAAGATCACAGGATTAATGTATGCTAAAGGAGGGACCTTAGAAATCAGTCAACTGCCAGGCACGATGCTAAGCACTGAGGATTACAAAGAAAGACAAAGGCATCTCTGCTCTCAAAGAGTTCAGATTCTATGACTGTACAAACACATCCAGACAGTGTATATACAAGATATATACAGAGTATACAGAGGCAATCTGAAAGGGGAAGGATCAATTAGCAGCAGGGGGAATGAGGAAAGGTCTCCCGAGGAAAATGTAATTTGAATTGAGTCTTGAAGAAAGCTAGGGAATCTAGTAGGTAGAGATGGAGGTAAAGCACTTCAGGTATGAAAGACAGGTACAAATGCACAGGGACAGGAGACAAGAGACTGATTATGTCCAATCTAGTATCACAGACGGAGTAAGTGACTGAGCCAGAATGTGAACCAAAGTCCTTGGACTCCAGGCAGCTAGGTGGCAACATAGTGGATAGAGCAAAGGACCTGGAGTCAGGAAGATTCATCTTCATGAGTTCAAATTCCGCTTCAGACAGCTAGCTGTGTGACCCTGGGCAAGTCACTTAACCCTGTGTGCCTCAGTTTCTCCATCTGTAATATGGGCTGGAGAAGGAAATGTAACACCACTCCAGTATCTTGGCCAAGAAAAGCCCAAATGGGGTTATGGTAAGTCAGACACAACTGACACAAATCAACCTTGGACACCAGATGTTTCCACTTCACTACTCTGTCTCCATCATCTAACTCAAGCCCTTTATTTCACAGGGGTGTCAAGCGGTACATACAGATGTGGCCCTAGGGGCCCGGACCTATTGGTTGAGTTCCCATTTTCCCAGTGTCTCCTTCCTGGTGCCCTTCTCCTTCACCTGTCCTTGGAGCCATCAATAAAGACCTTTGCTATTTGCTCTTTGTGTGCCCAGGCCAAGAGCCTTCTCCCCATTTGGTCATTCTGAATTTTGAGCCTCATGCAATCTAATAGTCCTTAGAAATGAGGTTCCCCAGGTCTATGTGTCAACCTCCATGAAGTAGGCTTCTCCTTCCTGCCAAGGAGTAATGGATTTTCCCAGACTTTTCTTCCTATGCCCATCAAAAAGGGTCCAAAATGTAAAATCATTTCCAGCTAGGAAATCCTTAGAAAACTGAAGCACTGATCAGAGCCCAGCTATTGGGGAAGGAAATTGATCATTGGAATTCTGTGGTTCCATCCTCTTCACCTTGATCTAGACATCCTGGGAAAACCTTATTCCCTTTTCATTTCCTCTTGGAGGAGGAATCAAGGCTGAAAGAACAGATTTTTCCCTGCTGGTGAGGATCCCACTCTATCCAAGGTCTCTTCCAACCCTGCAGATTCAGCAATTTCAGATACTCCCAAATCACAGCCAGCATTGGTGATGAGTTCTCCATTCACATGCCGCCCCCCCTGTTTATTCTGAGGAACCAGAGACAGTTTCCTGTTTTCCAGCACTCCAGCCCTGGCCTTTATCCTTGAGCCCCCTCTAACTTGGTCTCTGTTACTTGGTCTCAATTGGGCTGCTCCTCCCCTTCAGGGCCTGCAGTAATATCAGGCAGGCTGGGTGGAAGCAGGTCAAGTGCTCTTTCCCATTACTTGCCTCCAAAGATTACTAACAAGTATCCCTCCCTCTCTCTGTCTCTCTGCCCACCCCCTCCTCTCCTGGGAGTGGTTAGAAATAACCCGATGCTCTTGGCCAGCTGTGCACAGACAGACCTGCATCAAGTCCCAGGCTGGCAAGACCTTGGGCACAGCAGAGCAGCTTCCTTTGGCACAGTGTGATTGATTTAGAGATATCAGAGGCAGCTGAGTCTAACCCCTTTCATTTCATTTCAGCTGAGGAAACTGAGGCACAGGGCCATGTCCAGGCTCACACACATAATATGTGGCAAAGACAGGACTAGAGTCTGTATCCTCCAACCATAAATCCTAGAGTGGCTCTTTAGGATGGATCGCACTGTTTTACGGGTCTCTGCCTCCCCTTCATTTGCAGTTGCATTGTCCAGTATGTCCCACCAAGAGCAGAGTAATTTGTTCAAAGCTGGCATTGAGTTAGGGATAGTGGGGAACTTACATAACCATACTATGTAATAATAATTAACATACAGCACCTACTACGTGCTGAGCACTTCACAAATATTATCTCATTCTTATTTTCACAACAACCCTGGAAAGTAAGTGCTATTATTGCCATTTTACAGTTGAGGAAACTGAGACAAACAGTGACTTGCCCAAGGTCACACAGCTACCAAGTATCTGAGGTGGGATCTTAATTCAGGTGTTCCTGACTCCAGGTCCAGAGCTCTAGTGATTTCGCCACCTATGTCTCCAAAAACAAAATGGGAGTAAAGAAGGGAGGGAGGGAGAAAGGACAGAAGGGAGGGATGGAGGAAAAAAGAAAGGAAAGAAGAAAGGAAAAAGGGAAGGAAGGAAGGAGGGGGAGAAAGAAAGAAAGAAAGAAAGAGAAAAGAAAGAAAAAGAAAGAAAGAAAGATGTCTATAGATGAAATAAGGTCATATAATCAATACCAAGAGCTGTTTAGAAGGTGGAGGTAGGGGAGACATCACAAAAGAATAACAGTATGAGAGCTTGTAGAGTACAGAATTTAGATTCAGAAGACCTTGGTTTCAGCACTCTATGTATTTCTCTTGTGACCTTGGGCAAAGCCCTAAACCTCTCTGAGCCTCAGTTTCCTCTTCTATAAAATGAGAGAGTTGGCTTAGTTGACCTCCAAGGTCCCTTCTTTGAATCAGGAAGGGGAGTCCCCTTTCAACCAGCCCTATATCATGCACCTACATCTTGTGCTTAGTGCAGGGGATTCTGGGTGATAGGTTGTAGATTGTAGGTTGTAGTCACCCAAGAAGGAAGGCCTAGAACTCTTCTGTTATCTTCCTCCCAGAAAGGAGCAGCTGTGTGGTCTGGGGAGCTGGGAGACTCTCAGTCTGGGTCATGCCCGTGGCTGTGGCGGTGGTGCTAGTGGCTCGGTAGACCTGTGGCTTTGGCCCTGGTTTGTGGGGAGAGTGAGAGGGTGGGGCCCAGGCCAGGGAAGAAGCTGTGAAATCTGTCCAGCAGAGGGTGTGAGAATCACCTACAAACCTAGCTATGGTCCCCTTAGCAGCCAAGCAGATCCGGGCTGAATCTGTTCTAATTAGTCACTGGCTTTGACAGGGAATAGATAGCCAGGTTACATAACAGCCTGCCTCTGCAGTGCCCTGCTAAGTGACGGAAGCTATTCAGAGCTATCCCTCTCTCTAGGGCCTAGGGTCTCTGGGAAGTGGGGCAAGGGGCTAGAGCCTTGGGGCTACCGCTGCTTTCCTGAGACCAAGTCCTGCCGCAAACACACCTCCTTTCCCCAGCTTCTCCAGTCCTGCACAGCAACCACATGGCCAGAAGGAGGCACCAACCCCATGTCTCCTGTCCAAATCCCCGACTCTTCAGTCAACTGGGTGTCAATTCCCCGGAATAACTCATAGCCCTGAGACCCAGCTGCTGGAGACTTTTGTAGTGGAGGCATAGTGACTGCAAAAGGGCTGAGGATGTCTTCGAACTATCCTTCCCTCCCTCGTTCCAGGACCACATTTCTATACCTCAGCTCAAAGGCAATGATAACTGAATGGCGCTTTGGTATAAGATCCTCTGTTCGTCACAGGAAGGATGCTGAGAAGGGAATGACCCTGGACCAGAACCCCAGCTTGGAATTATTTGGTGCTTTTCTGCCAGAGAGCTCAACCCACTTTCCAGAGGATCTCTAAGCAACTGGCTCCATTTCCTCTTATGGGCATCAGGAGCCATTCTTGAGACTAACATCAGGGCAGTCTGAAAGCAGTCAGACCGAGACAAGCTCAGCCCAAGCTGATCCACGAGGCCAGGTTTGCCTATTGGTTTGCTCATCCCCATGCACAAACAAGGATGCCAAGAATCAGAAATGTTTTCTAACATTAATGATGAATTTAGGTGGTGATGATGGTGGTAGTAATAGAGACAATGGATGATCTAACAGCTTTAATTTGGCCCCATTCCACAAAAAAAAAAGTCATTCTCTCTTATGACCTGAATGGCATGTGTACAGGTCACTACAGAAAACAGTCTTAGAGAGGCCATTCTGAAGAGTCATTCAGGTTGTCCTCTGTCTCTCAATGAGGATGGTGCCACTTTATCATCACTGGGTCAAGAGACTACTCTTCACCATCTTCCTACTATGCCTGCTGACTTTAACAAGATCTGAAGTCTAATAGAGAAGTCCCCCAACCCTGACCCCCAGAGGGATAGTGATGATAGTGGCAGACATTCCCACAAGTGCCAGCATGATCCTCACTACCTATTGGTCCAGAGAGACCACACAATGGTTGTGATCATGTTAATAACTCTGACCAAGGCCATGGTGATAATGATGAAACTGGTGATAAGACTGATCAGGGACAGGACCAGTGACCGTGGAGATAAAGACAGGGATGGCTGGCAATAGCAGTGGCAATGAGTGTGGCAAATGCATCTTCCACTAGTAATTGCAAAGGTCTGTTAAAATCTTAAGACAGTCCCCTACAATGAGACCACTCTGCCTTGATTGCTGTCAGAGAGGTGACAATATGTAATTTATATGTTAGTAAACATATATAATATAAAGTTGGATGACTTCCACTGAGCAGGCCAGGAAAATTACATAAGTTCCACATCCAGAGACATAACTAGGAATTTCTTTCCACCGAGGTAAAAAAACCTGGAGGAAGAAGGCTGCCAGAGAAATGGCACAGAGGACAGTCACTGTGGCAAGGGGGAGGGGTCACAGCAGCAATACAGAGGACAGCATAAGGGGGGATTCATTTGCATCTGAAGAAGGGGTACCCATCCTCAAGAGAGTCTAGCACCTGGGGCTGGGGGATATGGGAGAAAGCAGAGCCTAGGAGAGTAACACTATTGCAATGGGACCCAGATTAGTGACCCAGTGAGAGGTACTAGAACTGGGTCATGCCACATGATGGAAGTCAGGAGAAAAGTAGTAGTGATAGTGTTTCTTCCAGGAAGAAATGATGCTGACGGGGGACGGCTAAGTGGCGCAGTGAATAGAGCACCGGCCCTGGAGTCAGGAGTACCTGAGTTCAAATCCGGCCTCAGACACTTCACAAAAAACTAGCCATGTGATCTTGGGCAAGTCACTTAACCCCAAATGCCCTCCAAAAAAAGCAAAAATAACAAAAAAAAAAGAAATGATGCTGACACCCACACCCTGCAAAGCCCCAGTCACTCTGTCCTCTAAAAGGGACTAGAGATTTCAGCCTGAAGAAGAAAGAAGACGGCTCTTTTGAGGCCCTGTATTTACAGGGTTATTTATCACAGTGGAGTCAAACAGAAATGGGACCACTAAACTGTTCATAAAGGATTCCTGTGGGCTGCATATTGACTCAAAAAGCCACATGTTAACATTATCAATGTTCTGCTGTGTTTTTTATTGATTTTATTAAACATTTCCCAATTATGTTTTAATCCAGTTTAGTGTTTGACACTTCTGATCCAAGGATAAGAGATTAATTTTGCCTGACCTTAAAAGTATATGGATTATAAGTATACATGTCAAAGAGATGGATTTTTACCCAGTTCAAGGTAAAAACTAAATTATTAGAGCTATCCCAAAGTGGAATGGGCTTCCTCTAGAAGTAAGGAACTCCTTGGCAATTACAGTACTTCAGTGGAGCCTGGATGACATCTTGTTGGGTGTATTTAAAAGGAGATTCGTAATTAGTAGGGTTTAAAGTGGAAGGTTTCTAAGATCACCTCTAATTCTTTTTTTTTGCTTTTTTTGGAGGTTCTATTCATTTTTTTAAAGTTGTCTTTTTAATATATATACCAGTATATATTTTGTATTTATATCTATATTTATATATTTTATATATATATATCACTATATATTTTATAGATGCTACTATATATTTTAAAATATAGACCACTATATAGTGGTATAACTATACATTAAAAGGAAAAAATATCATGGGAGTGCTCAAAGTTAGCTGTCCAGGACTAGACTTCCTAAATCTATGAAAGAATTTGTGACAGGTATGGAGAGGAAATCTGAGCGTAGGACAGGATCTACGCCATAGATTTGGGAAGAGCAAGTTTTAGAGAGTTCCAATAATCCCCTCGACTACAATTCTACAAGGGAAATCAGATGAAGAAAAGAGATACTCTCAAGAATGACATTCTGCTATTATTTCCTTGCTTTTTCTTATTCTCTTTTATTATAAAGAATGATTCTCTGGAAGGGGGAAGGGAGAGAGAGAGAGAGAGAGAGAGAGAGAGAGAGAGAGATCTTGGGAAATGTAAGTGATGTAAAAACAAGATATCCATTTTAAATTTTTTTAAAGAATGACATTCTGACAAGACAGGCACAAATGAGTTAGATGAGCTAGAAAACAGCAAGCTGTCCAAAGATACCGATACAGCTACATAAGGAACTCATTGCCCTGCTGAGATATTATAGAGCGCGTGCAGAAGTTGGAAAGAGAGAAAGTATGAAAAAATGAGAACGAGGGACACAGTAGTAAAGGGATAACAACAGGGTCTATGGATCAGCGTTAATTTTTAGAAGGAAATATCTAATGAAATGACAAAAGACTCTGACCTTGACCTTCTCAGCTTAACATTTTTAATAACAACAATAACATATTTACATAGTGCTTTAAGACTTGTAATATGCTTTACCAATAGTATCTTGTTTTTCCTTATAACAACCCTGGGAGATAGGTGTTATTATTGCCCCCATTATACAGGTGAAAAACTGAGGCAAAGATTAAGTGACTATTTTTATCAATTACATCCAGCCATCAATCAGTCAAAAGACATTTATTGTGCCTCCTGTTTTCGAGTCACTAGTTGTGTTAGCACTAAGGGTGTGCTTAATTAAATGTTAAGAATTATTTTAAAATGTTAAAAAAAAAAGTTAAATGTTAGCACACACTAAGTGCACTAATCCTAATGCCATGTTAGAAGGGATGTTAGAAATGCCATGCTAATTGAAGTGGCGGGTGAATGAAGTAAGGAGGAAGAAAAGCTACACTCTCAGATAATAGCACTAGGATCCTAAGGAAGGGTAGAATATGACTAGAATATGGGCCAGGTCTAATGGGATGAGACTTAATTGGGATACATTGCTCAAAAGTGGCTTGTGAAAAGAGCCTATGGACCTTAGTGGACCATAAACTATATGTGAGCTCACAGTGTGATGTGGCAGCCACAAAACTGAATCTGACCTCTTATTTCAACACTACAGAGAATCTTGTTTCACTGGTGTGTGGGTAATGCCTCCATGTTGCAATGAGAGATGGTCTTTGAGAGTCACTGAGGTTGAAACATTTTATCAGTCTGTGATCAATCTGGTTACAAACCTCTCCAGACTTAGCTAGACTGTTCTGGTGACACTCACACTCAGAGCCTTGCCTGCTTGGTAGGGGCTACCAAAACCTGAACTTTGCTGGCACAACCTTTGAAAACTCATAACCACCTCCACCCCACAACAAAGCAGAAGTGTGGAACTTAGTGATCTTAATCCACTTTTAGGTTGTATTAATAAGAGGACAGTATCCAAACAGAGGGAGGAGGATGGCCCTCTATTCTCTTCCCTGGTTGTTACACATGGAATGTTATGGTTAGCTGGGCCAACATATTTTAGAAAGAGTATTAAATGAATGAAGTAAGGAATGAATGAATGAGTGGAAAAGCACTTATTAAATGTTTTCTATTTACTAGGAAACATGCCAAGCACTGGGAATATAAATATAAAATGGCTTACTGTCTGCACCCTCAAGAAACTTACATTCTCCTAGACTATAGAAGAGTGATGGCCAGGGAGGGCTATTTTGGTCTGGGAGTCACAGAGATGTTGATTTCATCCGTTAGGCAGTCAATTGCTCTTTCCAAAGGAATACTACTATTGACATTATTACTGTGCACAAAGATAGAACTAGAAAGCAGAGGGTTGGGGTGAAGTGGGGAGGCTGAGGTGCCAGGACAGATGGCAACGTGGCTGCTCTGTGAAGTAAGGTCTGGTCCAGGGCCAGCTAGATATATTGGGTTTGTATTCACTGAAGCACTCAGCTTCAGAGTGGAAATTCCAAAGCCAAACAGAGTAATTTCCTCAGGGTCTGGGGAGCACATATGACAGGAGTCCAAGTGTAGAGAGAGACAGAATTGAGCATTTCAGAGGTCCAGCACATAGGGTGCTGATTCACATGGTGAGGAGGGTAGCAGCAGTCGCAGGTCAGACTACAAAGTGGCTTTGGGGGAGAGCGGGATGGGGGTACAGAAAACATAGTCTGGTCTGGTCTGGGTTTGCTTAATATAGTGTACTAAATAGGGTTGCCCTCACTCAAGACACTGACACATTGGAGTATGTCCAGAAGCAGGTGGACCAAGATGGGTCACAAGGTCAGAGATGGGAAAACTGGAAAGAAATGTGAAACTGAAACTTAGAAGTCCTCAGCTCCAATTCCGTTACTTGCTACTTGTGTTTTCATGGGCAAATCACAGCTGCTCTGGGCCTTGGGACAATTATGACATGAGGGGATTGATTTAGATGACCTCAACCCCCAAATTCAATCCACTTTCTGCTGTAAAGAGGGAATTAAAACCCAAGCCATACAAAGACCTGGGAAGAAACAGGGATGTTTAGCCTGGAGAAAAGTGGACTTGGATGGGACTTAGGATAGCTGTGCTGAAGCATCCAAAGGGCTGCCTCAGGAAAGGAGGATTAGACTTGTTTCTCTGGGCCCCAGAGGACAAAAGTAGGAGTAATGGGTAGAGATTGTGGAGAGATTGCCCAGGAAGAAAGCACGTTCCTGCTTACTGAAGGCCTTCAAGAAGAGGCTGTTGGACCACTTGTAAGGATGTTGCACACTAGCTCTAAAGCAGATGACCTCATACCCCCCCCAACATTTCCCTCCCCCAGCCCCTAGCCCACACCCCCAACTCTACCCAGATTCAGGTTTGGCTCCTCAGTTCTGCAACTTCCTTAGTTAGCAGGGATTGGATCCACTGGCCAAATAATCTTTTCCTCCTCATTGGGGAATGTCTGTTTTCTTTCCCAGGACCACACCATGGGGCTGGCCTGATTCCACCCAGCTTCCAGGCCTCTAGGTTTAGGCCACTGTAAATTTGTTTGGTGGGAGCTACCCCCTCAGCCAATCAGGCTGCTTCACCAACTGCTCCATGATGCCTGCTTCCACCAACACAATCCCCACCAACAGGACCTGACAGAATGTGTGCTCATCATACATATTACTCTCCCAACACATCACTGAAAATTCACAAATAAGTGACAGAAATCCAGGTTGGCTTCTTCTACAAGATATAGCCCTTCTTCCCTGGCCTTTGCCCTTAATCTGAAAACTGGCTTCCAAGTCCCAGGCAACTTATACTTGTGCCTGAGACCTCTTGAGAGACCTTATTTTTTCTTTTTCCTATCATATTTCTGCCTCCTTTCAATCTTCCCTTCCCTGTCTTTTCCCCTAATGGAATTGAAGGCCCAAACAGACGCTATATGGAAAATGCAAACTCAGCTTTGGAGCTGGAGGTGGGGGGTGGGGAGGGGAAGAACGGCAGGGAGAGGGAAGGGGAGTGGCCCTGGCTGACGAGGGACAGATGTGTTCTATTCCCTATACAGCTGTGAGCGCTTCACATCTGCACTCACTTCCTGTCTTCCAGCTCCGGCCCCTCACACGTCCCACGCAGGGCAGGGGTGGGGAAGTCTGGTCTGGAGAATTTCACCTCCGTTTGGGAGCCAGTGTCCAGCCGCCAGCAAAATCCCACCAATGAAACAGCAACGTCTCGGCCAAAGACCCCCCAGCTTCCCTTCTCCACCACCCACAGCCCCTCCTCAAGGAGTGGTGGCCTTCACTCTGGTCTTATTCTTCTTCCCCCTCCATAAATGTCCATTGGAGAAACTCCCACCCCAACCGAAACATGAACCTTTTGGCAGCTCCAGGCCCACTGAGTCCCGGTGCTCACCCCACACTGAGTTCTGGTGCTCACCCCTACATAGAAAACCAGGAAATGCTACTGGCCACATAGCTGTCAATATAGAACAGATTCTTAGCACCCCAGGTTTGATTTGTTTATTTGGTTTGTTTGTTTTTAACAAAACAAAAGGGATCACTTCCTTCACAAAGACTAGGTTTCTTCAAAGGAAAAAAAAGTTTTCAAAAACAATTGAGACTTGAGAGCTATGTGAGATGTCACAATGAAAAATCTAACCCAGCTCCTTGCCAAATGACAAGGCTTTGGTCTGAGTTGAACCAGAACCCAGCCTTGTTCAAAGCAAATGGGAAATTCCCTGGGTAGTTCATCTGGGGCCTGGCAGACAGTGACAATGGTTGTGGCCCTTCACTTTCAGGATCAAATATAAAGTCCTTTTTTGAGCTTTCAGAGCCTTCACAACCTGGCCCCTTCTCACCTTTCCAGTCTAAATTTCTGTCTGCAATCTAGCTTTACTGGCCTACCCACAGCTCTCCATCTCCTGCCTCCATACCTTTGTACTGGCCATGTCCCCCAGGGCTGGAATGCTCCCCCTTCTTGCCTCCACCTCTTAAAATCTTTGACTTCCTTGGTTCCAATTCTGCCTTCCAAAAGAGGTTTTCCTCAGTCTCCTCAGCTGCTCTTTTATATGTATCTTGTAGGCACAAAGTTATTTATTGTTTCCCCAATAAAAATAGAAGCTGGTCAAGGACTATTTTAAAATTTTCTTTGTATACTTTATGTACTTAGGACAGTACCAGAAGCATAGTAAGTGCTTCATAAATGTTTATTGGTTGATTCATTCTGGAAAGCACCCTTACTGTCTGATGCTAAGGGCCTGGCATGGACATCCTTAAGAGTTCTTTCAGAGTGGGCACTTGACAGACACCAGAACTCTGATGACAGCACTGAGCAATGGGCAGAATTCAGGCTCTGGCCAATAGTATCCATCCAACACTAGGAAACTTTCTTGAACTCATTAGAATGTTCCTATCACAGGTAAGTAAAGGCCGCTGTACTCACAACCCTCCACCCTCTAGTGGCAGTCTACCTTTCTAGCCTCATCTCACATCATTCCCCTTAGCAGACTCTGTATCCCAGCTAAAGTGGCCTGCTTGCTTTCCCTCATATACATTGAATAGTTTCCCACCTCCATGTCTTTGCTGACTCCATACCCTGTGCCTGGAGGGGCTTTCCCACTCCTCATCTCTCTTTATTGAACTCCTATCAACCTTCCTAACCAAGCTCAGCCAGCACTTCTTCCAAGAATCTTTCCCTGAAAAAAATGTTGGAAATTGCATTTCTTTTCTCAAATCTTTGTCTGCACATCTTGTGCATTTATCATGGTCTGTTTTTTTATTATAGCTATTTCTCTGTGCACGACATACCCTTTCACTCAATTATAAACCTTCTGAGGGCAAGGACCTATCCTATATACATTTTGCATCCCCCCAGCACTTAACACAGTACTCTACCCATGGTAAGCATTTCATGAATGTCTAATTGAATTGGAGGGAGGGGAGAGAGGTAGATGCCTTCGCTGTTTGGGGAAAAAAAACCACTTTAACAACTGATGTCAACATAGCACGAAGTTTGCAAAGCATTTTGCAGACATTATCTCATTTGAGCCTCAGGACTACCCTGTGAGGTAGAGAATGCAGGCATTATTATTTCCATTTTACAGATGTGAAGACCAAAGCTTCAAGAAGCCAAGTCATTTGCCTATAGTCACACAAGTGGAAAGTGTCTAAAGTGGGATCGAAACCCACATGTCTTCAGATTGCTTAATATCATATAATAAAGAAAAGGAGGAAACATTTAATAAGGGCTTACTTATGTACCAGGTACTACTGGGCTAAATGCTTTACAAAATTTTCTTGCTTGATGCTCACAACAACTGTGCAAAGTAGATGCTGTCATGATCCCCATTTTACAGCTGAAGAAACTGAAGCAAACAGAAGCTAAGTGACTTGCCCAAGGTCACATAATACCTGAGGCCAGATTCTAACTCAGGGCTTCCTGACTACAGGCCCAATGCTCTATCCCCTGTGCCACCAACTCCCTGGCAGGATGGTGGAAAGAGCATCAGTTCTAGGTTAGAGATCCAGGCCTGGGGGGGGGGCAGTTGGGAGAGGCAGGTTTGGACTGTGTCACTATAGAGAAATCACTTCCTCCCCCTGTGGCTTGGTTCCACCACCTGCAGGGTGAAAGATATTGGCCCAGATGACATCCAAGGTCCTTTCTACCTCTAAATCTTAGGATAGTTAATTTTTCCTTTTTTCATAAAGATCAGGAGAGAAACACTCAGCAAAGGGTATCTGGGAGAATCTCTCTACCAAGTTGATGAGAGAGACTGTCAGCAGACAAGCAAGAGCTGGTCTAGAAGCCCTAATACCACAAAACGTTTTTTCCCTGTAACTTTGGTAGAGTAGAAAGCATAGGATTAGGTAGGGCTCAGGACACCAGGTTTCAAGTCCCAGTTGGGGACTGGCCATTGCTACTTAGGACCTGGATATGGCACTGGGAGATCTGAGAAGTGCCTTCCTCGTTTCTGTGATTCTATGTATTAGCAAATTCTGCTCCATCTTTCACAGCCCTATCACCCCATCCCCTCCTCCACCTCTTAGCATGCGCACAAGCACGCACACATGAGCGCGCGCGCACACACACACGCACACACATACACACACACTATCTGTTCTGTGTGTTCCTTTAAGACAGCAATGTGGTTGTCACAAAAGATGCCCTGTTCACTGGTCTTTATTCAGTATTTCAAATTGCACCCTTTGTGCCAGCTGCCACAGGGTGGCCCAAACAACCCTGGATTTTTGGTAGGTTATTTTATTGTTCTGTTATTCTTCAAGTTTTTTGGTAAATTATTTTATTTTTCTGTGTCTTAGACTAAGGACTGAAATGGTCAGAGCTAGGCATTAGGAAGATTATTTTGGCAGTTGTATGGAAGGTGAATTGGAAAAGGGAGATATTGGAGAAAGGACCAATTTGGAGTCAGTCCTGAAGTCAGGAAAACACCTCTTCCTGAGTTCAAATCTGGCCTTAGGTACTTACTAGTGGTGTGACCCTGGCCAAGTCCCTTAACCCTTCAGGCCTCAGTTTCCTCATCTGTAAAATGGGCTGGAGAAGATGACAAGCCACTCCAGTATTTTTGCAAAGAAAACCCCAAAAGGGAGTCAGATATAACTGAAATGACTGAATAAAAACAATCCAGAAGAGAAGTGTAAGGGCTTGACATGAGTGAAGAAAAAGGAATGGAAAAGCAGCCAAGCAAGTGCATGGCCCCATCCTATATGAATTAACTTGGGATCCCTTGACCAACAGAAAGCAGGACTCCTCCCCTCTACTTTGAGGTGGTCATTAACAGCTTTGTCGGATCAACTAGGAAAAACCCACACTTTCCTCTAGGCCAGCAGTTCTCAACCTATGGGTAATATTCAATTTATAACAATGAAAATACATCCTGCATATCAGATAGATTCATAACAGTGGCAAAATTACAGTTATGGAGTAGCAACAAAAATAATTTTATGGTTGGGGGTCACCACAACATGAGGGGTGTGGCATAGGGAAGGTTGAGAACCACTGCTCTAGACACACACACACACACACACCTGATTGACTGCCAGTCTCCTGGCTATCTCATCTCTTGCAAATCAGGATTTTCTTCTGCTTTGCCATTTGAATCCAGGAATCTGTTGACTTTGACCAGACTCAAGGAAAAGAGAAAATTGGCCCCTACTCTCTGACCAGAAATGAAATTTTGTCCTTTGTTGGATGTTCTGGCATGCCAGTAGCAACCCAGGATCAGACATAGTTCTTTGGAGGCTTCATGCTGCTCAGTCCCCAAGGTGGAAAAGAGAATCAGAAAGATGATCTTTGAGCCACTCTCTACCAAAGATTCTTGTATCTCACACCTGAGCTAGTCTCTGAGGTTTGATTATCTCCTTCCTTTGGTCTCCGAGGACCTGGGAAACTCAGAATGGCTCCCATTGCCCTCCCCCCTCCATACACATCACTGCCAAGGAAAACAAGCCTTCCCTTCCCTGGAAGCAGGAGGACTAACCCCGGGGCCCCCGTAACAGATCCCCCGAAATGGATTGCACAACAGAGCCCTCTGAGTTTGACTACAAGTTTCAGACAAAGAAGGTGTGTCGGAGCTGAGAGCATGCTTCTGCCCACTGCGTGGGCGTCAAGTTCAATGCCTTCTTGTCAACACTTGAATGTGTTGAACATCATTCACAAGGGCATTCTTTAAGAAACCTATTAAGTTAATTACCCAGGCATTTTTTTCTCCTCCCCTCCTCCTTATGCATCTCATACAAAATTTGGCTTTCTCCCCTTCTGAGATACTTTTGATGTAACTCCTCTCCCCCTCGGCAGAATGACATCTTGTTTATTTCTCTAACAGTTCCAGTCCCAGTGGTGGGCTAGCTTATACACTGGCGCTTGGTCTCAGCCTTGTTGGGGGACTTGATCCCAGAAACCTAGAAAGGAGTTATGTGTGGAGTACAAACGGGGCCAGTACTTAGAATCATCACTTCAAAATTGGAAGGGACCTAAGAGATGGTGCACTCAACTTAAATTTGGACTTCAGAGGCTTGTCTATTCCAATCCATTCCTGAAGAAGAATCCCCATTGCATGTAATACCCCATAAGAAGAGGTCAGCCAGCCTCTACTCAGATACCTCCAGTAAAGGGAAATCCACTGTCTCCCAAGCCAGCCCATTCCACTTTTGGACAGCTCTGATAACTGAGAAGACTTTCCTGACATCAAATCTGAAAGGACTTCTTTGCAGCTTCCACTTATTGCTTCTAGGACCAGACTGAATCTAACCCCTCTTTCACAGGACAGTCTTTTAAGTACTTACAGACAGCTAACCTGTCCCTCCTAAGTTTTCTATTCTCCTGGTTAAACCACCCCAGTTCCCTATCCTTGTATGTGATGGTGACAAGGGCCTTCTACATTCTAGTGGCTCTCATTTTAGTGGTAAGGAAACAGGCCCAGAAATGTTTAGTGACTTGCCCAAAGGCACATAGGTAAGAAGTAGAAAAGCCAGGTTACAAACAGGTTACAAAACCCTTCAGCCTTGAAGAATGTGGTGGGTTTTTCATCACGCCATACAGATCTTGGTTCTTCCTTTCTGACTGTTCGTTCAGTGGAAAAGGAAAGGCTAGACCCATTTTTTTGTTGTTCAATTGTTTCAGTCTTGGCAAACTCTTTGTGACCCTATTTGGGGTTGTTGTGGCAAAGATACCGGTGTAGTTTGCTGTTTACTTCTCCAGCTCATTTTACAGATGAGGAAATTGAGGAAAACAGGGTGAAGTGACTTGCCCAGGGTCACATAGCTAGTGTCTGAGGCTGGAGGTAGGAAGCCCTACCTAATAGGATGATTCATCAATAAATCAGTCAGTTAATGAATTGAGGGCTTTCCAAAATGTGGATTTTGAAAAAACCATGGCCAAAATAATTAGCTAAATCCTACTTTTGAGGGGTCTATCCTATTCCTACTTCTGTTTTCAAAAAAAGGAAGCAATAAATTAATTGCTGAGAATCTGTGTCTCCTCAGCACTCCACAGATGCCCTCCAATTATACATCTGGGCATCACAGAAGAGATCTGCTTAAAGAGAGGGAGAAGAATATGTCACAGACTAGTAAAGGGTTCAGCAACCTGGGTAAAGTGACCTACTGAGGGCCCTGTCTCTCAGAGGACCACTCCCTGACCAACTCTCATGGGCTGGCTCTTAGCAGCTCTGACAAGCAGCCAGAGGGGAGCCTGCCATAGAAATGACTCAGAAAGCAGGTCATGTGTCATTTAGGGACAATATAGTAGGGTAAAGAGGCAGACAGGGGACGCAGGACCAAAGGAAAGAAGCAGAGCCTCTGAAGAACCCAGCCGAGTTGCCAACTACACTCACTGCCCTGTGGTCCTCCATGAGAAGCTGAGTGCTTCACTCATCTACTCTGGGTCTGGTCTAATATAACAGTAGCTCTGCAATTCCTGTGGAATGATGATGATGTGCTACATGGGAGCATCAGTCCCATGAGGGGTCTGGTACCTCATAGATTTTTGTTATGCCGGTATAGAGCTGAAGCAAACAGAGTTAGGATAGATACAGAGAGAATCCCTTTCCCACCCACTTCATCCATTCTTTCTTAAGAAGGTCTTTCCTGATCCTGCCTTCCCCTTCCCCCAGGACTGCCCTATCTCCTGCCTACCTCAGATTACCTTTATTTACTTACTTATATCCCAGGTAGAATTGAAGGTCCTTGTAGCAAGTGCTATTTTGTTTGTTCCCAGCATCTAGCATGGTGCCAACATAGTGGATACTTAGTAACTGTTTGCTGAACTTCAGGATTTAATTTCTTGAGAAAGGGAAGCCATCAGCCACAGAATGGAAAAAATTGAGAATACCTGATCCACCCAAACCAAGCAGAAATCCCTGTGTACTCGTAGAAGTGTTAGAGATTTCCTATAACTCCTCTATACCTTCGCTACCAGGGAGGAGGCCTTAATAGGTTTTGCACATAGAAGGGACTTAAAATATTTGTTAAATTTAATTGAAATGAACCGGAAACAAGGAACAAAGCCAGAGCTATGTGAAATACCCATCCATCTTTCTCCTCCCCAACCCCCATCTCCATTTCCATCTCCTTCTCCACTTCCGGTGCCTGACAACTCCCCAGACAGGATTTTCTCACTCCAGAAACTTAACTGATCTTAACAGTGAACCCGCCCCCAAAAATGCCCAGACTCTCCGTGGGCTGAGCTAGTCCCAAAAGGCAAGGAGACATTAGTCTGGTGAGCCTTCTTCATGGAATCCTATGGCTAGAAGATGCCCTGGGGGGTTCTTTTGTCCAGTTCCCTGCCCCTATCTGTTTGACACCTAAGTCATCCTACACTGACAGTTGCCTCTCCTATTTCATGAGGATATGGGGGTGGCAGAAGAAGAGACCTCCCTGAAAAAATGGACCAGGGTGGGGATGCAGAAGATCCTCCTCTGGGACACCTTCTCGTCCAAGTCTGATCTTGGAAGCCCCAAAACCACTCTTTTGGAGTGGTGTTCAACCACATCCCAACCAACCCACTCCCTCAGATCCTCCTTGGCTCTTGCTCAGATCACTGCGAGCCTCTCACTCCAGCTGACCACACTACCTCCATCCACCTCAGTAGTGGAAATTATTGACAGAGTGTCCAAGGTAGAGAGGGTGATGGGGGCTTGTAAATCGGACTCCTGGGCTCTGTTTGCCCTGTGCCTTAGGGCATCAGGCAGTTTCACTCTGATGAAATAGTATACTAGATGGGCACCACGACCCAGAAGGAGACTCCATGCACCTCCTGGGGTAGAAAAGGAGTCACTCCCTGTCCCCAGAGTTTTGGCCACATTCCAGCAAGGAATATGGGCTCCTCTCCTGGCATAGTCTCTCTCACCCCCTCCTCTAGTCTTGGGGATACCATCATGTCTGAGTAACCCCCAAGTATCCACTTTTCAACGGGACATCAGAGAAAATGTATTCCCAGACGGGATGATTTGCGCCTGGAAGGGGGCTGAGAGACGGTAAGACAGCAAAAGATAATTTATCGCCTCCTCTCAGGCCCCCCCTCTAAAAACACATATACCTCACCACTCTAGGATGTGTGTGAGTGTATTTCCCTAGTTGCTCAAGTTGACTATGTAGCTAAGCATTGCATAAGCCAGGCTAGGATCCAGGGTGAGAAAAACATGCCCCCTCCAACATCATCTCTCTCTTTCTTCAGCATCTTGGGCCAAGGGGTGCGTGTGTACGTGTGTGTTCGTGTGCGTGTGTGTGTGTGTGTGTGTGTGTGTGTGTGTTCACTGCTGTCTCTTCCGGGAGACTTTTATGGAAAAAAAGGAAGTCTGTGGCATTGTTGGAGCAACCTTGGCAGGGAATGGGGGCTGTGTGCCTGCCAGGAGCCAAGTCAGGCTCTAATTCTCTTGGTCATGATAAAGGCGTTAACCCTTTTCCCAGTCCAAGGCATGGGAGCATGGGGAGGGCATGGGGGGACTCTGAACTGGGTCAGGCTGGTGAGTGGAACCCCCAGTGTTGTCACAAGTCACTGTCCTGTATCACATACTCACACGCACACACACACATACACACCACCACCACCACCACCACCACCACCAATAACAACCACAATATCCTGTGCACACTCCTAAGCTTCAGTTTTTAGAATTATAGATTATTGGGCTGGACAGGATTCTAAGAGATCATTTGATCCAGTCCCCTACCTTGAGGCAGATAAGATGTTTTTATACTTATTTTATAGAAGAAGCAACTGAAACTCAAAGAGGTAAAGGGTTTTGGCCACTTTTGCAAACTGGGCTCTTTGTTGGAGTGGCATGGAGGCGGGGTACCAGATCTCCTTTCTATCACCGTAGGGCTTTTTTGATGTCCTCTCTTCACCTTGGACACAGAGGGGAGGGGAGGAGAGAAAAGGAGATGAGAGAAGAGGAGGAAGGAGATAAGAGGGATGGAGAGTAGAGGAGAGACATTATTCTGCTCTTGTCTTCCACTGAAGACATTGGAGATGACTAACTTCCTCAGACTCCTGTCTCTCCCAGAATCTCCTATCTGTCCAACTCCACCTAAGGTAGGGCAGGACACAGACACCATAACCTAAGAACACTGGAGAAAAGGAACTCAAGACAGAGACTTCTGTCTACTCCAAATGAGCTAATTAGTACATTCAGCAAATGTTAAGGACTTACTGTGTATAGAGAATTAATGTCCCTGAAGCTCATGTCCGACTTGACTTTCGCACAGTAAAGCCTGTGTTCTCTTAGCTCATGACCCACAGCACCAGTGGGGAAAACAGAAGTAACCCCTCCCCATTCTCTACGTTCTTCCTGCATCTGTTGCCCCCTAACAATTTTGTCTCACGGAAACTAATAGAATTGACAACTCTGTGATGATGAACATCTCAAATGAACATTGGTTTAGGAAGCACTTCCTTGGCAGGTGGCACCAACCTGACACTTTTTAGCCTTAAATGGAAGTGGGCACCATGAAATCCCTGAACCTGCAGGTCCAAAAACACATCTCTCCTGGCCTCTCACGTCTGCCATTCTTAGCCTCTGATATCTTTTCCTTCTTCTCCTCACTTCTCCTCTCTTCCTGTCCCACTTCTTTTCTCCACACTACAACCTCTCCCCCTCTCTTCTCCTCCTTCCCATTCTCTTCATTCCCCTCCTCTACTTTCTGTTTCTTTCTCCTTCTCTCTTCTCCCCTTTCGTCCACTCTTCTGCCTTTGGCCACTCTCTTCTCCTGGTCCCTTTCCTATTCCATTTTTTACACTGTACCCTTTCCTCCTCAACTCTTCCCTCCCATCTTCTACCCTTTCTCTTCTCTCCACTCGACTTTTAACTTTGACTTCTCTCTTTCTCTCTTCTTTCCTTCTGTTTAATCCTTTTTCTCCCCTCTCCTCTGCTCTAATCTTCTCTCCTTCCCCATCCTCTTTGCTCCTCCCTTCTTTCCTTCTCTCATATCTTTTCCTTTTGCCTATCCTTTTCTGACATCCTTCCCTTCCTCTCCTTTCTCTTTTTCTTCCCTTTTCTCCTCTTCTGATCTTTCCCACCCTCCCTCCTATCTAGGTTATGAGCAGACTTCTAGCTCCAGTTGTGGGTGTCCTGTTAATACACTTTGGGACTCTAGCTGGGTGAAGAATTTACTTACCACCAATATTAATGACCATTCTATCCTCTATCCCAACATTCACTGTCTGCCTCTATGGCTTAGCCAGAGGACCTGGGATGGGATGGGTGGAATGAATGAAGAGTCCTCTGTCCCTTTGTCTCTCTGTCCCCAAATCTACAGCTGAGTTTAAAACATTGAACTGGTCTTGAACCATTCAACCAAACTAGTCTGGGCTGACATTCACCCAATCTTTAGTGCATTATGAACTCCCATGAGCTTGAAACTGAAACAACCAGGACATTTTAGGAAGAAGAAAGTGTGTTCCTCCCCCTCAGAATAGTCCTTGCTGATGCTGTAGTCTCTTGTTATAATGGTGCAATGAGGTTTGATGGGCTGGAATCAACTGAGCAATTTTTAGCTGAAGTTAGAGCCAGCTGGATGGCACAGTAGATAGGGTACTGGTCCTTGGAGGCAAGAGGACCTGAGTTCAAATTTGACCTTGGACACTTCCTAGCAGTATGACTCTGGCAGGTCATTTAAATGAGATACTCTGAGTAAAGCACTTGGCACAGTGCCCTGGCATACAGTAGGGGCTTAATAAATGTTTGCTTCTTCCCTTTCAGGTTCTGCCATTGCTTGCTATGTGACCTTGATGTTATTTAATCTCCTTGGTCTCAATCTTCCTACCTGTAATATGGGAGTGACAATATCTGTATACTTCCTTAGGAGGGGACATAAAAGTAAGGGTAGGTAGCAGAGGGAATTTACACACACATACACACATACACACACACACACACACACACACACACTTAGTTTTCCTATGTCCCCAGTTGTCTTCAGATTACCTACTTCTCACAAGTCATGAAGGACTAGGAGATTTAGATAGAGAAACTGAGACCATAAGGAATGAGTTGACTCATGCCCAAGTCTCATTGCCACTGGCAGAATGAGTCACGGTGTGCAGATGGCCCTAGAGTAGGGCATCCTGGAAATACCTGGGAAAGGGTGCCATCTGGGTTTCTCCTGTCTCTGTTCCCAAGGACTTTGGGCTCCCCCCAAGGAATGACCCCATCTCTGATCACTCAGACGTTCTCTGTTGTTAAGAACCACTGTGCTTCCAGTGGGTTTTCCTAGGACTGAGTGGCTCTGATGGCTCATTTTATTCCAACTTCCTTTTCCCATGAATTCAAATTTTTAAAAGACAAACAACCAAATAACAGCCTTAGTACCTCATCAGCCTAACCCTGGGAATGCAGAGGTGAGTATCTCTTTAAAAATATTCCCTGCATGGTAGGCCATACTGGCCTGCTGCCATAGTCCCTTGGGCTGTGATCTCATCGGGCCCTATGAGCTAAACTTGATGAGGCCTGGCCAGTCCTCTGGATGTTAGACCTCCCAAGCAAAATACAGGTGCTCTGGGTAATTCAGACTCACCCTAAGTCTGAGTCTGGCTGGTCCCCAGTGCCGGATGTGACACAGATGATTCAGTTAGTACCCTCTCACTAACTGGGCAGGGGAGAAAGGTCAGGTAGCCAACAGGTGCGAGGTGCCCTTTTCCTAATTGGTCTGTTACACCTGGCCATGCTGACCTCAAGAATCAGGCTGCTTATTGCACCAAGCTGGCCCCAGGGCCCCTACCCAATCCCAGGGCTGCCCATTGCCCCACAGCGACCCAAATTCCTGGGGCTATTTCAGCACCAGGGAAGGGATGAAGAGAGGCAGCCTCCAACTATATGGTCCACTGGTACAGCAGCCAACCAAGCTTCACCTTCCTTACCCCCCTTCCCTGCCCCACCCCCCAGCCTATTCAGTTTGGGAACTGGTGAGGATGAAAGGGACTGCATTAAGTGGAGGGCGGTTATTAGCCTGTTTTATGGGCATGCAGATATTCATTAGGGCCCTAAACCCAGTCATTAGAGGTTGGAGCCAGAGCTCCAGGCTCAATCTCCTCTGTAGCAGAAACTGAGCAGGGTTACAGGTTTCCCTCACAACATGAGTATTTAGATGTGAAGTTTTCCTCCCCCGGGGGCCCCAAAGAAGGGACGGTGGCTTCTCCTCCCTAGTCCTGGAATCCCTTTTGCCCCACAGGAGCTGCCCATGGGTTAGGGGAAAGGTTCCTTTTGTCCTATTTGGATACTTGGGAGCTGGGAGACCTTGGGTCTTGGGTCTCAGTTTCCTCATCTGTAGAATATGCATGAATAAGGATAAGAATCGTTGTAATCTCTACAGGGTTGTTGGGAAGAAAGTGCTTTGTAAACTTAAGAAATATAATGTAATAGTCCAAAAGACATGTTTTTCCTTCTTCTCCCCTGCTATTTAGGAAGACAAAAGAGCTAGGCAGCAAGGGCAGGGAACTAGATAGAGATGAACAAGATGGGAAGCCCCATTTTTTTCTCTCTGCTACGACATCAGGAATCTGTGTTTCAGGGTCCAAGCTCAGCAGTGGCTCGTGTGATCTAGGGTAAATGTGTCTTCTCTTTTATATTCTTCCCCTGACCTTCTACCCCATTGGCAACCTATCAAGGGCTATAAATTCAGTTAGCTGTGATGCAGCATAAAGAACACTGGATTTTGGAGTCAGAGGATCTGGGGTTGGGTTGGGATTGGGTTTCAGTGTAGGGGATTCTCTTCCAGCTCCAACCATCCCACCTTCTAAGTGTACAAATGAAGGAGTGGGGAGAGATGGGAGCATTGAAGGTAGACTGACAACTCAGCTTCCACGCCCAGAGGGGGAGTGTCAACAGCTCCATTGACAAAAAAACCTGATTGGGGGGGGGGGTGGTAGTAAGTGGAAGAGGGAGGGGCTGCTTTGATGATTTTCCCACTCCCAGCCCCAACTCTCCCAATAAAAATGGTGACATTCAGGGACCCTGAGTGCCCCTCCCTACCCCTGAGAGGGGTGTCCTTCCACGAGCCCATTGCTCAGCCAGTTCACGTCCTCAGGCGAGCCCCTCGTGTGTGACCAAAGATCTGAGGTCAGAGGTGGAAGTGAAGGCTCTCCCTGGCATCCCTAAACACACACACACACACACACACACACACACACACACACCATTATGCCTGGAAGTATTAACATTAATGGGCTGTCAGTGCGGGACTGTGGGGCTGAATGGAGCGTGGCCGGACCCCACCGAGAGGAGCATGGGGGGGCTCCAGAGCTGACAGCTTAATCAGTTGTCGTTTCATTAACGGCCGCTGGCTTCTGTGCTGCAGCCACAACCACCAGGGCAATTAGTGGCTAACAACAACAACAACTGAAAGAAAAAAGTTCTGGGGAAAAGTTTGTCTCATCTCCCTCGGTAGAACCGGCCTGGCTTCCAAGAAGCTTCCTGGAATCCCAGAATCCTGAGGCTAGCAAAGCCTTCTGAGGACGCACCTGCATCACCCCAGCCAGATGGGCAGGGCCCTCTCCTATCATAAACCATCTCTAGGTTGAGGTCACCTCTGCAGGAGGTTAAGTGAGGGCCCAGGCTGGGGGGCTTGGAGAGCTGGCAGAGGGGCCAGACCAGGCCTAACGAATCCCTCCACACCCTTCTGTGGCTCTCCTTGGCTGCGACTCCATCCTCTGGCCTCCTTTCCTTGCATGCCCCTGGGCACTGTCACCTGGGATGTCTTCCTCCTCCCCAAGGTTGTGCAAAGGTTCATTTCGACATGACCAGCACACTGTTGACACTCCCCATCCAGGGTTGGAAGCTGAGTTGTCAGTCCACTTCTGTGCTCTTGTCCTCTGTCCTGGGAAGAAAAGAGGCCACAGGTTCAGGCCCCTGACCTTAGCTGGACGACCCCACTGATTCCTTTTCTCCTTCTGCCTATGACAAGAGTCCTGTGCAAAAGCCTGGGGCAGTCACAGAAGGGTAGAGCATTAGGGGATCAGAAACCTTCACCCCTACTGTCCAGCCCCTCCTTCTCCTATCACCCTCTGCTAAGTTCAGGGCAGTTGCTGACCCCTAAGAGATCCCAGAGTGTTTCATAGGATTCAGACTGGAAAGCACCTTAACAGTCATCTAGATGAAACCCTCTCATGTTAGGGGTGAGAAAACCAATGCCCAGAGAAATGAAGGCTGGGATTTGAACCTAGGTCCCCTGATTCCAAATGCACTGATCATTCCCCGTGCCCCTCTGGGGTTGGGGTGGAGTTTATTGGTCTCAGTCTCGGTTGTGTTTTCATTGCAGTTGCCAAACTCCCCTGAATGGCATTTGCCCAGTAGGCACAATAAAAGTGATGCAACCGGGGGAGAGCCAGCCCAGATCTGTGTTCACTCAGGCTATCACCAGACCCACGGGCCTTACCATTGGGTCAGGACAAGGAGAAGCTAGAGGCCCAGTAACTGGGCTCAGGGTACAACAGGACTCTGGCTGACAGGTTGGGAGACAGCTACTACAATCAGGCATGAAGAAAGGGGGAGGGGAAAAGTCACCATGATCAAGACCCCTAAAACTATTTGGTCCCCCCACCTTGGTATCCATGCCTTCCTCTTCCATTTGAACCAGCAGCCTCTCAGGAGGCAAGTGTACTCCCACCTTGTTTCTTCCTCTTTATATGGCCACTGAAGTCTCCTCCTGGGGACCATTACAGGCTGATCCAGGGATCCTGACCATATTACAAGAGGTATTCCCCAGAAAAATCCCACTCCCCTCAGGCAGTCCACATAGGGGTTCTGAGAAATGGCCTTCTACAAAGAAGAGCCCATAGAGAAGCTCACCAAGCATCCCCCCCACACACACACACAGAAGGGATCCATATGACAGAGCTACCCTCAGGAGTGGCAGAAAGTAGGGGAGAAGGCCTTCTGGTAAGGCTGGGGCCTCTTACCCAACTCCTCGTCTCTGCTGTCTCCCATTGCTGCCTTACATCCCATCCCCACCAGGAACTCATATGGCTCAGAACACTGGGTAATGCCAAGAAGGACACCTCTCCGTGGCTGCTTTTCTTGGCTCACAGTGGATACAATTGGGAGGAGACAGGCACACAAGGGCTCTTGTCTATACCCAACCCAGCCAGGGGCCCTGACCCCTCTAAGTTCCTTACCTACAGATGACTGAGCCCTGGAGCAAAAGCTTATTCCCTGGCATCCAGTCATTCCAACTCATTGAATAACTTGACCTGACACAGTCATGAAGGGCTCTCCCCAACCCAGAATCTGAATGTGACCCTTTCACTAGCACCTAGGCCATGGTCAACCCAAGGGGTCCAGAGAATCTGGAGGCAATATCAAGAATGATAGCAAGACATCCAATGCCCTATTCCCACCACCATTGTGAGACATTCATAGTCTAGCACCAGGTCGCCCACCACCATCAAGAAAGATTGAAAAAGAATGAGCAGGGTGGCTAGGTGGTGCAGGAAATAAAGCACCGGCCTTGGAGTCAGGAGGACCTGAGTTCAAATCTGGCCTCAAACACTTAACACAAAAACCAGCTGTGTGACCTTGGGCAAATCACTTAACCCCAACTGCCCTTCAAAAAGCAAAAAAAAAAAAAAAATAAAAAGACCTAATCCCTTTGTCACTTGAGGCCAGTCTCATTGCAATAGAGGCTTGTAGCATTTCTGTTCATCTCACTTGAAAAGGATTTCACAAGCCCAGTCTCCAGCTCTTCCAGCCCCTTGTTTTCTCTCAGGATTATGGGGCCCCGGGTCTGCTCTTCAGGAGCACTCTACCCCAAGCCACCCAACCAAAGTTCTCTCTCTCTCCCCTCTTTAGCAGGCAGTTCCTGATGGATGGAGGGCCAGGTAGACCCAACATGCCTGATAGAGCCAGAGAGGAGGAGGAAAGAGGCACAACCAGGGATCCTAGGGGGAACCCTTGTCCATTGAAGGGACTGGGGGTGTCAAGGATTCCGAACCACCAGCTCTTCTACCTGCACAGTCTGGTTTTTCCCATCCTTCTATCTCTACTCAGAAGAGCAGTATAAGGATGGTGATAAGGGGAGGGGTGGGGAGCAGTGGCAGAAATCACATGGCTAGAAAGCCATCAGGAGAGTGTGTCTTTGTTCTAACCTCCATACCAGTGACCCAATGGATATGTTTTGGCCTTCCGCTGGACCCCTTGATGGAGGCCTCCTTTGCTGTCAGCCATTCCTAAGATGGGGAGAGGGGAATTTATTTAAGCATTTAAAAAATGCCTACTATGTGCCAGGCACTAAGCTAGTATGTTACTAACTAAGCATGTTACAAATACTACCTTATTCATCTCTAGTGAGATCTTGTATTGTCCTGGAAGTAGTCAGGCCTATTTAATCATGTGTGGGAAAAGCAGAGTTATCCAGTAGGCCACCAGGCAAGAAGCCTGCCTGTAGAGAGCAAATGTGCCCAATGGCTAGTCACATAATCTATGCCTTTTGACCAGTAAGGGACAGGAAAGAAGAAGAATCATCTTGACCTGCCTAGAAGACCTGCCTAATGGCATGGTGTCCTGGGCATCTTCCAAGACTACTTAATGGGGGTTTTCCCCCTAACCTGATCCCCTCAGTATTTGAGACCCCAAGGAACCAAGACTGTTCGTGTTATCCATGGATGATCTGGCCAAAGGGAATACAACATGGAATCTCCCAAGCCCCTGTGCCAGATGGCTTCCAGAGCTACATGGCCAGCCCCTGGCCAGGTGGGCTCATCAGGCTGGGCACTCTCCAGGCTCAGCCCCTCCACTATCCCACTTCCAGACATTGAAGCCAAGATTTAACCTCTTTGAGCTGGCAGCCCCTCCCTGGTGACTCCTCCCTCCCAGGGCTGCAGCCACCCATCCAGAAAGACTGGATGCTGGAGATAAGAGGAAGAGATGGAGGCTGATAAGAGCCTGGGCTAAGGAGGTAACCCGATGGCCCCTCCCGTCCCTGTTTCCCAAGCACTGTTTATTTGGGGGATTAACTGGGCTGCTGCTGGCCTAATTGCTCTGTCCTTCCAGGCAAAGAGAGGCCCCTGCCCGTCCCTCCCGGATGGGGCAAGAATGGGGCTGGGAAACAGTGCCATCCCCCCAAACTCCCTTGTTGGCCCTCACTGTTGACTAGGTTTTCCAGATGTTACCTTGTGTCTCTCCCCTCCCCAGGCCTGCTTCCCCTCCCCTCTCTCTGTCTTGGTGGGAATAACAAACCAGCCATGTTCTTATTCACAGACTTCAGTCCAAATCAGTCATCTGTTTGTACTGGGCCCCTGCCAAGGCTTGTGTAGATTTCCCACACCCACTTTTCCTAACCTCATGGTCCAGGCTGTAGCCTCTCCATTGATCCCCTTCCCAGACACCCCCTTACCCCACTCCTCCTCACCCTCCCCGGATCCTGTCATACCCATTAAGTGCAAAGACTGATTAGGAGAGCATGTGTGTGACTCATTCTTCTCTCTCTTCTGGCTCTCACTGTGATCCACACCAAGCCCTAAGAGCTCCAGCCTTCTCGCTGCTGATAGGTCATCAAGATACTGACCTGGGAACAGCCTTATTGACCTAGCTTTCTGACCCCAGAGAATTAAGCTCCATACCCCCACTCCAGCTCCATACACACACACACACACACACACACACACACACACACACACACACACACTCCTTCTATGTCTCCAATCTCACCACCACCAGCTTTGATAAAGTCTTGCCTATTTTGATCAAATCACCAAATACTTCCCAGCCAAGTTTCCACCCAGTCCTAGAATCACAACCTCTGATGCCCCCCGCCACTTTTTAGAGGAATCTAGTTTCTATGAGTCATTCTTGCCTTCACCACCTAAAGCCACTATGGAGTAGATTAGGATCATATAACTCTCCCTCTCTCCCTGTCCCCTCTCCTCTCTCCTGAGGATCCTTGGGGGAAGGAGGGGTTGGAGAGGAGACCAAGAAGAAGGCTGAGCTCAGATGGTATCATTAAGGGATACTAATGCCCTTCATCAAGACATATTAAGAAACACCATCAGCCGTTGGCTCCATACACCCTGGGTGAGCAAAAAGGCAGCAGGATGGGGCCTGGGCATTCATAGCTGAACAACCTCCAATCCATCAGCCCCTCAGCAGGCCCATTAATTAGCCTCTTCAGGCCAGCCCTGATAGGCTGGTCCCTGGGCCTGTCATCAAGAAGCTAAGCTGGGATAAAGGGGTCAGAGTGGGAAACAGAAGGAGCTTCATGCACCCTCCCCTCCCCCCATCTCTGCCCCCATCTTCCACCCTCATGGAAAAAAAAAATATATATATATATATTAATCACCCCTTATATTTGCACAGAACTTAATAACTTTCAGAATGTTTTTACACCCATTATCTCATCTGATCTTTATAACAACCTTGTGAGCTAGATGGGACAGGTATTATTATCCCCATTTTACAGGTGAATATACTGAGCCACAGTGGGGCTGAGCCAAAGCCAGAGACCTGGTCAGTGGCCAGGCCGGGACCAGTGAGCAGCGTGCCTAACTCTTAGTCCCACAGGCTTTCCACCACGGCATAAAGTCTACTCGGACACCTCACATGGTTGATTAAGTTTATAAAACTACAGACTCCTAGAGTCAGAAGAAACCTGGGACATTGCCTAGTCCCAAATGGATAGACAACATGCACAACCATTCCATCTTGCTGGGAGGCTGCTGTTCTCTGCCACCACCCTTTTATGATCAGGACCTCCAACTTATCTCTATGGGGAACTCCCTCCACTGATAAAAATTGCCACACAATTGTCTGTAATTTATAACCTTAGATTATAGAGATTTCTCTGGGGCTCTGAGGGGTTTGCTGTTGTTGTTCAGTCATTTTAATCATGTCCAGTTCTTTATAACCCCATTTGGGGTTTTCTGGGCGAAGTCACTGGAGTGGTTTGCCATTTCCTTCTCCAACTCTTTTAACAGATGAGAAACTAAAGCAAACAGGGTAAGTGACTTGCCCAGAGTCACACAGCTAATAAGTGACTCAAGCTGCATTTGAACTCAGGAAGAGGAGTTTGCCTAGTTGTCCCAAACATTGCAGCTTTGTGATTTAAAGACTATATTTGTGTAGTTGCTTAGTTGATTTTTTTAATCCTATTAGCAGGCCTTTACATTTCTCAATATTAGATTTAATCTGATTAGATTTGGTCTAGAACTCTGTGTCTATGTGTCTGTGTAAGTTCAAGAACAGAACCAGAAATAGGGCAGGGGAGATAAAATGAAGAGGTACCCAAAGAGGGTTAGGACTGTCTGAGATCCCAAAATACCAACGTGCGGGGTCCTGCTGAAAGAATTCCACTCGAGTCTTCTCAGCCAAAGAAAAAGTAAAGTTTGTTGAAAGATATGGGGTAGACTTTTAAGGAGCCAGTCTATGCTAGGTTGTTTTATGGAGCTTTCAATGAGGAGGGGGGAGAGAGAGAGACAGAGAGAAAGAGACAGAGAGAGAGAGAGAGAGAAAAGACAGACAGACAGAGACACAGAGAGAGAGAGACAGAGAGAGAAGAGAGAGAGAGAGAGAGAGAAAGAGAAAGGAGAGAGAGACAGAGAGAGACAGACAGACAGAGACACAGAGAGAGAGAGAGAGATGGGTAGTTAGGAAAAGATGTACTTAATTAAGGAAAGACCTTAAAGTCTACTAGCTTTTATCCATCTATTGTTCACTTACTGTCTCATGTGCTAGTCCTGGCTCTGAAAACAGATTGTGAGCTTCTTGAAGGCAGGCCAGTATCACACATTTCTTTTCTTTCATCCTAGAGTGTCAAGCACAATGATCAGCCAATCATACTGACAGGTAGACAGCTGTATCTGTTGCAGTCAGTCAGTCTATGCTGTACTAACCACACTACGCATCTGCTTTTCACCGTAGCTGCCAAGAGACCTGATATGAAACATGAAAGTATAGTCCTTCTTTTAACCATAAACCCACCTTTAACTATTCTAATACCTATTATGTCCAGTTAGCATAATTAAATAAAGTAACTCACATTTTCTCTAGCATGTTGATGTTGGCAAGGCATTTTCTTCCCAAGAACCCTGTGCGGTTACAAATAGCCCCATTTTGCAGCTGAGGAAACTGAGGCTCAGTGATTTGCCAAGGATCACAAGGTCAGAATCAGAATTTGAACCTGGATCTTCTCCTGATTCCAAATCCATCGCTTTCTCTACTATTCCACAGTCCCCTCAAATAATACCTCATTTCTATGATAAACAATGATCACTCCAAGTTTGGAAGCTCCTACAGGACAGGGCCAGAGTGTATGTGCTCTAAATAGAGCTCAATACACTTATGGCCACCCTATAAATATTTAAGTAATGGGTAGCTGAACTGATAGTAGTATGAATAACCTGTTTACAGCCGGGCATGAGTCAAAGAGGGACAGGACTGGCATCTCCTTCTGCTCTCCCAGTTCTCTGAACTGTAGGGTCTCACAGCTCCCTGACAGGGGGCTCCTCAAGCCCAATGAAGCCAGTGAGGGGGGGGGAAAGGTTGGGGAAGGTTTTTGACTCATTAGTGGCCACCCCAACTCAGGGGCCCAACTACACTTCTTCATGGCAATCCCAAGGGTGTCAGTGAGATGCCAACCTAACAAGCTGCTCTTTTAGCAGCCTTCTCTGATTAGCCAGCTGGGCCTTGAGGACTGTGTCCTGGAGAGCAAGAAAAACCTTGCCTTCAATGTGGTGCTTGGACACCTGAGGTCTGGGGCAGCTAACGGCTCTGGAAGTCCAGAAAAAGAGCTGTGGGCATGTAGGAACACCCTGAAGGGTCCATCAAGCATTCGACCAGGAGCCCAGGAGGTAACCTATAGTTTATGTACTTTTCCAGGTGTAAACAACTACAACCTCCTGTCCTGGGCAACTCTGCTTACTGGCCTGGCTAGTATCACAGGAATGTGCCTGTCCTCCTTTCCATGATGGGCATGGCACATTCCTAACTCAGGGAAAAACTGTGATTTCTTGATTGTTTGTTCCCTGCTAATCACATCATTTCTTCCTCCCTCATCACCTCTTTTTATGGGCCCAGAAGCCCACATCAGGAGCCAAGTTAGGAAGCAAAACTCAGAGGTCTAGAGTGCCAATGTAGAAGTAGGATACTTACTAGGTCTGAATTCACATCCCCACCGGTCTACTGGGTTAGTGCCTAGTACTTGGAAGAGAAAAGACAGATACCCAGATCTGAGAACTCTTCTGTTCTGGCTGTCTCAAAGTCTCCTTTTTGAAATTTACTTCAACCCAAAAGAACTGGCAGCTACCTCACATCTAGCAGCCCAGAAACAGGGCTCCATCCCAGAGACTCCAACTGAAGACTCTTTTCTCCCCACTCTCCTGGGAGACAGAGATCAGGGCTGGAGAGACAGGAGGAGCAACAAGCAGAGAAAGAGGCCAGCATGAAGGCAGACACCAAGAAAAACAGAATGAGATAATGAAGAGAGAGGCAGGGAGAAATGCATGTAGAGAAACACAAAACCAGAGAAATTTGGAGAGGAAAGTCAACTTTCTAGAAATAGAAACCCCAGGACTTCAGCCTGGAGTTTCATGGTGTAATGGAAAGAGTGGTGGGCCCTAGAGTCTAGAGAGACCATAGAGAAGTCACTTAACATGAAGAGGGTGAGAATATAGATCTTGGCTGATTAAACGAAGAGAGATAAAGAGAGGGCGGGCAGAAGAAAAGGAAGGAAGGAAGGAAGGAAGGAAGGAAGGAAGGAAGGAAGGAAGGAAGGAAGGAAGGAAGGAAGGAAGAAAGGAAGGAAGGGAAGGGAAGGGAAGTGAAGAAGGGAGGAAGAAGGAAGGAAGGGAAGGAAGGAAATAAGGAAGGGAGGGAGGAAGAAAAGAAAGGAATAAAAAAAGCCTGGAGAAAGGGAAGAAAGAAGGGAAGAAAAGAGGAAAGAGGGAGGGAAGAAAGGAAGGGAGAAAGAACAAAGAGAAGGAAAGATTATAGAACTCTTGTATTATATAAAAACACTATAAACATCCCCACATTGGTCACTTCCAAAAATGTATTTCTTGTTTCTGTATGTTAGTACATCATTATTCTGTTATGAGATGAGCAACACTCCTTTTTGTCATTCATCTGAAATCATGACTAATAATTTAATTAATCAAAATTCTTAAGTTTTTCAAAATTGCTCATTTTTATAAAATTGATGTTATAGTATAAATTGTTCTTCTCAGTATAGTAGCCCAGAGTAGGCTCTCAGTTGTGTTCAGGGAGTTCTCAGCAATATGAGTGCTCAGTCATGGCTCCCATCTCTTCTTCCTCATCTTCTGACTTTTGTAAGGAATTCGGTGCACCTGATTTTTTTGTGTTATTAACTAGATCACCATCAACAAACATGATATATATTCCTGTTCAAGGAAGGCCAGGAAAAAACTAATATGAGACCACAAATATATTCCATACATCTTGCTTTTAAACACATAGAAACATGAAAGTGGTAGAAAGAAAATGATCCTGTTTCTGTCCCCTTCAGAAATCTTTTTCTCACCTGTGTATTTTTTTAACGTTTAATGATGTCCTTTTTTCTCTTTTGCATCATTATTGCTATGCTCTCTCCCTTTTCAGTACAACTCCTCACTTCCCCCCACATCAAATAAAAGCCCTCCATGAAAACAAGTATAATCAAGCAAAAAAAATGTTTAACCTTTTAAACCTCAGTTTCCTTTTCTGTAAAAGATAATACTTGTATTGCCTACCTCCCTGGGCTTTTTTGAGCATCAAATGTGGTAACATATGGAAAGTGCTTTCATTTACAGCCTTTTCTATTTTACCCTAGTCAGATGGTCCAGACTTTTATTGGAGATTGCCCCCAAAGAACCCGTCCAACACTTCTGTCAGGTCATTGGCACTACCCAACAAAAACCAAACAAGTCTGGAGGCAGTCCCACAGCAGCCACTATTTCTGGATCCCTAGACACGGAGAGCTGTGTCAAAGAAGAAGATGCATCTCTTGTTTGGGGGCCAATGCTCAAAAGTCAGGAATAGGGAACTCTAGGTCACTACTTTCTGGTTACTCTACATAACTTAGGTTGCCAGCTTGTCTTTTTATACGTTCCATCTTTGGTTGGTTTCTTCTATTCCATATTCCTCCTATTCTTCTTGGTCCTGTCTTTTTCTCTGTCCTTAGCTGTGTGGGGAGGGGGAGGGGGGGTTGTATGTACACATCCATCCCTACTGCTCTTTGGACCACCCGTCTCTGTCTCACTGGCTCGTATTGGATCTCCGTTTCTCATACTCTGACCATCTCTGTTTTGTCTCTCACTATCTGTCGCTGTCGGAATCCCTATGTCTGTGCCTCCGTTTCTCTGTCTCTCTGTTTCCTTGTGTATCTCCGTCTCTTGGCTTCTCCCTCTCCATATCCTTATGTAATTTCACAGAAATCTTAAGATTCAGAACTAGATTCAAGCAGTCTTCGAAATTTTATCCACCCCCCACCCCACCCCCATTTCACTCTGTTTCTCTGGGTGTGTATCTCTCTTTCCTTTTCTTTCCCTCACTTTCTGAGCTGCAAGAACTATCCATTTCCACCCCCCACCCCCCAGGCCCCATCAAAAGAGACACCTTTCCACTCTAAGGGCCTGAGTTTTGTAGCCAGGAAAGGGAAAGTGATTGATTCCTCTCGACCCAATGGGAAGAGGTGGGTGAAAAGATTAAATCATCTCTTCTGCGCTCGAGGAAATGTGCTGCTGACCCTCTGCTCCAGAGAGGTCAGCGGAGTGTCGGGCACCTGAGGCCGCAGCAAACGACAAGGTGGGCGGGTAGTTGGCTGTGGGTAATTGAAGTGGAATGAGGAAACTGTCTTCTATCGCTGCTGGGGCCAGCAGCTGAGCCAGACCCCTTGTTCTGTGGCCTTCTCGGGCCAATCACTGACTCTAGGAGAGGGGGCTAATGAGAGGGGCACCTCCAGCGTTCCTGCCCTCCTGCCCCACAGGTCAATGAGCTCTCCAGCCATTTCCCCAAGGAAACACAGAACACGAAAAGGAGAATAGGGTCCATCCATCTATCAACTGTCTCCTATAGTATAATGACATCCATGACCTATTCTGTCAAGGAGCCTAGGAGGACTCATGACAAGAACAGGGTTCAAGGTAGGCTCTGCAGAAGAGGTGGTTCCTGAGCTGAGCCCTGAGGAAAGTTAAGGATTCAGAGAGGAGAGAGCATACCGTAGGCACAGATGCAGCTTATGCAAATGCACAAAGGGGGGAGATGGAATGTCCCACTCTGAGAGCAGCTAATAAGTGCAATTTGGATGGAACATAGACCTTAGGAAAGGGAGTAATGTGAAAAAAGAATGGAAAGGTAGGTTGGAACATGTGGAAGGCATCCAAGGCCAGGCTTTTAGCCTGGAAGCAATAGGGAGCCCCTGATGGTTTAGGGACAAGAGAATGATATGGCCCAATCTTTCCCTTAAGAGGACTGATCTGACAACTCTGTGAAGGATGTATATTATGTATGCTCTGGATCCCTCCCCCAGAGGTAGGCCAGTTCCATCTCTCCTCAGGATCCTAGGGTACCCTGAAGGATTGAAGTGTCTTTTCTCATCAGTTTGAGCCCTGACCAAATGTTCTCCCATTTCTTAGGAGCCAATGATTAGCACTCTAGTTCTATTTGCCCATTTCATATGGGTAGCATTTACAGAGGGATACCGATTTCAAAACAGTCAGAAAAAAATGGACAAATATATCCTCCAGTACCTCTAGGACATATGTTTCCCTACTTCACTTCAGTTGCTGGGGGAATAGGCTCCAAACTTAGTTCAATTTCTACATAGCATTTGTTTCACCAAGTTCCTGTCCAGATTCATCTTGTCTACTGGGTGAGTCCTTCTGCTGGGCTGGGGTCCCAAAGTCACTCTTGAATGTGTTACATGATCCTAAGGGCACAAAAACTGATTCTTGCTCCTTGGGGTCATCAATGCTAAGTGGGTTGCAAAATCCAGCCCAATTTCCAGCTCCCAGATTCCTGTGGCTCATTCTCTGAACTTTTTGAAGCTCTTTTCACATAGAATGGAAAATAAACAAATTGAAAGACTAAACATTCCCCATTTCTTAAGGGCCATATGTCCCAGAGGGGAAAGGTCAGCACCTTTCTTTCCCCTTACCACATCATCTCTCATTGGGCATCATGAAAGAGAAAGAATCACCCAATTTCCACAGGCCCACATGAAGCAAAGCTGACTCAGACCTTTTTGAAGACACCAATAGTGTCTTTCAATTGGCTATGAAGCCAATTGAAAAGGGTACCTCTAATCTATATGGTTTGCTGCCTGGAACCAGTTATAGACTATCTACACATGCTCCATCGTCTTGCCAACAGACTTCCCTGGGAAGTCACAATTCTCCTAGAATCCCTCTCTCTATTGCCCTCCACATGGACAGGTTGTTTCAACTGAGTGAACTGATAAGGTATGTGCATTTGCCAGACCCAGATCATAGGTGGATTGGACTGAGGAGACACTAGAATCAGCAGGGTCGATTAGAAGACCATTAGAACAATCCGGGCAAGTTGTGATGAGAGCCTAAACTGGTGGAAGGTGGTCATATAGGAGGAGAAGTGATAGGTGTGAAAAATGTTATGAAGATGGAATCAAGTAGATTTATTACCCAGACATGCCCTTCTCTCTGAGTCTCAGTCTCCTTATCTGTAAAATGAAGAAATTAAAGTCATATCTAAGGCACTTTCCAGCTCTAACATCCTAAAAGCTAATAAACAGGAAGTTCCAGCTTCAAATTCATGTCTTCTGACCCCACTATCTCTGTAATAAAAGTGTATATCTGCACCCCTTCATTACCTCACTTGATCTTCTTAGCAGTACTGTTACTTGCATAGGTATACTCTCCCCTGAAGGCTAAATGACTTACCCCATGTCACACAGCTGCTGAGTTGGTATTAGAATCCAAGTTTCTTGACTCTTGATCCAATACACTTTCTAATACACCATGATTCTATTACTAATTATCAACACCATCACCATCATCATCATGAATGTAGTTCAAAAGGTCTTTCACATCTTAAATGTTTCATAAATGCCTGTTGATTTTGTTTGGCTCTGGGAAGTCAAAGCTCAATGTTGTGGGAGCCTTGATGGGTACCAGAGAGAACACGTTGACTAACCCAGGGCAAAACTGTGAAGTAGAGAAGCTTGTCTTTGGAGGCCTACTGTTCCCCTGTCCTTTCAGCCCTACCCCTATTAGCACCTTTGTCTATTATGACTTATTCCCAGAGCCCTTCCAAGCAATGAGCTGCGAACTGGTCCAAAAGTTTGAAAGAAATAAACTGATAATAGAATTTCAGGTCATGTTAGAGAGACTTTTCTCCCATTCCAGCCCCTCAAAGAGTATCCTAAAGGAAGTCACAGGCTGGGGCTGCTCTAAAAATACTGTCTACAGTCCTTGGATGCTCCAAAGCCCTGTCCTCCATATCTTCCACTTCTGGGTTTTGTAGGTGTACCCTGTGTTTTTAATCTGCGTACATACCCCATCCCCTGTAGTAGACTGTAAACTGCACCTCCAATGAGTAGCCCAGAGCCAGGTGCTTGCTAGGTATTTAATAAATGTTGTTGGTTGATTTAGTCTTCACCACAACCCAGTGAGGTAGGAGATGTGGTTGTGGTTTGTCCTTCATTCTTGAAGAGGACCATGACATCAGGGAGATGATGACATACCTTGCAATTGACTTTGACTTAAGTGAGGGAGGGCTATACAAAGTTACCAGTCTTACTTTCTCCTCTAGAGCCTTCTGGGTCCAGTGGCCAGATAACAATCAGGATGACTGGAGATGGCCCAGGATGCAGTGGGAGACCCTGGTCCTTTTAAGGTCACAGGGTCATAGACTTAGAGCTAGAAGGAATCCTAAGAAGCCATCCATTCCAAACTCCTATTTTTACCAATAAGGAAAGGGAGGCACAAATCAGCTAAGTGACTTGGCGAGGGTCACACACTTAATAAGTGAAGTGAGATTTTATTTTTTATGTATATATGTGTTTATTTTTAGTTTTCAACATTCACTTCCATAAGATTTTGAGTTTTAAATTTTCTCCCCCCACCCAGACCCTCTCTCCTCCCCAAAATGGCATGCAATCTGATATAGGTTCTACATATACATTCATATTAAACATATGTTCGCACTAGTCATGTTGTATAGAAGAATTAGAATCAATGGAATGAACCTTGAGAAAAAAAAAAACAGAGAGAGGAGAGAGTAAACGGCATGCTTTGATGCATTCAAACTCCATAGATTTTAAAGATCTTTCTGACTCCAAGTCCAGTAGTTTATCCACTACAATATATTGCCCCTCAAAAGAAAATTTATTTATTGCCTGGCCATGAAGAAAAGCTGAAAAAATATGCCCCCTCATTTTTTTCTTTTCTTTCTTTTTTGTTTATAGAGGTGAATGACTATGGTTATAGTATGGGTACATACAGTGTCAACTTGGTTGATAAGTTGGTTGATGAACTGATTTTTTTAAATCTTTTTTTTATTCTATATTACAAGAAATAGCTAAATTGGGTGGTAGGATATGTTCAGAAAAGGTGATATAAAAACAAAAATAATCAACAAAAACAGTATTAAAAAAAAAGACTAAGCCTCCAAAATACAAAAAATCAAGTATACAAACAAAATCTCAAAGATCATAATGTTGTAGATTTGGAGGCTGGAAGGGACCTCGAGGGTCATCTAGCACAATCGCCTTCCCTCTCCCTGAATTTTACAGATGTAGACACTGAGGTCCACAGAAAGAAAACTACTTGTCCAAATGACATGTAGCAGAAGCAGGAATAATACCCAGGTCTTCTGATTCTAAATTCACTCCACTTTCCACTCTCCTTCCTCTCCTCATCATTTCTCCCACCCCAGCTAGAGGTGCCAGTGCTCCCATACCATCCAGGGTCTCCAACTCTTACATCCCTAAGCAGGTCTATCTTGTCTGGCCATGCTTCCTGCCTTGAACCTACAAAGAGCACATCGGTTTATAGCAATGAGAGTGGAAAAGGACTTTAGAGATCATCCAGTAAGACCCTGTTTTTACAGATGAGGAAACTGAGACTGTCAAAAAAAATCCAAAGTCCAAAGGAGTCTGACCAAGGTCACACTGGTATTAAGTAGCTGAGCTCGGATTTGAACCCAGGTGTTTTGGCTCCCAAACCTGTGCTATTTCCTGCACTTCTCTCCTCTGTGACGGTTTCCTCCTGCCCTTCTAGGAGGTATTCAATATAATGGAAAAAGCATGGGAATGGTCGGGGATTTGGAAGTTCAGCATTGCCCCTGGATGTGTAATCATGGGCAAAACTCTTCTTCCCTGATCTCCTGTTTCCTCAACTATGAAACGGGGCACATTCATGATCTCTGGTAGTAGAACATTAGCAGAGGCTTGACTAAGCCACAGTTGGCTCATCTGATCCTAGGGACACAAGGGTGTTATTGTTTTCATATAGGAGCTAACACCTTTCCTACATACACCTTGAGATCCCTCCCCAATGCATTTCATGGGAATCCATCAGACCATTACCCAAACAGTGAGAGGCAATGCATCAGGGCAGTGTGGAGGAAGAGATTTACTTCTGCCTTGTTCCTCAGGCCCTTAACTCACACAGGGAAGGCTGCTCCCAAGTCGTGAGATCACAAGATCCTAGAGCTTCAAAGAACATTTGTCCAAGCCTCTCAAGGTACAGAGAAGAAGCTGAGATGAGGCAGCTATGATTCTGACCCAGGACCCCCAACTACTCTCCTTCCTCCAGAGTATTTTTAGCCCTTTCAAGGCTCTCTGCTTATAAGTTCCTGAGAAGCTGACTCAGCCAGCTTAGGCCCAGGGTCCAGGGCAAAAGTCCATATGGTCTTACTCAGCAAAGTGAATGAAAGAGGTCAGTTCTCTGCCTAGGAAGCTCCAGTTAGTAAGAGAAAACTTCCCAGAGGGAGAATAAAGTCCCTCCCAAGTCAATGGGAGAAAATCAAACTTTCCACCCCAGATCTCCCCACCCCCATTCCCCCCCAATGGACAGAGCTAAGGTCATATCCCTGGGTGGGGCTGGGAGTTTTTAGGAGAGGAAAATGAAACAGCAATTTGGGGTTGCTATTGTTTTGTTTAAACAAATCATTAGCTAAACTGAGCTGGGAAGGGCTGAGTTAGGGGAGGGTGGGGAGCTGAAGGAATCCTGGATTTGGGGTCTGAGGACCTAGGTTCAAATCCTTGGCGAGGCCAATAATAAAGAGAGGGAGTATATAGATGGCAATGTTACTCAACAAAAAGTCCTTTTCTACGCCGTACAAGGCACTGTGATAGATACTGAGTAAGCAAAAATTTAAAAAAAAATTGAGCCCTGCTGAGAAAGGGCGAGAGTTTGGTGTTGGAGGGAGGACGGCAAGGAAGAGAGAGGAAAGAGTACAGAACAGTGTGCTTAAGAAGTAAGGCCTCTTAGGAGGTGGGACCTTGAGGCAGTGGCAGGGTCGGGGGATGCCACTTGCAGGGTAGATATGAATAGCATCCGTCAAACCTCTGGTAGCAGTTTATGAGAATGAGCTGGATGGGCACAGCCCACTGGCCTCCTCCCAAACAGCTGTGCTGAGGCCCTGGTGTGGAAATAGAAGTGGGTAGGGGCTATTCCACAATGGGAAGGAGCAAGAAGACTGAGGTAAGACACAATTGATTAATGTATAAAGGGGCCAGACTGGGGAAAGAAAGAAAAAAAGAAGGCAAATTTCTCCTTTTAGACCCCCACCCTCAGCCTCACCCTCCTGCCCCCCACCAGCACCTCAGTCCTAGAGATATCAGAGGACCAAGACCAACTAGGGGAAAATTCAAGGCATAGCAGTAGAAATGAAGGGCACTGTCCCAGACAAGGGACTCTTCATAGGCAAACAGAAGGATGGACTATTGTACAGGCATGAAATTGATCCTGAAGGGCATAACAGGGTGATCGGAAGTTGTGCAGACACAGACTCTGGAGAGACCTGAGTTCTGATCTCATCTCTGATGCTTACTAGCTATGTAAATATACCATCGACAATTCACCTAACCTCTCTGGGCCTCAGTTTCTTTTTCTGTCAAATAGGGATAATAACCCCACAGTAGAATCAACTTCACGGGTTTGTTACAAGGATCAATAGAATAACACCTGTGAAGTATGTTGGAAACTTCAAGGATTTGATAAATGTCAGCTGTCAGCTGGGATATCGAGGGTCCTAGATGGGCTGCAGATTTAAAATCATAATCACAGGAGCTAGATCTTATTTTGGTTTTCCACAAGAGGTCAGAGTGAAGTTCCTGCCCTCCCCCCCATGGCCTCCCTTCTGGCCTCACTCCCTCACCCAGGGAAGAGGGTGAGCTGAGTGGGGTTGGTGGTCAGGGCACAGTTGGGTGCCTAGGGCCCTAGCTCTAGTGCTTTCATCTGAGCATCTCGAGGCTCTAAACAAACAGTAATTAACACCGCACCCCCATCTCTTCATTATCCCACAGACTGGGGGGAGGGAAGGAAAGGGTGGAAATTTGACTTTAGCAAGCCCAGGGAAGGCCACAGGGCCCGCCTGGGGGGTCATGAGCTGAGTCAGCACCACAAACAAAGCCCTCACTGCAGCAGGCTCCTCTGGCCCACATCCCACCCTCCTTTCTCCCTTTCCCTGTCTGTAATTCAGATAGCTACCGGCCAAGCTCTCTGAGGGCTCTCAGAGGAAATGACTAAAGAACGTGTTTCCACCCTTCTGCAGGACCACTTCACACCATCAGAACCTAAAACTTTTATTCCACTTAGAACCTAAAAATGGAGTCACTCATACCCACTTTAGGACTGGAGAACCAGGAGGTCAGCTGATGGACAGGAATCTGAGACACAGAAGGGTTAAGGTGACTTGCCTGATTATTGAGGTAATAATGAAGCAGGTATTTGAAGTCAGGTGTGGGCAACTCACTTAGAGGGGCAGCTAAGTGGCACAGGGTGGTTAGAGTGCCAGACCTGGACTTGGGAGGACCTGAGTTCCAATCCAGCTGCAGACAGTAGCTATGTGATTCTGGGCAAGCCATTTTACCCCGTTTACCCCCAATTCTCACCTGTAAAATGAGCTGAAGAAGGAAATAGCAAACTACTCTAGTATCTTTGCCAAGAGAACCCCAAATGGGGTCACAAAGAGTCAGACAGGGACTGAAATGACTGAACAGCAGCCACGGATCTGAATCCAATGCCCTTCTATTACAATATATTTCCAGCTTTCTGTAATCCCCTAGGTTTGGAGAAGCTGAGACAGGAAATGGGTCATTGGACTCCATGAAGCCCCCCAAGGATAAGACATCCCACTCCCTCCTTCCAAGCAGACCTGCCCCTTGAACCATTCCCTCAGGTGCATGGGTATCTGTTACCTCTCTTAAAACTGGAATCCTCCCTTGGGCATCCATCCAAGGGCTCATTTTGGGCCCTGCTGGTGGATGCAGCCTTCCATACCACCTGTCTCACCAATGACAGACTATCAAAGAAAAAGGGGCCAGCCTGAGGTTTCCTGCTACTTTCTACCCCCCACCCCACATAACCCACATGTATTTCTGTTCTTTTAGGGTGACAGCCTCAAGACTGGGAACATAAGTGGCCATGAGCTAACTGGTAAGTAAGCCACTCCAGACTCTCCATCTTCAGCTCCAATCAATCAAACAATAAGCATCAATTGGGCATCTGCTATGGGCAAGGAACTGTGGTAGGCACTGGGGATTGTAGTATAGAAAATGAAGCAAGGTTTTCTCAAATGGAGCTTACATTCTTGTTTCTTCATTTGTCAGATGAGAAGGTAGGACTAGTTAGCTTCTAGATGACCCAGCTGCTTTGGGGCATTGGGGTGTGGTTCTGCGAACCCCCAGGAAGGAAGTCTGGTGAATCTGAGGGTAGCATCAACATTCGTTTTATAAATATTTCCTGAGCCTTCACTATGTGCAAGATGCTACTTGAGAAACGCCATTTGACTGCAGGCATCACCTCAGTTTCCTCATATGTAAAATGGGGATATTGACAGTTGTACTGTGGACTTCACCGGACAGAAGAGCTTTCAAAATTGTAAAGGATACAGAGACATACACTATAATTATCATTGCAAAATCATCCCTGCCCTCAAGAAGCTTACAATCTAGTAGGAAATTGAAGACCAGTGCACAACTGGACACCTGCCTCCTCCCACACCTGTCACCTCCCTCAGCCTTTGACCTTTCTCTTTACCTATTTCCACCCAGTGCCCCTAAAATATGCTTTCTCTCCCCCCACCCCAAATGCCTTCTCATGCCCTCAGTCTGAATGTGGCCTTGGCACTGATAGCATTCCTGGGGGGGTGAGGGGCCTAGATTTCCCAACTTCATCTCTCTGGGGGAGTAAACCAGAAGGTACCCAGGGTGCACAGGGTCACAAAGTAAACAAATGGGACAAGGGCTCCCCAGCATCACCCCTAGGAGGGGAATTCTGCTGAAGAGTCTTGGGTTGGGAGGCTCAGGATGGAGCTGGAGGATATCCTAATGGAGCCTTTTTCTCCTACTTCCTGGTCCAAATTCCCAATGTCATTTCCCATGACAAAATCATTCCCAATGACGCAGTCATTCCCAATGACACATGCTAAAATTCACAATGCCTGAATACAGATGCATGTGCAGGCACAGGCATGCACACACACATGCACACATACACACATACTTACACATACCCACACATGCACATACATATACACTCTATGCTCTTCAGGGGCATTCTTCATACCTCCAGGGCTTATAACATAGTGCTCAGTAGGTGCCTAATAAATGCTTACTGACTCATTGACCCCTCTGAAGGTCACCAAAATGGCAACAATAATGTTAATAGTTGACCCTAAGCATTAAAAATGAAAAGCAGGACCCTTTCCATTCATACCATATATGCCAATACATAGACTGTATATACCATTATAAAGGCAGTTGAATGGCAAGTTGACAGAGCACCAGACCTCGAGTAAGGAACTCCTGAGTACAAATTCTGCCTCAGACAATTACTAGTTGTGTGACCCTGGGTAAGTCACTCTCTGAGTCTCAATTTCCCTATTTATAAAATAGGGATCATAATAGCACCTATCTTACAAGGTTGCTTCAAAAATCAAATGAAGGTCACCTATGTTAAACACTTTGGAGTGCTATGTAAATGCTAGCTCTTATTATCTGAATTCCATTTAACGAAGATGAGACTGAAATAGCAACATTAATAATAGTAATAGCTGTCATTCATATAAGCGCTTTGATTGCAAAGGCCTTGATAGCCAATACCTCATTTGAACCTTATAACACTGGAGGGTAGATGCTGTGACTATCTCTGTTTAACAGATGAGGAGAGGGAAGTTCAGAAGAGGACATTTCTAGCCTCCTCAATGGGCAGTGGAAGGGGTGGCAGGAAGGAAAGAATTTGGAACTGAAAGAAATAATTAAAAAATTTTTAAATTAAAAAAAAAAGAGAGAGAATAAGGAACTTGCTCAGAGTCACATAGGTGCTAAATTGTCAGGATCCAAACCCAGCTCTTCCTGATTCCAAGTCTAGCACACTATTCACACACACACACACACACACACACACACACACACACAAATCCTGAAGAAGGATGTCAGGGCTGCTCCCCTTAGTCCAAGTCCTTCTGAGCCTCTCAAAGGACAACTTCCAACCCTTGTCCAACCCTCCTCTCAAGACCAGAAACTTCTCTTTGATTTAATGGAAGTGAACTGGCTTAATGGAAGAGGTGAAGCAAAAGTTGTTAAAAAGTACAGTCTTGGGGGGCGGAGCCAAGATGGCAGCGTAGAAGCAGCCACCCTAAACACCCATAAAAATATGACGCTAGACAAATTCTAGGACTCTCAAACTCAAAAAATACAGAAAACATATCTCTTGCGGAAGGCAGCTTGGCAGCAGGGGATCATCATGGCAGGGCGTGAGCCAAGGCCGGCCCAGCCTGAAACCAAACCGAACCATGGTCAGGCCCTGGGTGGTAGGAAGGAGCCAAGCAGAGCCGCAGCCAGTCTACAAGAGAGAAGATCTACAGCCTCCAGCAACTCCACATCTACCAAGGTGTGAAAAATAGGGATTAGAGGAAGGCAGCTGGCATGAGGGGCTCATCTCAGGCCGGGAGCTGAGACCAGCCCAGCCTGAAACTGCCATGTAGCCAGGCTCCAGGGTGGCCAGGAGGAGCTGAGCCTCCCAAGCCACAGTGTGAATCTATTTCAGAGAAGAACTAAAGCACCTGGAGCAATCTGCATAAGCCAGGATTAAATGTCAGTGAAAGTGAGTGAAGCTTTCAAGGTAAATTTGGGGGAGGAAAAGCAGTTTGGCCAATCTACCCCCGGGGCAAGGAAGCAATGGGGGAAGGGCAGAAACTGCTGTAACTGACGGATGCCCCCGGATGTAACTGGGCTGCTTCAGAGCCTCTGGCCTGTGGATCCCGCAGGGGGCCTGAGTTGATTGATCACGGCCAAGTGCTCTTGCATTGAGCAGCCTGGATCCAGATCGTGGTCTTGGGTGGTGGTCCTGGGGAGTGCTTTCAGCAAGCCAAAGCTAGGGGAGGCTGCAACACCCCCCTAATAGCTCTGGCAGCTGGGAAAACCCCAGTGATTTGGAACAGAGCTTTCCCCCCTGGAAGCAGAGTTTCACAAAGCTAAAAAAAAACAAAACCAACCAATTAATTGACTGGCCAACATGAGGAAAAGGAAGCAAAATAAGAACAGCAATAAAACTCTAGAATCCTTTTTTGTGGACAAAAAGGATCAAAGCATGGAACAGGAGGAAGAGAACACAGTCAGAACTCCCACACCAAATGCTTCCAAGAC
>CM053595.1:210194924-210217609 GCA_028646575.1 Pseudocheirus occidentalis | reverse complement strand
CTCTTTCTCTCTCTCTCTCTTTCTTCCTCTCTTTCTCTTTCTCTCTTTCCTCTCTCTCTCCCCCTCTATCCTTCTCTCCCTCTATCCTTCTCTCTTTCTCTCTCTCCCTCCTCTCTCTCCCTCTCTCTCTCTTTCTCTTCCCCCCCTCTCCCTCTATCCTCTCTCTCTGTCTCTGTCTCTCTCTGTCTCTGTCTCTCTGTCTCTGTCTCTGTCTCTCTGTCTCTGTCTCTCTCTCTGTCTCTCTCTCTCTCTGTCTGTCTCTCTCTCTCTCTGTGTCTCTGTCTCTCTCTCCTCTTCGCACACAGAAATTTTTGTTTCCATCCTCCCGAAGAGCAGTTGTCTCAAAGCAATGGTTTTTCTCTGGGAAGGAACAGATGTATGTAGAAGGGCAGGGAGATTCTGGCCAGAGGACAGGATACTGTCTGGGAGACAGTGATAGGGAGAGCTCTCTTCTGGGTATTCCCTGCCATTGCCAGGACCAGAATGGGGCAGGGAAGGGAGATGAAGGTCTGGCATGGCTCCTACTATCTGTTTCCCCTAGTGTCTGACTCACTTTGGGCTGTAAGTGGAGGGAGCTGTTTGTTTTAAGTAGTCAGGAGGGTGCATGTATGTTTCCCAGTAGATGGCTCAGCTTCAGACTTTTCCCAACTGGTCATCATCACCTATCCCTGGCCCAGGAGTGGTAATTCTCCTATATTTCTTGTCAATAGAACTATTATTTGGGATCTCAAAGCAATTTGTAGCTCCCATCTTCTTACTCCCAGTAAGAGAAAGATACAGGGCAAGTCTGGGGGAAGAGACTTTACAGTAGGAAAGCTGAGGCTGAGGTGAGATTTTCCAAAGGTGTACACAGCAGTCCAGGTTTGCCATCCTTCTCTCTGCCCCTCCCTTTCCCCAAGAGTATGACTTAGCCAGTCACAGAATACACAGCATGGATCAGTTTCTCTTATTATTAATATTTTTTTCTTTGAGGGTAGAGTGGAAAACAGGGTCAGGAGCTTTCTCCTAAAACTGACACAAAACTCCAGAATACAAGAGAGAATGGGGGTGGGGTGGGAGTGGGGGGAAGAACCAATGGAAAAAAAAGCAAAGAAAGTCAACAATTTCCTGGAAGGATAAACATCCGATCCACCCCACCCCCAAATAAACACCCTCACCACAAAGAAGGAAGAGCACGAGAGGGAAATGTGTCTGTGTCTGGATCTGGTGCAGCCCTAGGAAGCTTAGCCTTTCTTATTTCTCCTGGCACTAATCCAAGCAGCCAATGACACCCTGGTGCTGGGGTGAAGGGGGAAGAAGTGGGGAGAGGGTGATGTGTAGGGAGATGTTGACACACTAAAAACAGTCCCCATTGCGGCTGCCTTCCATGACATTGTAAACGGTCACTTCCTTTTGCTTTTTTTAACTCAGATTGCAGGCTGTGGGACCCGATTTTACCACCCGTATTTCCTCTTGGCCCCGGGGCTGGTCTCAACTGCAGTAATCACACAGCCTGAGAGTCAGAAGGGACCTCAGAAGAGAGTGTCTGACTCTGGCCAGTTCTGGGTACCTGACCTTTGGAGCCCCGGGGGATGTTTTTGAGGGCCTGTTCAGTAAACTCCAGCCAGGCTGGAGGTGCTGAGTGGGGAGGTGGCTAGAATCTGGCAGGGTCATTTCAACTGCTCAGCTAAGGGGGGTGGGGCAAGAAAGTGACGATCCTGAGTTCTGTGACAGTACCCTTCATCAGATGATCTCAAAACACTTTATATATAAGAGTCATTAGCATCAGCCATGAGACTGGGCCAAGGTGAGATGGGGTGGAGATGGGAACTATTAACTTTTTGGGGAAAAATGAGGCAAGGATGAAGAGCTGGGAGCTAAAGGGGGGCAGGGGTGGTAGGAGACCAGAAAGGTGCAGGGGGAGAGAACTGAAGTGACTTTTTTTCTCTACAGCATGAGTCAGACTCTGTAGGGTAGCTAAACCTCAGGGACCCAGAGGGGGAAAGCCTCTGGAGGAAAGTCAAGTGGAAGGGAGGGTGTGACTGATTAATCAGATAAATGAAACCTGAACCATGCCCAAACTGAGAGCATCTACTTCAGGAGTTCTCAACCTGGGGTCTTCCAACCCTTAAAGTGCTCTTGGGTAGATTTCAAGAGAGAGGGGAAACATCTTCCTTTTCAGGAATCTAGTCTAACTGAAATTTAGCATTACCTTTAACTCTCTTGAGATGTGATTCTGAGAAGGGTACAAAGAGGTACAAGGGTACAAAGGGTACAAAGGTACATTGCCAAAGGGGTCTAAAACACAAGAATCCCTGATTTAATCAAACTCCCTTCATTTTAAAGGTAAGAAAGTTGAAGTTCAAAAGAAGGTGGTGAGTGACTTCCTGAATGAAGGTCTCTGATCAAGTTAACGATAAAGGCAGAATTAGAACCTAGATTTCCTGCTCCCCAGTTGGGCACCTCCTTACTCTTCTACCTTTGAGAGAACCTCCAAGTTTGTCTTCTCTTACTGATTTTTGTCCCTTGCTGATTTGGGGAAGAAGAATGAGCAGAAGCCAACGGATCAAACTAGATGGCAAATGAGGATGTTATCTTTATTTATTTATTTATTTTTTTGTGGAGTGCAAAAGAGATTCCAAACCCAGAGGCCAAGTTCTTCTCCAAGCTTGAGATGACCTTGTAGGGGGAAAGGGTGGTTGAGCAAAAAGCTGGTGCCTTTGACATAGAGCTTTGGAGAGGAGCAGCCCAAGCCTGGTTCTGTCCCTTGTCATTAGACACTTTCTTCAGGCGTTTGTAGGTCTAGCTAAAAATCATGATAGTTCTGGGTGAGGAACTGGTTGGCAGCCAAAGGAGAACCCAGGTGGAAATGCTTTATGAAGTCACTGATGGACCAGGAACCTGAAATGGACAGTAAAAGGAGAGTGAGGGAGGGAATATCCAAGGTTTCTCTCTTGACATTAGACAGAAGAGAAACCATCAGGTACTCAATTAGGTCTAGGAAAAAACAAATCATTTATTTAATAGTTATTTCCCTTCAAAGTTTCCCTCTCACTATGCCAGTGGGGGGTGGGGGTAGGGGTGATGGGGGTGGAGGAAGGGTAGTCCTACTATGTAAGCCTATGAAAACGCTACCTTATTCCCTCATTCCCTCATTCTCCACAGATTCAGTTTTATTGGGTAAAATTCTGAGAAGTCTTGGGGCCTGGAACTATTGCAAACTGGAATGAATTCTATGAACCCACTAGATCCTGGAATGTGACCTTGATGTCTTTCTGTCTCCATACCTGGCCACTCTAGCTGCTGGGTCTGAGAAAGGCAGGAAGAATTTGTTTGACTCCTTCAAATATCTATCTTTTCTTCCTCTCTTCCACAAAGAAAAAACCCAACAAACCCACAACCACCAAATAAACACACACTTAATGTAATATTTGCTGGTGGGGCAGATAGGGCAGGGGCAGTTCATGACCAATGGCAAGGATGAGATGTAAAAGACTTTGTGGTATATGGCAGAGAATCCGAGATTTGGAGTCTGGAGCAACTGGGGTGCAAATCCTGACTGCAATGCTTAAACAGCTTTGTGTGTTTGGGAGAGTCACTTAAAGTCTCACTTCCTTAATCTGTGAAATGGGGGTGAGAATACTTGTCCTATATACCACATAAGTTATTGTGAATACAGTGTCCCTTAAAAGAAGTAATGTAGGGCAGCTAGGTGACTCAGTAGGTACAGCACGAGTCCTGAAGTCAGCAGGATCTGAGTTCAAAATCCCACCTAAGACATTTAGTAGCTATGTGACCCTGGGCCTTAGACCCTGTGACCTTAAACCCTGTGTGACCCATTTAACTCTGACTGCCTCAAAAAGAAAGAAAAGAAAATGAACAAATGAATGAAAAGCTTTTGTTATGTGTAAATAGCTGTGCTAATGGATGGGGATACAAAGAGAAGAAGGGAGATTGCCTGCTCTTAAGGAGTTCACACTCAATTATTTTTCTGGCTAGTCTTCCCCAGAACCAAAGCACTCATAGACTAGAATCTGCCCTGGAGACAATATTGGTCCTGGGCAAAAGTAGACAAAGGGCTTTATTTCTGGGGATTTTCTAGCACTGCTTTTCCCTCCAACCTGCTCCCAAACCTCCCAGCCTAGTGCTTGGTTTCTCTCTCTTTTATCTTAAAATTAATCAGGTGCACTCATTCAAACTAAAACCTTAGCATTTTGAGGGGCTATGCTTCCTGGGGACATTTGTATTTTAAGTGAGTTCCATAGGGAGAGAGAGGGAAATTAATTTAAAGGAATACATTCCTCTGGAGGAATTTCAGGCATCAATAAGATGTGTGTGTATATATGTTTGTATGCATACAAGTATTAACACACACGTATATATCAAGTAATTATATATTCTATAATATTTTATATATAATTATATACACATATACACACATGCATATATGTACACACAAAATATATAGCACACATATATGCACACACATTAATTATTATATAATATATTAGAGATAATATTTACATACTATAGACACATGTACATATATATGTACACATAAAATAACAATACACGTGCACATATGCATATGTGTATGTACCTGTCAATTAATTATATAAATATAGGGATATATAAGATATATTTTATATATAATTATATATACACAATATACATATATATGATACACACATAAAATATACAGCCTCCATATATATGTATATATAGCACACACACATAAAATATAAAATATATATATACATATATATAGCATACATATACACACATATACATATATATCTGGGAGGGGGAGTTCCTTATGATCTTTCAAATCATCATGTTCCAGCTGCTTGCTCTGCTTTCAGGTAAAGTGAAGTCAACAAGCATTGAATAAGTACTTATTTTGTGCCAGGCACATACTAAATGCTGGGCATAAAAACAAAAACAAAGATAATTAAAGATAATGAGCTGGTCTCTGCCTGGAAGGGGCTTTTGTCCTAATAGGGGAAGACAACACAAAATGGAGCTTAAAAGCAGTTGTAGCTGTACTTCCGTACCTGCTCCAGGGGGGCTTGGTGGTGATGTCCCAAATATGAAGGGTGGTTGACCTGGACCTTCTTTAAAATGGAGGTTCCCTGGTTCTCAATGGGAGAAGGGACCTTCAGGGGCAAGAAAGAGGGAGGCAGCTGACACGGTGCCTAAGTCTAGAGAATGGGCACAACAGGTAAATCTGGTCTTTTGGGGGTTGAGACCAGAATAAGAATTAAAGGGGTCTCTTGGAGTCATTTATTTTACTCAGGTTTTGTTCTTTCCAACTGCCAAGGGATGGACTGGCCCACGGAATAGAGAAGCACCTCCCTGCTACTCTGTGCCCTAGGAGAGAGGCAAGCTGGCTTTGACTAGTGATTTTCCTCCCCCTGTTGAGGGCAGAGTTTTGGGAGAGCAGGTTCTGTTGTGAAAGAATATGCTTAGATCTTCTCTTAGCCAAAGGGAAAAAGCATCACAGGCCTCCTTAGCAAGAAAGCTAAGCAAGACCCCAATATTTGGAATGTTATGCTTATATAGAGGTTTCAGAATGGTGATGTAGTTTTGGATGATTTTGTGGAGGTCAAAGATTAAAGACAGGACAAGAAGGGATAGGATGAAGAAGACACAGGGACTGGAAAAGGGACTCTTAACCCTTAGGGCACTGTTGTCGTCTTTGAGCCCTTTTCTGGCTCTTCACATCCAGGTCTTATCTCCTGTCTCAGGCCCTGCTTGCTCTATCCTCCTCAAGCTCTCTTTTTTTACTTCATCACCCCAACTACTCTTGTACAGGGTCTTTACCTAGTTAACACAGAAGCACAGACTGTGCCCTTAGGGGTCATTTTAGTCCAACCCATATGGAAGCAGGCATCTCTTCTGTAACACCGAGGACAGGTGTGCCACAATTTCTACCCATTACTCCATATTCTGCCCTCTGCAGCAAAGCAGAATAAATTGATTCCCTCTTTCACCAGACAGCCCTTCAAACCATAGGATTATAGTTGTAGAACCAAAAAGGACTCTACAAGTCATCTAGTACAAGACTCTCAATTGACAGATGGGGACTAATGAGGAGAAACGACTTGATCATTTCTGGCAAAAGTCTAGAATGTGTTAAAAAGATAGTTTATCAAAGCAAAGTGGAAAGTGTTCATCAGTAAAAGCTAGCATGAGCTGGTCCTTCCAAGTTAACTTTACTTCCTTTTTTTAAAGGGTTGGAAACTGGTGGACCAGGAGAAAGAGATAGACATATTACATCTGTGTTTTGGCAAAGCTGAGATAAACTTCATGATAACTTTGTGGAGATGATAAAGATATGTGGGCTAGATTGGAGGTGTCAAACTCAAACAGAAATGGGAAAGTTGGGGGATAGAAAATAGAGGGGAGGAGAAATAGGGAGTAGAAGGGAGGGGGGAGGGGGAGTAGAGGGGAGGGAGGAGAGAGGAGGGGAGGTGGAGAGGGGAGGGGAGGAGGAGCACTAATCTGTACACAAGGATCCTTGCTGGCTACATACTGACTTAGTTTTGAAATGTAATATTATCTATACTTTATTGCACTTTTATTTATTTTGTCAAAAATTTCCCAATTACATTTTAATCCAGTTCCCATTTCACTCAGGAGGGTTGTGGACTAGGTGTATGACATTTCTGGGCTAGATTACATAGGTTAGATAGATTCAGAACCAATTGAAGGACTGGACATAAAGAATGATAATTAATAAATTGATTCCAACCTAATGGAATGTCCCAGGCTTGGGACAATCTAGGCTTGACTCTTCTGTTAAACTATTTTCTCTTGAATGAAGGTGTAGGCAGTGTTATTAAATTTGTGGATGACCCAAAGCAGGAAGAGACAGTTAACATACTTAACCACAGAATCAGGAAGCAAAGAGACTTTGACAGGCTAGCGTGACAGGAGAAATCTAATGGGAGGAGGTATAACGGGGTTGAGTTAGAAAAACCAGCTGCATAAGTACAGAGTCCCTGAGTCTCCACTAGGTAACTGTTGGTCATGTGAAAAAGTTCTGAGGATTTTAGTAGACCACAAGCTCAGTATGAGTCAGCAATGTGATGTGACAGCTAAAAAAAGCTAATTAGACTGAATTGATGGGGAAGTGTCCACTAGGGAAAGAGGTAACAGTCCTGTGTGTGCTGCCTTGGTGAGAACAAATCTAGAAGATCATGTTTGCTTTTGGGCAGCTCATTTTCAGAAGGAAATTAAATTGGAGAACATAGGATTGGGGAACCAGTGTGGTCAGAGGTTCCAAACTACGCCACACAAGGAGCTACTGAAGAAACTAGGGATATGTTGCCGGGAGAAGTTTAGACTTAAGGGGCATATGGCAAGGCTATTTCAAGGCTAGAAAACAAGATTCTTCTTTTAAAAATGGATTTTAAAGTGTTCGGGGTCAAATTTCATTTAATTTGGAGTAATGGACTGAATCTCCAATCTTGTTCACCATATTGGACAATTACCTGAAAGTCCCAAATAAAAGAACTTCTGTGAGCAATAATTCATTATATGATATTATATTGTATTGTATTGTATTGTATTGTATTGTATTGTATTGTATTGTATTGTATGATGTTAATTATATTATACCATATTATATCTACATTATATCATATGTTATATCACACTATATCATATTGTCATATTATACCATATATCATATTATAATATAGTATAGCATATTATATTGTTATATTAATTTTACTATATTATAATATTATATTGTATTATATATGATAGCTTTTATTATAGCTCCTTCTCAGAGCCCCAGTGGGTTCAGGAAGTGGAAGAATGATTGGATTTTGAAGTTCAAGGACCTGGGTTCAAATCCCAGTTGTACCAGTTATTACTTGTGCAGTACACAGGTAGGTGGAAATAAGCTATCCAGGCAGCTTAGCAATCACGTCAATCAGTATTTCTGTTAGTTACTACCCTGGCTGGCAGTCCATGAGGGCCAAATGTCCTAAACTCATTGAGGGTAGGTAGAAGCTCTCTTACCACTTACTTCCTAACATCTGGTATATCAATCCCTTGCTAATTCTTTTTTGTTTTATACTCTCCCACTTTGAAGATCATTCTTCTTGGAAGAGAAAAACAGAAGCAAAATGAATTAATTAGCTCCTTCCTCCCTTCCCCCACTGCAGCCCATTATCATCATGCTCTCATCTCTAGTGTGTCTTTGTCATCTTTCTTCTTCCTCTTTCAGTCGGATGCAACTCAGTAAGCATTTATTGTGTGCCTACTGCATGCCAGGCTTTATAGGGAAAAGGGAAGAGAATATACAATTACATAGCATCTACGTGCCAGGCACTATGCTAAGTGATTTACAAATATCACCTCATTTGATCCTCATGACCAACCTGAGACGACGGTGCTATTATGATCCCCATTTTGTAGTTGAGGGGACTGAGGCTGACAGCTTAAGTAGTTTGCCCAGGGTCACCCAGCTAGTAATTGTCAGAAGCAGGATTTGAGCCTGTCTTTCCTGACTACAAAGCACCACCCAATTGATTCTTTTCTCCTTCACATTCACCAGGAATTGAATCGTTACATCATGTTCCAGGGGAAGTAAGAGCGGTGAGGAAGGAAAGGGTGGCCTGGCCTCTATGTGATGGAGGGTAGGCATGTGAACCTGACCGGAGGTGATGGCAAAGAGAAATCCCCTCCAGCCCTGAGAACTTCCTTCCTTCCATGCCTCTGGGGGCACCTTGGGTTCTTACCGGTCTAATAGATGCCCAGCTGCTCACACCCTACTCCAGCCATATCTGTCTCCAGCAATATGGGGTTTGGTGTTCTTTGGCAGATATTTAAAACTGGGCCCTATCTTCAAGCCTACTCTTGGGAGTAGATCAGCCCAACTTCCATGCTCCAGTCACCTCTCTGGTTCTACTGTGATGTTTTTCCTTCTCTCTGTCTCCCCCCCTGCTTCTCTCTCTCTCTCTCTCTCTCTGTCTCTCTATCTCTCTCTCTTTCTGTCTGTCTGTCTGTCTCTCTCTCTCTCTCTCTTTCTCTCTCTCTCTCTCTGTCTCTCTATCTCTCTCTTTCTGTCTCTCTCTCTGTCTCTCTGTCTCTGTCTCTGTCTCCACCCTTCTCTGTCTCTGTCTTTCTTTCTCCTCTCTCTCTTCTCTCTGTGTCTTTTTGTCTGTCTGTCTGTCTCTGTCTCTCTTCCTGTCACACCCTTCTGTCTCTCTGAAAGGTCTTAAAGGAAGAGGAGTGAGTCAGACCCTTGGTGAGGGGGCTGGAGGTGTGCAAGCAGGCTCCCCAAAGAGAGGACTGTGGTTTCTTTGTGGTTGCTGCTCTGAGAAGAGCCCCACTGCATTTCAGCTTATCCTCCTTCCACAAGCTGGAGTGGAGTTAGCTGTCTGTGCCATTTGGAACTTGTACACAGAAGCCTGCCAAGGTGGGCTCCTCCTGGGTTTTGGGGAGTGTGTGACTCTAGAGGGTCCAATAGAAATCTACAGTTTCATTCTGACTAAAAGGGAGAAGAGGGAGGTCCCTGATACATGCAATGCTTTCTGGGATGGCACTCTGTGCCTGGCTAGGTGAAGAGAGGCAGCAGTCAGTCTGCTTAGCAGCCCCAGGATATAGGGGATCTGGCCTCCAGCCCATGGCTCCCCAACAGTCCTCCTGTTCTTGCTTGTCTATTTATATGACTGGTGCTAGTGAATCCCTGCCTCCTTGACCTTGCACTGTTCTCACCCTGCTAATCCCCACACTTTAGCAATTTGGGTTATCTCTCTGGCTTCTCCAATCATAGGAGGAAATTACAGAATTGTGCTGAATCCACTAGAAATTCATTCTGTTTAATCTCAACTGGGTTCTCACTGGTGCACTGCAATCCTTTTATTCCATTCTTATTGATCCCCAATCATAACTATCCACAGGTATTGTTCCAAACCTTCTCCTCCCTCCTGAAAGCATCCAGGTGTAACCCTTCCCTACCTCCTCCCTTCAGCAATGCCTCAAAAGATCCCAGCGCTCCTTTACTTCCCTTCTTCCACGTCTCAGAGATTCTCAATGTCCTCCCTCATCCCTCCTATACCCAGCTTGATAAAGCTAACCCCTTCATGTGTCATCTTGACCTTGTCTCATCTCCATCTTCTCCATGACCTTGTTCGATTAATCATCTCTATACCCCTACTGTCATAAAGCATACCCATACTGCTTTACTGGCTCCTAACTCTATCTGTAAACACATTCACAGAATTTCAGACTTGGGAGGGATGCTAATGGCAGCCCCTGAAGGAAAAAGACCCTCTGCTCCAACATAAGTAGTCATCCAGCCTTTGCTTGAATGACTGTAGTGAGGGGGAATTTATCACCTACCAAAGCAGCTCGTTCTCTTTTTGGATAGTCGTGATTGTTAGCAAGTTTTCCCATTCTTGTTCCTTGGCTGTCATGACTCCTGTACCATCAGGTCTTGCATTTTCATCTTTGTAAATATCTCTCCCTGCCCCAGTCCCCCTATGTTCTATCCTCTGGGGCCAAGAAGAACAAATCTGATTTCTCTCCCATAGGACACTCTTTCAAGTACCATGGAGTCTTCTCTTCTCCCAGCTAAGGGTCCTACCCTCCTCAAATGATCCTCATGAAGTATGGGCTTAAGGCCCTTCACCATTTAATCTCTCCAATTAAGAAACAAAACGAAAACTCTTCCCTTGATGTGGATACCCTCTCCACCTACCATCTCATCTCCTTCCCTTCACTGCCAAACTTCTAGGAAGAATAGCCTAGACTTGTTGTCCCCAGTTGTTCCTCACCCACACACTCCTCGATGCCCTTAATGCTTTGTTTTGCTTTTTTTGTAATTTTTTTTCTTTTACACTTACATACCAATTGAGAAAAGGGAAAAAAGAAAAGGAAAAACCCTCATTGTCATGTACACAGAAGATTGAAAGATTCAATATAAAACAATAAATGTCCATTTTAAGAGAACCTGTCTGATAAATACCACACATTGTTTTCAAAGCTGCCCAGCTTTCCTTTGTTTCCTTGTTGGTTTTCTTTTTTCTCTCTACTGTGCTTTCCCCCTCTCCCCCCATCTTAAAGAAGGCTACAATTAAGGGTGGAGATACACACACATACACACACACACACACACACACACACACACACACACACACGCATGCGCACACACGCACATGCACAGATATCTATAAACATAGACATATATACACATATACACTCAAACACATACATATATAAGACCGTACTAAGCACATTTCTATTCGTCATTTCTTTCACTGGAGGCGGATAGCCTCTTCCTTCATGAGTCCAAGTCTCCATGTTTTTCTAAATCAGCCAGCTCATCATTCCTTACATCACAACAATATTCCTTTTTGGATTCAGCTCCTCAATGCTTTTCAACCTGTCTTGCATTCTCATCCCTCTTCTGAAATTTCTCTCAGGTTATTAATGACCTCTTCAACACCAAGATCCAATGGCCATTTTGGATCATCTTCTTCCTTGACTTTTCTGCAGCACTGCCACCATTGGACACCCACTCCAGGACACTGACACTCTCTTGTTCCTTGGCCATCATGACTCCTGTACCATCATGGGTTTTCTTCTGAGTCTTCAGCAGTTTGTCTTGGTCCCATCCCTGAAGTGTGTGTGCCTCCCAAGGTTTTAGTCCCCTTTCCTTTTCTCTCTGCACCATCTCCCCTGGCAATCTTATCTCTTCCAATGATCTTGATGATAATTTCTATGCAGATAATTCCTAAGGCCCCTTTTCTGGTTTTGGCTCCTCACCTTAGCTCTAACCTCATTGTTCTAATGCCTGCTAGACATTTCTACCTGTATGTGCTACAGGCAGTATATATATCACACACATACACACAGACCACATATATCAAAAGATAATAGAGTCATAATACTCATGGTACCTCCAACATATCCAAAATTGCCCCCCCCAACCCTATCTCTCTTTCTGTTAATGGCATTAGCATTTATTAGTCACCCAGACTTGAAACCTTGAAACTGTCTGCCTCATCCTCACCCCACCCTTTCTCAGTCAGTTGTCTAACCTTGCCTATTCTATCCCTGAAATACATCCTGAATCTTTTCCCCTCCCATTAAATCACAGTCTCAAAGTCAGAAAAAACTTTGGACATCATTGGACATCTTATCCAACAATGGAAGGAACACTAATTCTGGAGTCAGAGAACCTGGGTTCCAGTCCTACCTCTGAACCTGAGTACCTGTTTGATCTTAGGCAAATATCTTCCCCTCCAGGCCTCAGTTTCCCTAGATGTAAAATGAGGGTGTGGGACTAGGTGATTTATGAGCTCCTGTCCAGCTCCAGGTCTTTGACCTATGATTCTATGAACAGCAATCCCTTCTGCGACATCCAGACAAGTGATCTTATAGGTTCCATTTAAGGCCATCAGTGAAGGGGGAAATAGTGCCTCCTAAGCCAGCCCATCCCACTTTTAGATTGCTAGAAGTTTTTCCTTATATCACCTTTGGCCTAAATCTGTCTCCTTGAAAGTTCTATCCATTTCTTGTAGTTCTATCCTCTGGGGCCGAGTAGAACAAGTTCTATTCCTCCTCTGGAAGACAGCCCTTCAAATACTTGAAGAAAGCTAGCATGCTGTCCCACCTTGGCCCCCCAAGTCTTTTCTTCTCCAGGCCGAGCATCCTTCAGTTCCTTCAACTAAGCCTCCTGTAGCATAATCTCCAATGGGAAGCCACTGAAGGAATTGAAATAATCAGATCTAGGCATAAGGAAGATGCTATGCAGGATGGATTGGAGGAGACAAATAGAGGCAGAGAGAGAGACAGGCAGACAGACAGAGACAGAGACAGAGAAAAGCCCCAGAAGAGCCTTTTATAAGGTGGACACCACAAGCCCTTAGCCAGGTCCTGTTGCAGAGCTAAAACGTGAACATTTCCATTTGTGGGTGCCACATAACTAGGCTGGGTCTGAAACCAAGGGGGGAGGTTCCCACTGTTATCATCTCCCTTATTGTCAGTAGCTGCCTGCATAGGACACTGTGCTTGTCATTGTACCAGCCAAATCAAATGGGCCCTGTCCCTTGTCTTGTTTTCTAGGAACTGAAATACTGATTCAGATGCAGAAAGACCCTATAAGAAACGGAGAATTGAATACTCAACAGATTATTCAGTTCTTGGATGCTTCTGGCCAGCAGCATGCATCTGGTGTCTAGGCTCCCATGCATAGCTTTGCTAAGCGTCCTGAGAAACAACCTAAGGGCAGCAGTTTTATCTGTGTGCCTCTCACCCTAGCCAATACCCACTAACTCTAACCTCTAAACTGATTCTACAAAGCTCAGCCGGTCAGGGATACAGGTCGGTGGCCGCCTCATGTCTTTTGCTGTTCTTCCCTCCCTCTGCCTCCCCAATCCTGGCCTGAGGTGGAGTGTGAAGGAAAGAGTTTTCAATTTGGTCATTTGAGTTTGGATCCTGTCTCTGGCATTTATTAGCTGAGTACCAGATAGATAAACAGAGCATTTATTAAGGGCTTATCATGTGCCAGCACTGTGCGAAGTGCTGGGGGATATGCATATAAGGCAATCTTTGCCCTCAGAGAACTTACATTCTACTTGGGGAAGATGCTGGAAAAGGAGAGGAGGGTGAGGGAAGGAGGGTACCTGCTGGGAGGCTTGGTGAGGATGCTGTGCATAGCAGAGGCCTGGACCAGTTCACCATAAGAAACAGCCGAGGACCTGCCAGTGCAGTCCAGGTTCCCGGAAATGGTATGAGAATAGGGCCGTGGTGAGGAGAGGGCTGAATTAAATACTGCACGCAACCTTTCTGACTTGTGGTTTTCTTATCTGTAAAATGGGAATGATTCTGGGGGTAGCTACTTCCCTGGGATGTTGTAAGGCTCAAATGAAATAATGTGCGCTTTGCATACCTTCAGGTACTGATGTCAGCCATTATTTTATTTCTGGTTTGTTGGAGGAATAAAGGGGAGTGGGACTTCAGATGGATTTAATGGAAAGGTCTAGCCTAGAACTTGCCTTAGGCCTACTGACTACTGCCTTGGGCACCTCCACCAGGGCAGCTTCTTGGTCTGACTGATAGAACTCCACCTACCCCTCTCTACCCCCTAGCTGGTGAGTCCAGGAGCCATATTGTTCCCACTCACTCCTTGCTTTCCTATGTACCTCCTAGACCACTTCTCTGAAGCCTCTCATCAGGGACAGTGGCCATGCAAAAAAAAAAAAAAAAAAAAGGAAAAAAAAAAGAAAAATTCAACTCCAGCCTAATAACAGTCCCGCCAGGATCCTGGCTTAAGTCTGTAATTTGTCTGGCTCGTTGGCAGGGCTGGCTGGCGGTGATAGGAGCGCTGATGCTTTTCCACTGAGATTAATGATATCCTGGTGCTAGTAGGCGGGAGGCCTGGGCCTTTTATTTTTTATGCCATTAAATGACATCCAGAGACTTCCACTCTGAAGCTGAAAAGCCCCCGTTCCACCACATTCAATTACCCCTGGAGATTATTTGCTGAGTGGGGGATCTTGGAGTGGCGAGGCCAACTTTGACTTTAGGGGGAAGAGAAGAGTTAGGACCAGAGGAGTCAGTTCCCCTGGGAAACCGCCTTTCCTCCCGTTCCAGAAATCTGACTTGGAGTAGCTCAGAGAACCTTGGGGGAGGGGGAGGGGAGAGCCAGGTGCTGGTGGTACATTTGGAAAGGACATCCAGAAGCTGAGGGAGGAGGCATTGTGGGGGTTAGCTGCAGCCGTCCTCTCTAAGAGAGGGCTGACCGGCATGCAGATTTGGGTCTTCTTCCTACCTAGTGTATCCTTTGGGCCACTGTTGGCCTCTCTACAAATACGGAACGGGGACAGAAAGAAGGGAACCTCATAGCTGATAGCATGTTACCTTCCTTGATCTCTTCCCTTCTCTGATTATAGCACTTGTATGCTTATTATATTCCCATTTTGATTGTATCTGTCTTTCTGGTTTTTTTTGTTTGTTTGTTTTTTTGGAGGGCAGTTGGGGTTAAGTAACTTGCCCAAGGTCATACAGCTAGGTGTTTTGTGTGTGTGTGTGTGTGTGTGTGTGTGTGTGTGTGTTAAGTGTCTGAGGCCAGATTTGAACTCAGGGACTCCTGACTCCAGGGTCGGTGCTCTATTCACTGTGCCACCTAGCTGCCCTGTATCTGTCTTTCTACAGGTTTTATTACTCCCACCAGACTGCAAGCTCCTTGAAGGCAGGCACTGGCCTATTTATCTCTGTACCTTCTCCAGCACTTTAGTGCAAGTATCTCACAGAACAGCACAGGTGCTTATTAATAAGTGTTTGTCATATGAATGAATGAATGAGTGAGTGAATGATGTCAGTGCTGGAAGGGAACTCAGAGGTCACCCACTTGATCTAAGAGGAGGAAGCTTGGGCCTCCAGTGAAGTGACTGACCTACTCCTTTACTTCCTGCAAACAATTCTGGCCAGGCATTTGGTTGTGGGGGTTGGAAGGCTTCAGTGACTTTTAGATATTGTCTGTAAGGTTTTTTTAAAAAAATTATTTCTTAATGACTACTTTGAACAACTAAGAGTCGGTTAGTTGGGGCTGTTCTGGGAATCTGACCAGGCTTTTGCCCTCCCTGGGCTTGGGTGTCCATCTGAGAATCGCCCTAGGAAGGCCCCAGCTGGGGTGCTGCCAAGCCCCTAGTTTTACCAGCTCTGCCAGGTGGGCGGTGCCTGTGCAAATCGAGAGAGACACCTTGCACAAGTGTTCAGGGATGACTCAGGGGAGGTGCTGGGGCCTGGTGGGGGGCATTGATATAGGTTCCCAGAGTCTCCCCAAAAGAAACCTGGATTGGCATTAAAGAGTTGGGGAGAACAGCAGGGGAGTGGCAACCAGAAGCTTCTTTTGATGGGGTGGGGGAAGGCTTCTCTACCTCCAAGCCCTTAGTTTCTGTGGTTGTTTTTTAATTTTCCCTCCTAGTACAGCAATTTGGGGGGATAGTTCCCATTTTAAGAAAACAGAAAGTATGTGGTTTTTTTTCCTAAAGGCCTCGAAAAAAAGGGGTATCTTGTCAGACTTGATATGCTTTGAAATTTAATTTGGAAAATATGGTGGGTCACCTTACTCCTAATGACCCTTGTCTTATTCACCTATCATACCCTGCAGGCCTTAAACCCAGCTACCCAGAGTTACACTTCAGTGCCTGACAAGTCTCATCCCATCCTTTCTGTCTAATTATCAGGGGATGGATGTAGCACTGCTTGGGCCAAATTTAGGCTAGTGCAAAGTGTACCCTCCCTCCTCATGGGGGAGGGTCAGAGCTGAAAGGGACCTCAGAACCGTCTGGCCCAACACTCTCCTTTCATTAATGAGGATGCAGAGGCCCAGAGTGACTTGCCCAGGGTCTCTGAACCATGTACCCTCAGGCCCTTCTTCCTATACCATAAACTGCCCTTCACCAGCCCATCTCTTGTTTGGAGTTTTCTCTTTTGGGACTTCTCTCAGCCCCCACTGGCTGGGGGTGTTGGGGGAGAGGCGATTTCCTGGAGAGATTCACTGAACTCTCTCAACCACAGACTTTGCACCAGGAGGGAAGAGCCATGGGACAGTTGGGCCTCTTTCTGGTCAGTTAATCGTCACCTTTGGGAAGCCTCACTTGCTCATTGGGGTGAGGAGAAAGGCTAGGAAAAGAAGAGGGGAATGGATTTCTTTTTGACAGCTGGGCTCAGTAGAAGTGACCCTGGGCCAAGCAGTTTCTTTGGGATGTGGTTTCCTTATCTGTCAAAGGAAAACCATGACACCCATCCAATCTGACTTACAGGGTTTTGGGAGGGTCAGATGGAGTGCTTACTGAGGAAGCTCTTTGTAAGGTCCCAAATGTTGAGTCCTGGTTATTACTGGTAGGGCTGTCACTGGGGGCCCTCCCATCTATTTGCTTTGCAATCAGGGAGGATGAGGACGACAATGAGGGAAAATTTCATTTGTGGGGATGGTTTCTCTGCTCCTAAAAGTTGCAGAATTTGAGAGTTGGCTGAGGAAGTACATGGGGACTGTGTATGTTTATATAAATGTGTGGGTGTGAGAATGTGTGTGAGTCTATGAATGAGAAAGTGTGTGTGTGTGTGTGTGTGTGAGCACAGCACTAGACACTATAGGGGGAGAAAAGGGAAGTAGAACACAAGGCTAATCAGGGTCTTCAAGAAGGTTCTAAATAAAAGGTGACAAGCGAATATTATCTTATTTGAGCCTCACAATAACCCTGTGAGGTAGGTGCTCTTATTGTTCCCATTTTACAGTAGAAGAAACTGAGGTAAATGGAGGTTAAGTGACTTGCCCCGGGTCATACAGCTAGTAAGTGTCTGAAGCTGGATTTGAGCTCAGGTCTATCCACTGTGCACTCTACCTTTGTAGAAGCTCTGGAAGACCTAACTAGCCTGGAGTCTCATTCCTTGGGGAAGAGTCTCAGAACAGCATTCCCTAGAAACCAGGGAGTGAGAGGTAGAGGGGATGGATGGTTCTTTAAGGTGGAAACAGCATTCATGGGAAGGGTAATGAAGGAGTTCTGCTGGGGGGACCTTCATGGGATCCCTACACCAGCTTCTGGGGAATGTAGCTTAGAAACTGAAAGAGGCTCTGGGTTACGTCTTCTAATATTAACCATCTACCAAGTGGTAGGTGTGTGTGTGTGTGTGTGTGTGTGTGTGTGTGTGTGTGTGTACAGGGATTTTCAGAAAGTCCTTATGTACTTTAAGCTTTAACAACTTAGGCTGTTTCTATCACAGAACTTAAAAGCACATTTTATTACAGTTTAGAATAACTCATCACAAAATCATTCCCAATGTGTTCCTTCAGATCCCTGGACAAACAAGAAATGCTTACTGTGGATACAAAGATAAGCTATTTCCTCTGGCTGACAGAAATCAAGTCCCTATCAGCTTTCCTTTGAATTTTACTCACAAGTTGCTTCTGTCATAGCTACTAATGAAAATGGCTTAAAAGTTAAAGTTTGGAGGCTGAAAATCTGCTTATGGACTTTGGGAGACCTTAGCAACATCTCTGGAATCAGCACAGTTGGCCTGTGTCAAGGAAGTGACTGGCATGACTGGATGAAGGGGTTGGGGCAAGGTTTGGGGCAGTGCTTTGAAGGAGGGGAAGGTCACAGGCCATGGACTGTCTTCCTAAGTGTTTAATGTGATGGGCATCAAGTTGTATCCAATGAATGAGTCCCAAGCCTGGTGCCATCCAGGACCGATATTGAGTCAAGACCAGAGGAAGCCAGTTGACAATTGATCATCCAAGTGTCAGAGCAAAGGCTTGGGTCTTTAGGGGATGGGAGCTATGGTCTGTCAGTGGAAGATGTTGTGTAGGGGTGTGGGTACTGGGATTGAGGTGGGAAAGCAGAGGAGCCTGCAGATGTTCCATGGGCCTGAAATCATTGCAGCCTCATTCTCTCTTCTCTTTACTCTACTCTTCCCAGAATTTAGGAAGGCAGCTCCTATGCAATCAAGTGAGGCAGAGGGTTGGGGTGGAGGGTGAGAGTGAAGAGTAGAGATTTTCCCCTCTTTTCTCACTTAGGCTCTTATGATTATAGTCTGATGATACCATTTTATCTTCCCCTCCTTCCCTGCCCTACACTGATTTGTTCTGAAAGTCCCCAATGGAAAGGAGGATTTTCAACATCATATGTATTCCAGAGACTGATGAAGCAGTAGGAGAACATACTTGGGGAGAGGATATGCTGGGGGGAGGTGGAAGAAGGAGGAGGGCACTGAGAGAAAGTATGTTGGAAGTGGGACAGCTTGATGGAATTTGTACAGCCAGAGCAGGCTGGATCCAAACCTGCCTCCGGGGCCCTTAATGGGGTCTAGCACCCCACTGGCTGAGCCAATTTTTGTGCCCAGACATGTCTGGGATTGGTTGAGACATTGCTCCTGTGGGCCTGCCTCTAACCTGGGTCTGTCTGCCAGACCTTAGGGATGAGGGCAGCCAGGACTGAGAGAGGGGGGCATGTGTCACCCTACTTTGGTTTTAACTCTCCACTCCTCTGGCCAGAGATGTTTGGATCCGGAGGACACGGATTTGTGATAGGAAACGTTCTGCTGAATGGATGGACGCTCACACGTCCCATGCCCATACATCTTTTTCCCCCCTTCCTTTCTGCATCAGAACCCTTACTTGCAGCGTGGGAGACAGAAAGGGCTGGTTACAGCATCATGTATTAGGGATCCCCCTGAAGGTATTCTCTCATGAAAAGACAATTAGAAAGATAAGGCCATGTTCTGGGCCCCAGGTGGCCCTAAGCCTGTAGGCATGTACTCATTCACCCCTTCCTGGATTCCTGCAACCAGTCTAGTTGAGGCCCTCATTACCTCTCACCTGTACTAGAGTAACAGCCTCCCTGCTGGGTCTGGTGTCTCCAGACTTGCCCCTCCGCCATCTCTCTTCAGCTGCCATACTAATCTTTTAGAATCTCCGTCCTCCATCTCTCACTTCCTTGCTGTATGATCTACATTGCCCTTCCTGATTCCCTGTCAGGACCAAGTCCTCGGTCTTTCCAGGTCCTCTGTGATCTGGCTCCTTCTTTCTGTAAAATTATTTCACTTGCTTTGCCAACACAGGGCCTCTGCTTCGGTGAAATCAGCCTCTTCCCCATACCCCTAAACAATGTGCTCATTCCCAGGGTATGTTAAAAGTGCATGATGTGTTCTGTGAGGGTATAAGTAGCCACCTGCCCCCACCTCCATCCCCATTTACAGCTCAGAAGGGTGCTGAGGGCACCTAGCTGGTTCCACAGTGACCAGGTTAAGAACATCTGGCTATAATAATATTGAGAGCTAAAATCTGCAAAGTTCTTTACATATATTATCCCATCCAATCTCGGTCTCATAGCCCCCATTACAAAGATAAGGCTTAGAAAAGTTAAGCCATTTACCTGAGATCACACAGCTAGTAAGTGATGCAGAATTCTATCTAATCTAATCTTATGAGTCACGAACCCCACCCTCTGCTTGGTGGCTAATGTTGTAGACTTGGTGTCTTTTTTTTTTAAAAGGCATAGGCTCAGTTTGGGGGGATCCCATCAGGAAGCTTCTAGGGAAGATGTGAGAATATCTAGTTTGCTTTTCAGAGAGTGAAGAGAGTGCAGCCAAGGCGGTGCCAGCTTCTTCTACCAAGCCACCCTCCTGCTGACTTGTGGAACTTCTCCCCTTTGCCTTGATTGACAACACTGCTCTCTGGCTTACCTTCTCCTGCACCCCGTCCCTCCCACCCCCTCATCTTGACAGGTTGTTGAAATCTCCGTCGTCTTCTTCCTTTTCTTCCAATTTCCTGGAATGGAAATCTAAGCCCCTGAGAGGAGAGGGGGGTTCACTCAGGGTCACAGATTATGTCAAGGAGCTGCTGGAACCTTGGGATTCTATTCTTCCCTGGTCAGGGACAGGAGGTGACCTAGGGATCTCCTCTCTCAGGCTGGGGCTTAGGCAGGGCTCAAGGTTGTTTTTGCCTTGACCATGGAGGATTGTGCAAGGAGGCAGAATCTGTGACTAGATTAGGCAGCTATCGAGGAGGACAAGCTGGCAGGGAGGCATTCCAGAGTCCTCTTGCCTAGAACAGACCCAATTACTGGGTGCAGTTACCAGCTGGGGTGCTTGCTATAGGGTTGTGGCCCATACATGTCATTGGAGACTGTAGGGGAGATTGCTCATCCTCTCCCTCTGGGTTTCCATTCAAAGCTATGCTCTTGGTTCTTGGATTTTGTTGTCTCAGGGAGATGATACTTCCACCAAATAAACACCTTCCTCATTGGCTCAACCTTGAGCTTCCCCAAAGAAGGGACACCCTTCATTCCACTGGGACTTCAGAGACTTATGGGTATGGGGCCTGAGGCCTTCATTACCCCAGTGGGGTCTGCTCCAGCTGGGCCATGGGTCAAGCTGGAAGTCTTACCTCTCTTAGCCTTTTCCATGGCACTCAGGGTGATCGGCTTTCCTTTTTCTGGCTGTTCAAACAGGATGAACTGATACCGATGGAAGCCAGTGTGTGGTGGTGGGCCAGGAGGCTGGTAGCCTGAGGACAGAGAAAGAACAGTGGAGTGAATACCTCGGTAGTGCAACTCAAGGCAGAGACCCTTCTCAGGTTGCCCTGGTTACTCCAGGTAGAGGAGAAATCTTCTGGGGGCCAGGTCTCCTAATCATTTCCTACTTATCCACTTACAGCCCCCAAGATGGATGGGCCTTCTTCTTATAGACAACAGATTCTCAGAACCAATATCAATATCATTCTTATTATACAAAAGAGGAAACTAAGTTTTGGAGAGGTTACCAAGTGACTTGCCCAAGGTCTTTGCATTAAGCAGCAGTGCTGATTCAAACCCAGGTCCTCTGACTCCTGAGCCTGAGGTCCTTCCATTGTACTAAACATTTGTTCTCTCACCAAATAATTCCTAAATATCTGTGTACAGAGAGAGCCCTGTGCTAGACACTGGAGAGATTCAAAATTTAGGTAATAAGAAAACACGATCTCTACTCTCATGGACCTTGCAGTTGAGTAATACTAACAACATTAGCTGATATTTATATATTTGCTTTAAGGTTTGCCAAATCCCGTCACATATATTCTCTCATTAGATACAAGAGCACAGTGCTAATATTACTCCCATTTCACAGAGGGGATAAAGGAAACACATAGAGGTCAAATGGCTTGCACAGGGCTGAACAGCTAGTAAGTTCTTCTTTGAGGAAAGATTTAGGATTTAAACTAAGGTCCTCCTGACTTGTGGTACAACACAATATAGGGATAGGGGGGCTGAGACACAGTGATAAGCCATGAAGATTCAGGGTCAGGAAAGGCTTCCCCAGAGAGGTAGCATTGGAGAAGGTCAAAGAGGGGCTTTTTAAGGAGTGGTAGGATTTAAATGGGAGTGTGTGGGGCACGTTCTAGGCACAGGGAACATCCTGAATTCCAGCATCAATACCGGAAAGCTCCTCTTCATCTTTGATGATCTGGTGAAGGTGGGCTAAGATTAAGCCTAAGGGAGAGGGAGGGGAGGTCCCTGCTTTGTTGCTGTCCTATGACAGCCTTTCTGCTCAGGAAGAGACTCATTTTTCTACTTTTAAAAAATACGATTAGCAGCATTCTCTACCGGCCCCCTTCCCCCACTTCTTTCTTTCCTTTTTCAGCATTTCCTTATGAACTAAGTTCTCAGGGGAGCCAGTTTCTTGGATGGGCCCAAGGATCTGGAAGTGGTTATGGGGGTGGGCTGGATTCAATTCAAAGGCTTGCTCATGGAAGTACTCCCAGTGGGAGTGGTGGCCTGGGTTGTGGCAGGGGAGGCTGCCGAGGACCTTTCAGGGGAGAGAGAGAAAATGCTGGGCCCTCTCCCCTCCTCCTGCTCAGGAGTCAGGTTTGGTGGGGGAGAAGGGTCTCTCCCCACCCCACACCCGTCCAGACTGTGTGGACTTCAGTGTTGGACGAGTTTAGTAAACCTCATCAAATCCTCCTTCCCCTCTTCTCTTTCCCTGGCAGGAGAGAGTTAGACTGGAGCTAAGAACCCTCCCTGGCCCCCTCTTCCAGTTGGGGAAACTGAGGCCTAGAGTAGGCATTGCCCTTCCTTTGTTGCTGGGTTTGTTGTTGTTGTTTTAGCCAGAAAATTCTGGAAAAGAACTCGGGGGAAGAGAATGGCAGAGAAGAAGGGATTAATGATGCAAGGAATCTGAGGAAAAAGACTAGATTTTTTTTT
>CM053595.1:210134922-210194424 GCA_028646575.1 Pseudocheirus occidentalis | reverse complement strand
AAAAAACTAGCCATGTGACCTTGGGCAAGTCACTTAACCCCAACTGCCCTCCAAAAAGCAAAAAGAAAAAAAAAGGATTCTAGAGTTTTATTGCTGTTATTTTGCTTCCTTTTCCTCATGTTGGCCAGTCAATTAATTGGTTGGTCTTTTTAGCTCTGTGAAACTCTGCTTCCAGGGGGGAAAGCTCTGTTCCAAATTGCTGGGGTTTTCCCAGCTGCCAGAGCTATTGGGGGGTGTTGCAGCCCCCCCCAGCTTTGGCTTGCTGAAAGTGCACCCCAGGACCACCACCCAAGACCACAATCTGGATCCAGGCCACTCAATGCAAGAGCAGTTGGCCCTGATCAAGCGATTCAGCCCTCCTGCAGAGTCTGCAGGCCGGGGGCTTTGAAGTAGCCCAGTGGGGGAAGCCACCGGTTACAGCAGTTCCTGCCCTTACCTCCACTGCTTTCTTGCCCTGGGGGCAGATTGGCCGAACTCCTTTTCCTCCCCCAAATTAAGTTTCAAAGTTTCACTTTCACTGACCGTCTCTAATCCTGGTTTGCTGGATGTGAAGATCCCCTCAGGTGCAGTAGATCTTCACTGAAGTAGACTCACACTGCAGCTTGGGAGGCTCGGCTCCTCCTGACTTTTCTGGGGCCTGGCCTGGCCAAGTTTAGGTTTTGGGTTGGGCTGGTCTCAGCTCCCGGCCTGCCAGCCTGCTGGATTAGCCCCTCCTGCCAAGCTGCCTCTCTCTCCAATCCCTGTTTTCCACGCCTTGGTAGATGTGGAGTTGCTGGAGGTGCAGTAGATCTTCTCTCCTGCAGACTGGCTGTGGCTCATCTCCTCCCAACCGTCCTGGGGCCTGGCCTGGCCACGTTTCCATTTCAGGCTGGGCTGGCCTCGGCTCCTGGCCTGCTGCGGTGAGCCCCTGCTGCCGAGCTACCTTCAGCGAGAGATGTGTTTTCTGTATTTTTGTGAGTCTGAGAGTCCTAGACTTTGTCTGGGGTCATATTTTATGGGTGTTTAGGGTGGCTGTGTGGGAGCGGCAGAACCTTGCTGCTTCTAAGCCACCATCTTGGCTCCACCCCCCAAATTATACTATTAAAAGAAAGAAAAAAAAGGGTTTGAAAACTGTTAAGTCATATTATTAACTCTGCTGATAAAATGTGTTGTAATATTATGAAGTACTATAATTAAAGAAATTATAAATCCACATTTTTGCCTGTATTTAAGAGGAAATTTCATCTAAAATCATTTGGCTACTTCTGAAAACTGTAAGAAAATTGGCTAATTATTAGGGGGTTATTATGATAAGGCTAATTTAACTGGGTATATTTTTGGCATTGCTTTGCTTAGGAAACTGAATCTCCTCCACTTTTTGAGTATAGGGGGTTGGTAATTAGTTATTTGCAGTAATCAGAAATTTATTTTATTTGTGGCAATATGGCGTTTATTTCTGACACTTAGGACATTTTTTAACCAACTTAAGTTTTAAACTCTAATTTTAAAGATTTATTTTTGCTTTAAGTGTTAAGTAAGAGATAGATATCTGTCATTTTAGAGGTTTCTAATTATTTTACTTCATGAAAGTCTAGTAGTTATCTTTTTATATCAAAATAAAATCTTAAGCTATTTTTTGAGAGAGGAATATTTAAGTAAAAAATTTTTGTGTGACTTTTAGAAGGCCTGATAGATTATTTTTATTACTTAATTTATTGCAATAATTTGATGGTATTAGTAATAATTGTGTCCAGTCCTACTGTGGTTAATGAGACTTTATTATTTGAAATTAAACCTTTGGGGACCCTGAATATTCTTTTTGAGCTTCATTCTTAGGTTTGTTGTGTCCTTGGGCCCACCTTCAGGAAAAATGTCAGCGGTCAGCAGCTCGATGGGAGTGACATCTGATATCTAAGGCTGGTGAATATCTGTCCCTGGACATAAAATTGGGAAGTTACCTTGGAAAGGCTAAGGTTGGACTCTCTTAATTCATTTTCCCATACAAGAAATCTGCCCGCTTGGTTCCATATGCTAGGCTACTTGTAGTAGGCCTTTAGCACCAATATTGATGTGTTAAATTCAAGTCTCTGCTTCATCCTCTCATGGCAAATCTCCAAGGACAGAGAAGTTGTGATTTTTTGTGATGAATCTCTTACTGTCACCAATGTAAGATTATAGTCAATATTTGTGCTTAAGGATATATGATCCTTAATAATTTAATCCACCCAAAGCTATAAATATTGGAACTTGCTGTTTAAGGCCTTATGGTACTTCAATGGATATTATTCTGAATCTTACTCCACACGTGATCATCAAAGAATGCTGTTAAGCCAATGATCCACAATGCCAGCAACCCTATGGAGTTGACATCCATGAACTGCAGGTGAAGTTCTCATGAAAAGATTGGGAGAAAGACTCTTGGCATTAGTTGAGGTAGAACTTTCCTGACTCTATTTCCCCAGTGTAACATTTCCTTTTTAATGGAAAATAGCCCACCGTATCAAGCCTGGCTTAATGAAAATTGGCTATCTTTATGACTCTGGCTCGGAATTAACACAAAGACAGAGAAATATTTCCCTTTTACTGTATAGATATGTCCCTCTTCTTTTATGGCAAATTTCTATAATCATGTTAGGTGATCATGTGAGGGATAATTTACAGTGAAGTTTCCCCATTCTGAAAAATCAGGTCTGGAATGGCTTCAGTATTCACTAGGCCTAGGTTAGGGTCACCTGACCTTCAGGCTGTCTGGGGCTTACAGCAATGGAGACCCTCCCCTAGAGCTGCGTCAGCAGAGGATGTGCCAAATGGGATGGGGATTGCTTTCATTGAACACCCACATGTTTGTGGGTCGTTTGTCCTGTGCTTGGGCTGTGGGTCAGACCCCCTACCAATGGGAGTGAAAGACAGTTGGGGGGAGTTGGGGTTTTTTGCATTGGAAGATTATGTAACCGTGGGCTGGCGTCTCTACCTGTTGTTCTCTCCCTGCTGCCACGTTGGCGGTGGGGGCGGGGTCCTTTCTCATGAGAAACAATAAAGACCTTTTCTGACCTTAGATTCAGACTCTGCACTCTTTCATCTCACACAATCAGTATAAACACAGCTAAGTAGATCTTTTATGTTACTGCTGGAGTACATCTGAGACGCTATAACGAGATGCGGGTATAAGATTTGAGACATTTGGCCTAGAATGTTAGTTCTTTTTATATTCTAAACTAAGTAAATGGGAATTTTGCCTTCTTGTTTGTTGCTAGTTATGTATATTCCTGTATAAGATAAGGTCCTTTAATTTCTCACAATGAGATAATTAGACAATGATGCAAGAACTTGTGAAACCAGGATATAATGCAGTTATTTGGTGAGAATAATATCATAACTATCTCAATTCGATGCTAATGAAAAGAATATCAGCACAATTAGTTATCTCCGAAGACTGGCTAGTGATGTAATGCCTTAAAGAGACACCTACTTAAAGAGAGATCCGCTTTTACTAGGAGTTAGTCATTGAAATAACTTATTTAATAAGTACTTTTTCTAATTTAAATACTTGTACATTTCATCCCAATGTCTTTTGTCACAATTGGAATTAATATGGCAACTTCTGAGAGAATTCATTAGAGTTTATCTTCTTATAAAAAGTGTCATGTTATGAGTTCCTTAGCAGAATCTCATCCTTTTAATGGAGGAATGAGCAATGCTAAGTATAAAAATTGGTTTCTAATTTTTTATTTATATTTGAATTTCTTAGATATATCAACATGGCAACTAGCTAACCTAAAAATATAAGTTCTCTGATCTAAAAAGTTCCAAGTTTGATTTTCTAATATTAGAGACATAAGGTTTGAGCTAACTCTCACTAATTGACCTGGTTATTGGCAAAATAAGTTTAAAATTGTGTTAAGACCAATTGTGAAAAGAATTTTTTATCAGAGAAGGAGATTTCTACAAGTGACCTGAACTGGAGAAGCCAATCAGTTGGAAACTGCTCTGAGATCACACCCAGACCAGAGGGCTGCATCAGATGTTTCCAGAGAACCAAACAGCTATATAAGATGAAACTTCTGAGTCTTAAGATTTGGTGGACCTATGAAATGGACAATTTTTTTTAACTATTTACTTTTTCCCTACGTGCCTCTTATCCGTAAGGTCTACTTACCAAAGGGGATTGCCCCCTTTGATCTTGGCAATGCTTGATGAGTCTCTCTGTCTTTTCCCCTTATGTTGTTTCCCATCATAAGACCCCTAGTTAGAAACCCTTGATGAGATATTTGTAATATCAGCAAGATTTGTCGAGAAGACTGTCTCTCAATAGAATCAAATGGGGGAATGAGAGAAATTATTATTTCTCTCACATTAATAACCAATTATTAATTGAGATTAAGACTTTCCCTTTTCTATTGCCTCATTTAGACACAAACCCCTGTGGGTTATATAGCCAGTCCTTGAGAAGGACCTTGCTGATAGATGATATTGTTTAAATCCTTTGGGTACATCATCTAATCTAGGTGGAATTCTTCCCTCACCAATGTTCTTTATTCATTGACTGAGTGGAGGAGATTTTGTATAGATTTTGTACAGATTTCCTGGAGGCAGGACTAGTCTGACTTGAGGTGAGTTTCTTTTTGTCAGTGAGTGACATGGTCAGAGTTATATACTTGGTCCCTCATTAGACTAGGCCAGCAGTTCTCAACCTGTGGGTCGTGACCCCTTTGGCAGTCAAACGACCCTTTCACAGGGGTCACAGGGGTCACCTAAGACCATCGGAAAATATTTTCTGATGGTCTTAGGAACTGAGACACCACTCCTCTATCTGTCTCCAGGTGGGTGTCTCTACATGCAGATATTAAAGGGTCGTAGCATTAGGAAGGTTGAGAACCACTGGACTAGACCCACCTCTAATTATAATGTTCATTTTCTCATTAACAATCAGAGTTGATTTTCACCTGTCAAGAGTACTCACTCTTCCAAGGGCATATAAACATTGAGAGGCCTCCATGATTTGTCTTTGGTTAATGAGAAAAAGCCAAATGACCATCCTTTTATTAATTGTTTGCTAGCCATAATTAATAAAATGGTTGATTGCCCAGAAATTGATGTCTCTCAAACTCTTCATACATAACAACTGTAAGAAATGAGCATGAAGATTTCTGAAAACCATGTGAAGATCAGTATGAATTTACACAGAATAAAGTAGGCAGAAATAGGACAATGTATACAATAATTACAGCTTTGTTAAATCAAAAGAAAGTCAACCTCTGAGTAACTTGAATAATCAGGCTTGGTCCCTGAGAACAGAAAATGAAATATACTTCCCTCCATCCCATTGAGGTAATGGATAAGTAGTATGGAGTAGGCATTCCTAGTCAAACACTGTCATTGTACTGGTTGTTTTGCTTCATTGTTTCTCTTTATCACACAGGGAAACCCAGTGTTAGAGGATAGAAGGCATCTGGAAATGATTGCAATGAAAAAAACAAAAGGCATCAATAAAATTTTTAAAGAAAAATCAAGATTGGCTTTTTTATTTTTACCATATGTTTAGATGCTAAATTTAGAAACTTTGAGCCATGTAGCAGCTAGGAGACTTACTCTTACTCTAATCCAGGTCATCAGTTATCAGGTTTTTCACCCCAAAACCTGATAACAGAGTTGAGCTCAGCCTGCCATCCACTCTTTAGTCTGTTCCCTCCCCCCACCCCGAAATTGTGGAAGAAATACATACACTCCGAATCCTTTAATTTTTTTATGTGTGACTAAAGAGTACAAGTGAACTTCGGGGGTGAGTGGTTCATTGGGTTAAATTATTCTGATTTATAAAGTCATAGAAAGACTGTTCAATTCTCCATTTGCATTTTATTTGTCCCTGGTCAAGGGGAAAAGAAGTCAGTTTAAAAAGCAATTGCATGGAAGTATACTCAGGAGAATGGATCAATCAATTCAATATAAAAAATTAAGGTGAGTAAATATATTTTTCAATTTATTTATTTTTAGTTTTCAACATTCATTTCCACAAGATTTTGAGTTACAAACTTTTCTCCCTGTCTTTCCCCTATCTTTCACCCCTAAATAGCTAGCCTACTGAGTACACCTTTCCCCAATCTATTCTCTCATATCCTCCCCTATTACCCCCACTAACTTTCTAGTAAGGCAAGATGGATTTTGTTTGGGATGAAAAATACCCTTCATTCTTAATTTAGTGAAAAAAAATAAACACAGAGATCTCTTAGGATAAGAACAGGAGTTGATTCTCTTCCCCAGGAGAAGAGGGTGGTCTTCTCCATGACTTACGATGTAGAAGAGGCAAGTTACAAAAGATGGGGCAAGAATTTATAACTTAAAACTTAGTCAAGCACCCTTTCCCAACTGTCTCCTCTCTCATTGGTGGAGAAGCATACTTTACCAAATTCTTCCCCAACTGGGACAGCAAGAAAGGAAGGGGGAGAGGATCCCACCAAGGCGGGAAAATAGACAAAGGAAGATAAAAGTGATTGACAGCAGCAATGGAGGAGGGGGGAGGAAGGGAAAGTTAACAACCCCAAATGGAGAAGTTTTCACTCATCCCATACAAATCCCATACAATACAACCCAGTGCCTGTATAACTTATTTCCCAGTTGCATGTAAAACAAAAACCAAAAACAAAAAAACAATGTTTTAAAATATACATTTGTTTTTGAAACTTTGAATTCCAGATTTTTCCCCTTCTTCCCTCCATCCCCACCTCCACTGGGAAGATAAGCAATTCAATATAGGTTGTACATGTGTAGTGTAGTTACGCAAATTTCCATAATAGGTATATTGTGAAAGACTATATTTCCCTCCATCCTATCTTGCCCTTAACTTATTCTATTTTCTCCTTTGAACATGTCCCTTTTCAAAAATGTTTACTTCTAACTACCCTCTCACCCAATCTACCCTCCATTCTATCATCCCCCCTATTGTGTCCTTCCCCCCTATTTTCCTGTAGGGTAAAATACCCAATTGAGTGTGTATGTTATTCTTTCCTTAAGCCAAATTCAATGAGAGTAAGGTTGTCCCATTCCTTTTTACCTTCCTGCTCTTCTCCTCCATTGTAACAGTTTTCTCTTGCCTCTTTAATATGAGATAATTTACCCCAATCTATCCCTTTCTCCTCCCAATATATTCCTCTCTCACCTCTTAATTTTATTTTTTAGATATCATCCCTTCATATTCAACTCATCCTGTGCCCTCTGTGTATACATGTACATACATATGCGCACCTTCACATATATATATATATATTTATACATACCTACACCCTCCTATACATACATATATATACATATATATTCCCAACTATCCTCATATTGAGAAAAGTTGTCTTATGAGTTACAATTATGATTTTTCCTTATAGGAATGTAAATAGTTCAACTTTAATAGGTTCCTTATGGTTTCTTTTCCCTGTTTACCTTCTCATGCTTCTCTTGATTCTTGTATTTGGAAGTCAAATTTTCTGTTCAGCTCTGGTTTTTTTCACCAAGAATGCTTGAAAATCCTCTATTTCATTGAATGACCATGTCTTCCCCTGAAGCATTATACTCAGTTTTGCTGGATAGGTGATTCTTAGTTTTAATCCTAGCTCCTTTGACCTCCAGAATACCATATTCCAAGTCCTTTGATCCCTTAGTGTAGAAGCTGATAGGTCTTATGATATCCTGATTGTGTTTCCACAATACTCAAATTGTTTCTTCCTGACTGCTTGCAATATTTTCTCCTTGACCTGGGAACTCTGGAATTTGGCTATAATGTTCCTAGGGGTTTTATTTTGGGGATCTTTTTCAAGAGGTGATCAGTGAATTCTTTCAAGTTCTATTTTGCCCTCTGGTTCTAGAATATCAGGGCAATTTTGCTTGATAATTTCTTGAAAGATGGTGTCTAGGCTCTTTTTTTGAACATGACTTCCAGGTAGTCCAATAATTTTTAAATTATCTCTCTTGGATCTATTTTCCATGTCAACGGTTTTTCCAGTGAGATATTTCACATTGCCTTCTATTTTTTCATTTGTTTGGATCTATTTTATGGTATCTTGATTTCTCAAAAAGTCATTAGCTTCCATTTGCTCCAGTTTAATTTTGAAGGAATTATTCTCTTCAGTGAGTTTTTGAAATTCCTTTTCCATTTGGCAAATTTGACTTTTTAAGGTATTCTTCTCATTGGCTTTTTGGGCCTCTTTTGCCATTTGAGTTAGTCTATTTTTTAAGGTGCTATTTTCTAAAGTCAGGCTGTTGACTCACTTTTCTTGATTTTCTTGTATCATTCTTATTTCTCTTCCTGATTTTTCCTCTACTTCTCTTATCTGGTTTTCAAAATCCTTCTTGAGTTCCTCCATGGCCTGTAACCAATTCATATTTTTCTTGGGAGCTTTTGATGCAGCAGTTCTGACTTTGTTGTCTTCCTCCTATTCCGTGCTTTGATACTTTTTGTCCCCCCAAAAGGAATCTATGGTAGGATTGTATTTCCTCTGCTTGCTCATGGTACCAGTCAATTATTTGACTTTTGAACTCTTTGTCACAGTAGAACTCTGCTTTCAGAATGGAAAGAGCTTTGTCCCAAATCACTGGGGTTTTTGCAGCTCCCAAAGCAATTAGGAGAGCACTCTCTCTGCATCTCCCACAGGCTCTGGCACCTGGCCACACACCCTGGGACTTACACCCAAGGCACAATCCAGATCCAATCAGGTTAAAGCAAGAGCAATTACCCTCTTAATGGCTACTTGGTCCTCCTACAATCTGCAGGCCAGGAGCTCCTGAGGCAGCTATGCATTACAGCCATCCTGGGGGCTGGACCATGCTCTTCCATCCACTCCTGTTCCAACAGAGTCATACACTGACCTTTTACTTTGTCTTTGGTATTATGGGTTGAGAAGTCAGGAAACTGCCACAGTTGCTGGTGCTTCACTCTCCTGAAGTCTGCTCCTACCTCAGCTGGTTGGGGCTGCCCTAGGGCCAAAACTGCAGCTCACATGGAGCTGGACTCAGCTCCCAGCGTGCTGCAATAGTCCCTTCTTGTCAGCCTGCCGGGCTGCCTTCAGTGGGAAATTTGTTTCTCTCTGTCACTTTTGTGGGTTCTGGAGCTCTAAAATTTGTTTAGACTCATGTTTTACATGTATTGGAGGGGGTAGAAGCCAGAGCCACAGGGAAACTCTGTTTCTAGTCTGCCATCTTGGCTCTGCCCCAAAGCAAGTAAATCTTAAACTTGATAAGAGGCTTCTCTGAGATTGAAGAAGGTAAAGGAATAAGCACTTATTAAGCACCTACTATGTGTGAAACATTGTGCTAAGCTCTTTACAAATATTTCATCTGATCCTCACAACAACTTTATGAGGTACGTGCTATTATTTCTCCCACTTTACAGTTTGAAGAAACTGAGGCAGATAGCAGTTAAGTGACTGAGAATCTGAGGTAGGATTTGAACTCATGTCTTCCTAACTAGCCCTGTGTTATCTGGTTGCCTCTGGGTCTGCAAGTTAGATAGATCAATATGTCTGGTCTGGAAAGATTCAAAATGAACAACTATCATATATAATTACTTTAGCCTAGTGCATTCTTGTTTTTCTCTCTATCTCTCTCTGTCTCTCTCTATCTCTGTTTCTCTGTATCTCTCTCTTACATATATTTATTTTTTTTCTTTGTAGTCAGTCCTGGGGGAGAAAAATAGAGATTTAGATCTGAAAGGGACTTCCAAGTCCATCTAGTCTGATCCCCTCATTTAACAGATGAGTAAAGTGAGGCATAGAGAGTTTAAATGATTTACCTGAGGTCACTCTTCTAGGGAATGTTTGAAACAAAATTTGAACTCAGGTCTTACTGATAGTCCAATGCCTTATCCCCTAGGCCATGTGTCCTCTCATGTCTGGCTCTCAAATTAAGAATTGATGAAGGTTTTTAAGGGTATAAAGGTATTAATACAGATACTGAAAAAGTGAAATGCAAGCATCCATTCATAAGCAATATGAAAGATCTGGAGGAAGATCTCAATCAGTATGACGAAAAATGTTTTCAGTGACCAGAATCGATTATGCTGTTATATTTCTTCCACAGCTACATGACATCTGTATTCCAAATGAGGCTCATCACTCACTAAGAAAAGAAGGTGAAGGGGTCCACAAAATACCTTTCCACCCCCAAGATATCAAGGACAAAATTTTCCTTTCAAAGCTGGAAGAGGGATCATAGTACAAAAATAAAAATAAAAATAAAAAAGGAGAGAAAGGACCTGAAGAGGCAGAGTAAAAAGTACATTGGAAAATGGAAGAATGCCACCCAGAGGAGAGAAGGAAGAAGGTCCACTCTTCTCTTAAAACTAGAAAGTAGAGTCTCTTCTTGAAGAGGAAGAGGTGGGATATTCAGAGGCAAAAGTAGCTGTTTGTCCTCTAAGGAATGATGGAGAGGATATAGGTATTGTCAAGGGAGAGATAAGCCACTTAAGAATCAGAGAAAGAAGAGAAGAATGGTAGTGGCTGACACTTCCCTCAGAGGCACCATAGAACTGCCAAACTTAAATTAACAATAAAGATATATCTGTGGCCTTCCTGGGGCATGTGTCTAACACACAACAGAAAAATCACCTAAGACTTTTCAAAATAAATAACTATTACCCATTTCTGGTAAGTCACACGGACCCCAATGATACTGTCAGAAGAAACCTAGAAAGCGCTGCCAAGTCTTTGGCAAAAAAACTGAAGACCAGAAGGGGCACAGGCGGTATTTTCATCACTTGTACCCCGCTGAAGGTAAGAGATGAAGAAGAGAAAAGCTGTTTTTGGAAGTGAACAGAAGGCTGAGAAGATGGTGTCCAAAAACAGAGTTGGATTCCTGGCCCACGGCTTAAACTATAGGAATGACAGACTCCTGGCCAATGTGAGAGAACGCCTAAAAAAACACTAGTAAGGATGTACTTAATTTGAACTGATGCAGAGTGAAGTGAGCAGAACCAGGACAACAATTTATATAACAACCCTGTAAAGAACTCTGATCAATGCAAAGGCAAGCCATGTTTAAAGAAGACTCATCATGAAACATGCTGTTTACCTTCTAAAAGAGAGGTAACAGAAGTGCACACATATGCAGACATATATGTGTATAGAGATACAGATAGAGATAGATAAATATAGATATAGCTATCTGTAGGTCTAATAAGACAGGTATTGATATATAAAATTAATATAGAGATTTATATTGATATATATCAGCTTATATATATATGTATATATGTATTTAATATGACCAGTATGGGGATTTATTTTGCTTGACTGCACATTTGTTGCAAGCTGTTGTGTTTTTCCCTTGTGTGGGAGGGCAATGGGAAGGAAAAATAGATTTTTTTTATTGAAAAAAATTTTTCTAAAAGAAATGTATGTATTTGCTTCATGTCTTGGAAATTAATTATGAAGGCTTTAGATTGAAAAGAGAAATGAGGAATTAAAAACGTGTAGGTCAGGATCTCCACATATCAGACAAGTTGTTATTTGTCCTTCATTCTCAAAGAGGTCCAATGACCTCAGGAGGGGGATGTCTTGACTTGCAAGGGAATTAGATTTAAGTGAGGAAGGACTGTGCAAAGCCATCAGCCTCACTCTGTCCTCCAGAATCATCAGAATCCAGTGGCAAGACATAGGTCAGGACAACTGGTCATTGCTCCAGATGCAGTAGAGGAAGGACCTTGGCCTTTTTAAGCTAAGGTCTTTCCCAGATCTCAGCTTGACTGAGACAAAGCCCATTCAGTGATTAAAGACCAGGTAAGAACTGAGGCAAAAGATGGCCTACTTTGCCTTCATAAAAGATTTGCTCAGACAAGTAATGAGCAGCTAAGTATATGGCTAATTCTTCTCATCACTATTTACCTGGTGGTAATGCTGCCCAGGACTCAACTGTGCTAACTGGCATAGCTCTGAACAGAGGATGCCGCATTCCTAAGGATAACAGAAATACCATTTCCCTGGCTCTGATGTCTTACTGAGCCAACAGATCCCACAGAGAGCTAAAAAATCCCTTACATAGTAGTTACCCAAGATCTGGTCCTCTGCCTAGTGCTCCTTCAGTCCCAATAGTTCCCACTTTCCCATATATTATTCCCTCCCCTTCCTTCTCCAACTCTAGCCATATTGGCCTACTTTTTATCCCTCAGACACAAAGTTCTACATCCCACCTCTGTTCCTTTGCACTAGCCATGCCTTAGGCCTAGAATGCTCTCCCTCTTCACTTCTACCTATGTTTAAAATTTAGCTAAAGTGCCACCTTCTATGGCAGGTTTTTCCCAGTCATATCCCCCCTCCCAGTCCATGAGTATCTTCCCCTCTAGGGCTACCTTGTCTCGACTACGTATGTATCTTAGGCACAACTTTACGTGCACATATTGTCTTCCCCATTAGAATGAAAGCTTTTTGAGGGCAGGGGCTATTTTTGCTTTTTCTTTGCCCTCCTAGCACTTAGCACTGACTTGATTGATTGTAATGAGGGTGGTAAACTAGGACTCACTGAAAGACTGAGGTTTCATTCACATATTGTGCAGCCATCCTCTCTGGAATGCTCAATGCATTCAAGTCCACATTGCCTCCTGAAGAATGATATGGGCCTAATTTCATAATCATTAGCATTTTTTGGTGTTAGAAGATAGATCTCTGAAACCAAACCAAAGAACATTTCTTAAGTCCCTACTATGTGCCAGGTACTGTACCAAGCACTGGGGATACAAAGACAAAATTGAAGTAATTCTTGCCCTTAAAAAGTCTACATTTGAAAGAGGGAAAAATGGAAAAATCAAAGAAATTTGTTCTTGTCTGAGAAACTGTGTGAATCATGGTGCTGGAGAAAGTCATGGGGAATGGCAGGAAGCTGGTGAGAAAGAAGGGGAATTCCCTTTATCACTCCTTCAGCTGGAATTAGAAGGCCAAAGCAGGAATGGTGGGGAAGGACTACCTGAAGAATTGCCATATATAGGACTACAAATGTCTCTGGAGATTTACATCCAGAGAGACAGAGATAAAGATTCCACAGGGTTTAATGATTGTTCTGAAATCAGTCAACAAACATTTATTATTGTATTATTTAGTATTATAAATGTTTGTTGACTGAAATGTGTGAATTATGGGCTCCCAAGAAGGGAGTCATTTCCAGATTGTTGTTGGGGTGGGGGAATAGCACTATACAGAGTTCTTTCTAGATTTCCTAGGAAAAAGAAATACAAACCAAGAGAAATGCAAATACCCTCTATAATGTTCTTGGAATTTTCAACTCTTGAATTTCTGAATACTGGTATATATTTGGGGGACTCCTTTAGACTTAGTGCAGAATCTGCCTAGGTAGGCTCAAGTACAGCATAAGTTCCTTGAGGCTTTGTGCCTAGCTTAATGCCTTGAACACAGTCGGCATTTGCTAGGTGTTTATTGAATGGAACCAGACAATGCTGTAGACTTAGTGAGTACAGATGACACTGTTGTGCAGTATGGTGTGAGGCTGAGCTGGAGAAATGGTTTCCTAGTCATCAGAGGATTGGTGCCCTGGGGACTATCCTTGAATTTCAATGAGGCACCATTGAAGAGAGTCTCTGGGCATGTGTAGAATGTTCAAGAACATTGAAAATACTATCTCCCCAAAGGATAGGAATTATTTTTTGCCCTCTATCACCAGCACTTAGCATAGTGTTAGGCACATTGTAAGTGCTTAATGTGATATATAAAAAGTTCAAGAAACATAATTTCTGGGTAATTCACCACTTTATTAATTATTGCTGGTGGATAATTAACAAAAGGAGTCAATGGCACTCTCAAATTCCAAAGATGGATAATGGTGGTTTCTTGATGTTTATATGCCCTTAGAAGAATGGGTGTTCCTGACAGGTGGGCAGTCAGCTCTGATAGGCTAACAATTAAGGAGAGAATGAATATTATACAAAGAGATGGACCTATTCTAATGAGGGGCTGACTTGGGCAATCTAGAAAAAGGATCTACTCCTCCCCCTCCCCCAAGCCTGAGTAGAAAACAATGGGCTTTCCCATTTGGGTGAGGTCTGAACAAGATTGTGGAGAAAGTTAATCTAATTGCATTATAAGCAATGTTCTTCAGATACTAGCTTGACCTAGTAGAGAATAGGGAAATAGGAAGGAATAACTAATAAATTAGTTATTTAATAATCATTTTTCTCATTAATAAATGCTCATTGCTTGATATGCTACCCCATATTTCCTCCTGTGGAATGGAAGCTTACTGAGGACAAGGACTATTTCCTTATTATCTTTATATCCCCAGTGCCTAGCACATTGTGTTATTCATAGTAGATACAGTAGATACTTAAGAAATTTGTGTTGGATTGATTTGAAAATGGCAAAATAATTAGAGAATGACCCTTTAGTCTCAAATATGGTCTTGTCAATCGTAGTAAGCAGGTCCTTAGATTCTTGGACAGACATTATCACTGCATTGTGAGTGGATTGTCTATAGGTAGATGCCGTTGTTCTCAGGAGATATTGCTAAAGAAATAAAGAAGTTTGAACCTTGACTGGCATATACTGCTGAGATGCTATAAGATTGGCAGGTGTCAGACACGAAAAAATGAGGAGAACTTCTAAGAAGCCTCAGAGGACCTGCACTTGATTGGTTGCCTATGTTAAAAATGGGAAACCTGTCTACTAGAGTTCTGGAATGCCTAAGGGCAATATATAATCACTTTGGGGGTTTGGAGAGTATAAGGACCTTCAAATTCCTAACTACAACCCAAGAAGAGGGTGAAAAAGTTTCCACTTGTATAGAGAAATTAGAAAAGATATTTCAAAAAAGTGATGGTCCAAAAAGCAGTGACCTTAGAGACTGGGGAATCAGGTCAGGTTTGCTCCAGGGTTATAGGGAACCTTAGAAAGTAAATTGTTATTATGACAACTTGTTCGTTCATTTCAGCCATCTCTGATTCCCTGTTTGGGGTTTTCTTGGCAAAGGTACTGGACTGGTTCACCATTTTCTTCTCCAACTCATTTTGTAGATGAGGACTGAGACAAACAGGATTAAGTGACTTGCCCCTGGGTCACATAGCTGGTAAATGTCTGAGATAAGTCTTCCTGAGCTAGGCCTGGTGCTCTATCCACTGCACCCCATTATAACTACTACAGTTGTCCAAAAAACAGGACTAGCTTACCAGTCACCATTGATGCAACTGATCTGGAAAGAAGAAATATAAGCCATTAAAAAGAACTATTGGAAGAAATGGATGTCAGCAAAACTTGCTCAGTCCAGGCAATTATGTCCAGTGGGAAGGAAGGTCTAATTAAACAAACTAGGATCCTACATTCTGTGCTCCAAGATATACTATTCTATTCCTCACTTATGCCGGCATGAAAAGAGGCTCAGGATCAGAAGCCAAAGACTTTAGCCATTGGAACTGTATGAAACAAGGGATTCTATTGCAAGGAGTCAGTTATTTGGGGAGTATCAAGGTGAGAAAAATGCATGCTGAGTATACCCAAGGACAGAACCAACATTTCATGTACCAGAAGCTAACGTCTGATAGACTGGTGTCAGGAATGTGTTAGGACAAAGGGACTGCAGGCAGTAGCTACCTGAGCTTGTGTCTCCAGGATTCAAAGGACCATGCGCTGAAAATGATTGAAAGATCAAGAGGATCAAGTGATCAGCTGTACTTGATGACGTGTTCCAGATGGTCATTATGTCTGACTTGTCCCATGAGCAAAACTTGATATATTCACAACAGTTAAAAGAATCAAATCTCTGTGGCCTTAATAAATGAATAGCATTTATTAAGTACTTATTATGTTCCTACTGCTCTCCTACACGGTTAGGGATAAAAATGCAAAATCCAATTTGTTTTTCTCTTATGGATCTTACATTCTCATAGAGGAGACAAAAATACAGAGTGGTATGATGACCAGGGAAAGGAATTATACTATGGGGAGACATAAAGATGGTGAATAAAAAGGAAAGCCCATATCTATCAGGAGTTTATCACAGAAAATTTGGAATTTCCAAGTGAAGTTGTGGGTGTCAGCAAAGAGGGAGACAAAGCTCTATCAAGGTACACTATCTTGTGTTTTTGCTTTAATTGGGACAAACTCTAACCTCTTTAGAGTACTGTAGGAAATAATAACAATGATAATGGTGACAGTAGTATCACATCTGTAGACTGGCCTATGGGGGAGAAAGAGGTAGTTTTGGGAGTATGTGCAAATATCCCCAGACTGGTTTCAATCTAAGTGATCATAGGGAAACTTGGAGGGAACCATTTTGGGGCCATGTGTGGCAGAGTTCCTATTTTTGTGATATGACAAAAAGTCTATTTGAGCTGAGACCTCATGGGAAGTATAAGAAAACCTTTAAGAAGACCCCAAGTTACTCGCTGATCAACACCTATGAAGACAATCCAAGATTATTTGAGACAAGAGTCTTATGTACAAGAGAATGTACAATGTGCATTAAATGTACAAGAGAAAATTCTATGCCTGGTCAACAATTCCAAATGGTGGCTGATACACATACACACACACACAGAGTGTAAGACTTGCATTAATTGTGTTCACAGGAGGTACATGATAACTTGAGCTGTTTGCCCTGAAGGCAAAAGCAGTAAAATATCCTTGGAGGTGGCAAGAATAGACTTTGTGCTTTCAGAAAAATTGGAGCAACATCCTAATAGTTAATGACCACTTTACCTGAAATGATAAAAAGAACAAGTACGATTTGTATAGTACTTTGAGATTTGCAAAGTATTTTACAAATATAACCTCATTTTATCCACATAATAACCCTGAGAGGGTACAGTCATTATCTCCATTTAAGAGATGAGGAAACTGAGGCAGGCAAAGTGACTGGTCAGGGTAACATAGCTAACTTTGGGGGACATAATTCCAAACAAAATTCCAGAATAGCTGGACCAGTTCTCAAGTGGGACTTGAATTCAGGTCTTCCTTCATTGAAGTCCAGTACTCTGTCCACTGTACCACCTAACTTACTGAACCCAAGCTGGAATGAGGATATATACAATGTCCAAAGAGGGTAGAGGCTGTCATGGGAGAAAGATTTCTCCCTGTCAAGATCAAAGTGTCAAATATGTTTTCACTGCCAAAATCCATTCTAATAAGAGGCAAGATTTTGTGAGCATGCTCCTGAGAGAAGTATTTGATATGGAAGGAATTAAGAAACCTAGAACCATAACTTACCATCCCATCCAGAATGCTTCTATTGTCAATTATCATGGACCGTTGCTTTTGTTAGGTATGGAAACTTTTGGTGATCATAACCCATTCATGCCTTAGAATCTAAGACAGTTGCCTAAAATTAGCACAAAAAATGTAAGGTCAAGAGTCATTCCCCAATAGCCTAGTGATCAAAAACTGATAAACAGTTGCCAAAAGAAGAATTTCAAACTATTAGGAATTATATGAAAGATTGTTCTAAATTGCTAATAATAAAAAAACCTACATATCAAAATAACTCAATCTTATATCCCCCAAAGTTTTTTTTTTAATGGAATTGTTTAGTGTTAGAGATGTTGCAGGAGAGAAACACATATACAATGAGTGGAGTCGTGAACTGGTCCAGCTATTCTGGAATTCTATTTGGAATTATGTCCCCCAAAGTTACTAAAATGTCCATACCATTTGACCCAGAGATCCCACTGCTAGAAATATACTGAAAGGAAGTCAAAGACAGAAAAGTCTAAACAAATTGTGGTACATCAATGTACTGAATTATATTACAGTGCCAAACCAAACAACAAATATGAAGAATTCAGAGAAGCATGGAAGACTCATATGAACTGATGCAGAGCAGAGAAAATAAGTATTTCATCAAGTTTCAACATATATTCATTTGTTTGAACAGAATAAGGAAAACAACATAATAATATATAATGATTACAACAACGTAATCAGAAAGAACAGTGACAACCACAAAAATGAAACCAGACCCTATATAATTGTAATGACCAAACTTGGCCCTCAAGAGCTGAGGAAACATCCCTCCTTCCCTTTGAAGAGGCAGAAATATAAAATAATGCATATACTGTCAAATTTAGTAGATGCCTCGCTCAGTTTTGTTAAACTTCATTGTTTCTCTTTTTTAATTATTGTTGAGAGGAAACATATTTAGAAGAAATGGATATGATGTAAAAACAAAAGACATCAAGACAATAAAGGTAAGATTTTAAAAATTCTTTTTGAAGAGAGAGTTGCCTAAGACTCAAGTCAGGTTAAGTGACAGCCAGATGCTGTTAAGTGTCAGAGGTTGATTTGAACACAGGTCTTCTAGATTAGGTCCAGCTCTCTATTTGTGATGGCATGATATGTCTCTACTTCAGTTATAGCCATTCTCCTCTATTCCTACTACTGGCTTCCATTAAGTCCCAACTAAAATCCCACCTTCTACAGGAAGTCTTTCCCAACCTTTCAATTCCAGTGCCTTCCCTCTGTTGATTATTTCCTATTTACACTGCATATAACGTGCTTTGTATGTATTTGTTTGAGTGTTGTCTCCCCCCTTAGATTGTAAGCTTTTTGAGGTCAGCTTTTTTTTTCTCATCCCTGGTGCTTAGCACAGTGGGTGACACATGGTAGATGCTTAATAAATGTTGATTGATTGTACCCATGTGAATAGTGTGATGAGGTACAGGCTCTGGGAACCCCCTTGAGCTCTGACTGAATCTTCCCACTTGATGAGGTATTTGCATGAGGCCATAAGATAAGCCTTTCATTGTGGCTCTGCCCAGAGCTCTGTTACTAGCTTGTCCCTCCATTGTCCATCTACCTCCCACCCTTGAGCCCATAAAAATATCTAGACCCAAATTAACTATTACCTGACCTCATTAACTCCTCCAGAAGACCCTCCCCAAACTTATTACTAGAGTCTGACCTCATTAATTCCTCCTGAAGACCCTCCCCAAACTCCTCCTCTAGACCACCCCTAGATTCCTCCTATAACCTTTCTGTATATAAAACACATCTTGCCTCCATGTAGTGTGAGGGCCATAGAATTTTCTAGCACAGACTTGTTCTGTGTCCATTACAAGCGAACTTTTAATAAACTTTGCTTTTCTTTGGCTGAGAGAAGACTTGAGTCAAATTCATTTGACAGGATCCAGTGTGTTAGTATTTTGGGGTCTATACCTCAACATTTTATGGTTACCCACTTCACCTGGAGTGTATAGGCATCATCTATGATGACATGACATGTTTATTGTATGCTTATAACACCACCAGGAATTGTTATAAGATTTACGCTATACTTTTGGATGTTTGATCAAGAATTTTTTGCCTGTGTTTTAGAACACTAGAGTGCTGAGGAAACCTAGAGATCTGTGACTAATATGTCATGAAGTTAAAGAAAAGGTTAAGGAAGGCCCACTGTCAAGGCATGGTTCTTCAGTACAGAACACAGAAAGGAGGCAGCTAGGTGATGCAGTGGGTAGAATACCGGCCCTGGAGTCAGGAAGACCTGAGTTCAAATCTGCCCTTATTAGCTGAGGTAACTCTCCACCAGAGCAGACCAGCACCTAGTATTTCTATTCCTTTTGGAAACATTGAATTCCAAATTAGTGATTTCATATGAATTTTGCTTGAAAGTAAGTTCAGTAAGAACTAATTTGTTTTGGTTTCACCCTACACACACACACACACACACACACACACACACACACACATATGTATGTATGTATGTATTGACATAACATTTCTCCTTTCTTCTGGCTTCCAGATTTCCCATGCATTGTGATACGAGTATCTCTAGAATAAGTTCTTCAAGGACTGATGAATAGATTACTCTTGGACCTGGACCTCATTTTGCCCAGCAGAAAGCATTAGGAAGAGATGACTTTGGGGGCCTGGGGATTCATTTAGATGTCCTAGGGGCTCACATACCTATTTTTGATTAAAGGTTGCTCATTCAGAAGTCTTTTTTTTGTTTTCTTCCTCATTAAACTTTCCTCTATACTGTTATAAATGCTTACAAGTCAGTGGGATAGTCACTCTTGATGTCCAGGCATAGGCTTCCATAGGTTTCCTGGGTCAATACTCTGAATCAAAAGAATGAAGAAACCCCTCCCGAAAAGTGTCCTAGGACTCTTCATGCTTGTCATAAAACTTATAAATACATCTTATTGGTTCCCCTTTGTACTGTTCCCAGAGAGCTGTCTCCCACAGTATTTTCTAATACAGCAAGCTTCAGGCAGAAGACAGAGGAGTAGGAGGGAAGTAGTCCTCCCTAGCTTAAAAGAAGCTATCTCTTCCATCCCAGCTAGGGCAAAAACAAAAGTGACATTGGGGAAATCATCATTAGGAAATGCCAAGCAAGGGGAATAGGGAGGCATAAGAGTGACCACCCATGTCCAGGGGATATAGAGGGCTGCTCTTGGAGCCTGAAAGATTTGGCACGCTTACTGGCTGTGTGACTTAGTGCCAGTCGCTTTACTTCCCAGTTCTCTCTAGGCAATTCTCTAAGACAGTGGTTCTCAACCTTCCTAATGCTGCTACCCTTTAATACAGTTTCTCATGTTGTGGTGACCCCCAACCATAAAATTATTTTCATTGCTACTTTATAACTGTAATTTTGCTTCTGTTATGAATCATAATGTAAATATCTGATATGCAGGATGTATTTTCATTGTTACAAATTGAACATAACCCACAGGCTGAGAATTGCTGCTCTAAAACTATAAGTTGTACAGAAGATACCTACTTGCTCTGGTAGAAGGAGTTACTTCACCAAGGAGTTCCTTATCCAAATGAAATTAGAGATCCACTCACCATCTCTGTTATAAAGGACAAGGTGGGTGAATGAGATTAGAAGGGGCTGCAAGAGGGTCATTTCATGCTAAAGGGTAAATTTCCTTCTCTCTCCTTCCTACATTGAATTACCCCCAGGCTAAAAATAGCAGTATTTATATTCAAAAGGCTCAGTATCTCCTGACTTCTCACTCTACCCCCCTTCCCCCACCACCCCCCACCCAACACACACACACCTCTTTTAGCTCTTGAAGATGCCATGATTTTCATGTTCCATTAGTGAACTCTCCTGGGGGGAGAGGGACACATATAGATGTGTGTGCGTGACCAGTTCTCCTAAGCAATGCTTTGGGTTAGAGGTGACCTTGTCATCCAGAATGTGTTCTGAGTTTGGTCAAGGAGAAGCTGTTTGGTTGAAAGGAGAAGAGAAGGTGGGGCCAAAGAGAGAGAAAGAAAAGAGTTAGGGGAAGAAACTGAACAGTTTGGGAGGAGAAAGAAGAGAAAATCAAGAGTAGAGAGGAGAGGAGGTAGGAGAGAAAAAGAGATTTGTGGGTGAGGGACAGAAAGACCTTGAAGTAAGTATAAGTTGGGGAGAAGACAGCAGAGGAGGAGTAAGGTGAAAGAATGAGAGGAGAGGAGAGGAGAGGAGAGGAGAGGAGAGGAGAGGAGAGGAGAGGAGAAGACAGGAGAAGACAGGAGAAGAGAAGAGAAGGGAGTTGGGACAGAGAGAGTCTAGGGGGGATGCATAGAAGAAAGGTGAGACCAAGTGATCAGGGGAAAAAAAGAATCAAAAGAGTGAGGAAGAACACCTGGCTTCAGAAAGAGAAAACCTGGAAAACTGCAAAAGAAGTCAAGTTTAAGAAGGTTATGCTAGGGTGACTAGGTGGCACAGTGAATAGAGCACTAGCGCTGGAGTCAGGAGGACCTGAGTTCAAATCCAGCTTCAGACACTTAACACTTACTAACCATGTGACCTTGGGCAAGTCACTTAGCCCTAAATGCCTTGCCCTACCCCCTCCAAAAAGAAAAAAAAAAGGTCATGTTAGGCACTGTGCCAAGTGCTAGGGATACAAAGAAAACCCCTTCCCTCTCTTCCCCCAAAAAGAATGAGAATGAGGAGGGAAAAGGTGAGATGGGATAGAGAAAGGAGGAAAGTCAGGGGGAGGGAGAAGGAAACTTTTGGTAGAAGATAAAAAGTGGAAGGTATTAGAGATGAAGTGAGGAAGAAAAGAAGGGAGCAGAGGTGGGCTGAAGAGCTAGGAGAAAAATGAAGAAAGAGAAGCAAGCTGGGGAATGAGAATGAGGGCTGAAATGGAAAGAAGTGGGTAGGAGAGAAAGGAGAAGCTGCATCAGGGGAGGGGGAAAGCTGGCTGAGAAAAGGAAGGGAATACACATTTCTATAGTACCTACTAAGTGCTTTGGAAATATTAGCTCACTTGATCCTCACAACAACCCTGAGAAGCAGGGGCTGTTATTGTCTTCATTTTATGGTTGAAGACATTGAGGTAGACAGAAGTTAAGTGATTTATCCAGGAACAGAGATTGAGCAAGTAAGTGTATGATTTGAACTCAGGTCCTCTCAACTCCAGGTCTGGTGCTCTATCCTGTGTCACCGAACTGGCAAGGAGACAGGGAAGGAAGAAAGGAGGAGAGCTTAGATAGAGAGAAAAGGAGAGCTATGGAAAAAAGAAGAGAGAGAAGAAGAGAGGGGACAGCTAAAGAAGAAAGGGATCAAAAGTATAGGAGAGAAAAAGGAGAGGTGAAACATAGAGAGAGAAGGAGAGCTGGTGGTAAAGGGAGAGAGCCCAGCACAGCTGGGATGGAGAAGAGAACTTGAGAGAGGTAAGCTAAACTGAGAAAAGGAGAAATGGGAGGGGGGCTAGGGAGAAATGTTAAAAACAGCCAGAGAGAGGAGCGTAGGAAAGGAGAATAAATGGAAGGGACAAGAGGAAGGAAGAGAGCTTGAGAGAAAGAGAAAGAGAGAGAGAGAGAGAGAGAGAGAGAGAGAGAGAGAGAGAGAGAGAGAGAGAGAGATGCATGAAGAGGAGAGCCAAAAGGAAAGAGAGACCTGGGGAGAAGAAAGAAAGATATGGGATGAGCAAAGAAAGAAAATCAGGAGATAAGAAAGAAGGAGAGGTGTAATAAAGACAGGAGAGCCTGAGGGGAGAGAGGAGGGATGGCTAGGGAAGAAAGAAGTATTAGAGGAGGAAAAAAGGAGAAGGGATGAAAAGGAAGGAGAGTAAGAGAAGGAAGACTAGATGGAAAGAGAGAATTGTAGTACAAGTAAAGAGATGGAGAACCAGAGAAGAAAAATAAGAGTTAGGATAAATAGACAGCAAAAGAAAGGGGAACAACAGAGGAGAACTGTGATGGAGAGAGAAGAGATTAAAGGCAAAGAGATCAGATGAGGAGAGGGAGGAGAAAAAATGGGTAAGGAAAAACAAAAGATTGGGTGGAGAGAGGGCTCTTCTGGAGAGAGAATTGGAGAGGAAAGAGGAAGAAAGCTGGGAAGGAAAGAACAATGGGACTGGAGAGAGAAGAGGCTGACCAAAGTGGAGAGAGAAGAAAACTGGGGAAGAGAAGAAGGGAAGCTGCCATGTCAGAGTGGAGTAGAGAAGAAGGTGAAGGAAGAGAGAGAGAGAAACAGGCTTTTGAGCATGAGAATGGGGAGGAAAAAGAGAAGAAAGAGAAAGGGAGAAGAGAGTTGGAGAGAAAGACGAGCTGAAGTATAGATGGAGTGAGGTTTGGTAGGCCAGATTTCCTTTGGTCCTACTTTTCATGTCAGAGTTACATAATACCTGGAGAGACCTGCATTCCCCTGTTCCTCACACCTCTTCTCTTTTGGTGCAGGCTTTCACAATTGCAGCTGCTTCTCAGGGAAGGTCTATTTCTGGATGCTGTTTTCATTTGACCTATATTAAGCATAGTCACAAGGCAGAAACAAGTTGGGGGCGGCCTGCTTGCTCTTTGCAAATTTTTTTTGCGTGCCACCAGCAAGGAAGCCAGACTAGCTGGTGCCCACAGCTCATGATCCAAGGGAATACAGAGGTTGATGGGACCCATCACCCCCTGCCAGAGCAAGTAACCATCAGAGAGACTTAGGCATCAGTATCCCAGGCAGAGCTGGATCAAGCCCCACTTGGCCTGGAGATGTTTTTTGCCTCCTTCTTGGGAATACTTCCACTGGGCCCTGACAAAAGGCAATTCCTCATTCACAGCTGTGCTGCTCAAGCAGGTGACAAAGTCTGGGTTCCCTAAAAGCCCCATGTTCATGAGCCTCCCATTTCAGGAGGTGGATGCTGGGTACCAACTAGTTTAGGATTAGAATTCGTAGGATTATAGATTTAGAGCTGCCTCAAAGGCCATCTAGTCCAAGCCCTTCCTAGAGTCTTAATCATTTTAAGACTTACTAGAGACATAATCCCCTGTTAATTGAACAGGGGAATTTTCTAAATAATGAAAGTATTGGAGCAGTGGGAACTGGGCTTCTGGTAACATCCTGGTTCTGATACAGAACAGCAAGGATTTTTGTTTGTTTGCTTGTTCCTTTTAAAAAATAATATTTTATTTTTCCTAATTACACATAAAAATATTTTTGACATTCGTTTTTAAAAATTTTGAGTTCCAACTTCTTTCTCTCCCTTCCCCCCCTCCCTAAGACAGGAAGCGATTTGATATATGTTGTACATAGGCAATCATGCAAAACAGAACCGATTCACAAGGTTCAAGCTCAGTTTCCTCATCTATAAGATGAAATGGCTTGAGCAGATGATTATGACGTCTTTTAGCTCTAGGTAGCAAGTTGGTATAGAGCACTGAGCCTGGAGTTAGGAAGACCCAAGTTCAAATTTGGCCTCAGACACTTAACCAACTGCATAATCCTGGAAAAGTCATTTGATTTCTCCCAGTTTCATTTTCCTCATCTGTAAAACACGAATCACAACAGCACCTACTTGACAGCGTTGCTACAAAGATAAAATTGGATAAGTCTAATAAAACATTTCATAAGTATTTTATAAAAGCACTGTATAAGTGTTGTTGTTGTTGCTTCTGCTGCTGGAAGTTCCTTACCTGGAGCTCTCTATCCTGATTAAATCACAGGTTGGGTCCAAAAAAGAAATTCTTTTGTTTGCTATGTGACTGTAAACCACATAATACTTTGATGAATGAATGAAGAAGCATTTGTTCCCTTCCTTCCCTTCCTTTCCCTGTCCAGTGACCAATAAGATAGAGGACTATATGCTTTCTTTAATCCTCTCAAGTCTCTCCAAAGTTAGTATTATGTACAAGGCATAAAGTAATTTCAGTTGCCTCCAAGGTCTAAAGTCATCAAGGACCCTAAGGAGGTAACCTAAAGAAGGAACAGCAGTAAAAAAGAATCCCTAATCCCTAACTTGCTTATTCAGCTCTCCCATGTGCTATCAGGGCTGGACAACAGAACTCAACTCTCCTCTCCTTCTTTCTTCCCACAACACCATCATGGAAAACCAAATGGCAGAATCTTGCTCTGACTGAGAATGCACCATGACAGGGCTCTATGCTGCAGCAGAGATCAACTAGAGAACTGAGGAACAGAAGGCTAGGAAGCATGCCAGTATGTGCGTGGTGCTGCATTAGACCTTTAGGTAAGGGGACTGATATCTAGCTGAGGCTAGTTCTAACACACCAAAAGTCACTTGGGGCGAAGACTAAGGTCACTATAACCATAAATTCCACATCATAGGAGGAGACTAAGACAGCATAGTAGGATGTTCCTGAATAGTTTGAGAGAATTAAGATTTGTGAAAGCAAAATTTATAACCTGAATAGCAGAAATGATTAGCAGAATATAAACATTTGAGCTAAAAATGGCAAACCTCATCAAAGAAATAAATTAATAGGGAATGCATATAGATAGAAGTAAAGGACAATCTTGAAGAAAAGCAAAAAGTACTATTGTGCTATAAGAAATGAGGAGCAGACAGATGTCATCATAACCTGGAGAGACTTATATAAACTGATGCCGAGTGAGAAGAGCAGAACCAGGAGAAATCTGTTCACAATTACAGACACAAGGCATGTGTGGTGATTAAATTTGGTAGATGGTGCTCCTATCAGCAATGTAAAGTTATAAGACAACTCCAAAAGACTCATGATGGAAAGAGGTATCCACATCCTGAGAAAGAACTGCAGTCTGAATGCAGATTGAAGCAAACTACTTGCTCTCTTTTCTTGTTTGTTTTGTTTCCTCTTTCCCACTCATCATTCCATCAGTTATAATCCTTCTTTACAACCTGACAAATGTTTAATTTGAAGGTATTTGTAGATCCTATATTTGATTGCACACCAACATGATGGGGAGGTTGGGGGCGGGGATTTGAAACTCAAGAAATTGGGAACTGAATGTTGTAAACTAAAAGTAAATAAATCAATAACAAAGCAGCAAAAAGTAATAACTTCCAAGGAAAACATCATCTCTATATAAGCAAAATATACTGACTTTAAAGACAGGATGTTTAGAGACAACTTTTAAGAATTATAGATATTGGGACCGCTAAGTGTTGCAGTGAATAGAACATCAGCCCAGGAGTCAGGAGGACCTGAGTTCAAATCCGGTCTTAGACACTTGACATACTTACTAACTGTGTGACTTTGGGCAAGTCACTTAACCCCAATTGCCTTGCCTTCTCCCCTCCAAAAAAAAAATTATAAAAAGAATTGTAGATATCTCAGAATATATAACAACTCAAAAAACCTGAATACTTCTTTGTAAGTGTATGTGAGACAAGATACAAGAAAACTGCCCAGAACTGAATGCAAAAAAAAAAAAAGTACTAATCAAAAGACTGCACAGATTGCCTCTAGAAAAAACAAACAAAAACCCTAGTACAAACTTCAAAACACACTGGTTAAATTGAATAATTCCTATGACAAGCAAATTCTTCAAGTGACTAGGAGAAAGACCTTCAAATATAAATGAAAGGAAATTTGAATAATATAAAACTATTCCATACCCACCCCAAATTGCTAGAGGGAATAGAATAATGTGTTCTGAAGATCAAAGGAGCTCAAGATGCAACCCAATGGGACATATCTGAGCCTAGTCATTCACAAAAAAAGATGAGCGATTTAAAAAAAGAAGTATCAAAATATTCCCAGGAAAAAAGCCAGAACTGAAGAAATAATTTGCTTTTCAAACACCTCAGACAACAGAAGTATCAAAAAGGTAAACAAATATAGCAGCCAAGGAAGCACAGATAAGGAAATAAATTACCTCTGGAGGCAAAAAAATAAAGATAAAGGATTACCAACAACAACAATGAAATAACAACTGAGAGATCATTTTTTCTAAAATATTATTTATGGGCGTCTAGGTGGCGCAGTGAATAGAGCACTGGCCCTGGAGTCAGGAGGACCTGAGTTCAAATTCGGCCTCAGACACTTAACGCAAAAACTAGCCGTGTGACCTTGGGCAAGTCACTTAACCCCAACTGCCCTCCAAAAAAAGCAAAATAAAATAAAATAAAATATTATTTATTTCTTATTTCTAAAAGTATACAAAGAGATAAGAATGAAAGAAGTCAAATATTAGTGAAAGTAGCAAAACAGGCCTGAAACATCATAACCTAAGCCCACAACTCTTCGCCTACACATGAATCAAGATTTGGGGGGACTAAATTGCAGAACGAGAGGGCACATATAAGAGGGAGAGGGAAGAAGACCCTAATCAAGTCAAAGCTTAACAATGAAGGGAAAATAACACCTTTAGTTTCTCAACAAGAAGGGAACTTATAGTAGAATGGGTGAGAAGGCAAAAGGAGGAATCGAAATACAGCTAAATGATGCAGTGGATAGAGTGAAGATCCTGGAATTAGGAAGATTTGAGTTCAAATCCAGTCTCACACACTTACTAATTGTGTGATCCTGAGCAAGTCACTTAACTCTGTTTGCCTCTGAGAGAAATGATTATCAAATAACAAATTATTGAAAAAACACCTGACCTTTCCCAAACATTTACCCCATGTAGACTATCTTATCCAGATGGAGTTGTTGCCTTACCCAGCTAGAAAACCTTACAAAGAATTTAATCTAAGGTGAATTCTGGTCCATTGTGTACCACTCTGGCAGCGGGGTAGATCCTTTGTCTAGGTTGTCCAAGGCTGGGGGTGATTTGGAAGTAAATGACATGATCAAAGTCACATCTCCCAGCCCCTTATTAGAACAGGCCCACTTCTCATTGTAATATTCATTCTCTCTCATTACTTGTTAACCAATCTGAGTTGATGCTAGCCACCCTCAGGAACACCCACTCTTCCAAGGGCATATAAGCATTGAGTGGGTTCCATGAGGGATCTTTGGCATTCAAGAGTGTCACTGACCCTTTTTATTAATGATATGCTAGCATGATTAATAAAATGGTCAATTACCTAGAAACTATATCTCTTGAATATTTTATACAATGTACCTCAGTTTCCTCATCTGTAAAATGAACTGGAGAAAGAAATGGTAAACCACTCCAGTATCTTTGCCAAGGAAACCCCAAATAGGGTTACAAAGAGTCAAGAACAACAACAAAAAAAACCCAAAAACAAACCAACAACAATCTTGTGTCAGTGGCAGAAGAGCCTACTGAGTATGCTTACTTGGGGAAAAGAGCTATTCTATAAGGGGTGGTGGTAGAACTATTATAATAGGTATGATTTAGTGCTTAGAAAGACCATTCATTCTGCCTCCAACAAAGGGAAACCAATAGCATCTAGAGCAACTGACATCCAGAAAAGAAGTATATTTATTCTGTAACTAATTTCACATGTACTTGTCTTCTCTGTTAAAATATAAGTTTCTTGTGAATAGGGATTGTTTCATTTCAGTACAGTGCCTGTGAAATAGTAGGCACTTGATAAATCTTCATGGTTGATTCATAGGTTAGGTACATTGCTCCAGTATCCCTAAAATATTAAGAGAATGTCCTCCAGCACATTGGATAGGTCTTCTATTAAGGATTTATGGAAGAATGCGGACAAGAATCATACAAAATGTAAAGGCACAGTCAGATTACAATCTATGCCAAAGGAGAATATCCACCTTAAAGTAATCCGCAAATCACAAAAGTCTGGAATACAAGAAGTATTGGAGGATAAAAGAAATCTAGACCATCCCAATTGAAACATCTCCACACTTCCTAAGCTACTCTTGTAAAGTTCCCTCAAGGTCAAATCTAGTCATTTTGGTTTTTCCTGGGCAAGTGATTCCTTTGAAGCCTTGCTCAATATCTTTTCAGAATATACCCAGAATGGATCTGTGATTAGCCTACTTGGGCTGTCTGGACTGAAATCATTAGTCCATTCTTTCAATTCCAGGCTTATGCTCAACCAATCAGTAAGCTTCCCACTGTAATGGTAGACTTATGGTGAGCCAATAATAGCACGGCATAATCCCTTAGCTAAGTATATTTCTAATTTCTCCCAACACCAATGGAACACATACATGTAAATAACTCTCTCTCTCTCTCTGTCTCTCTCACTCACACACACACACACACACACACACACATCATTTTAAAGTTTACAAAGTATTTCCCTCACAATAGCCCTATGAGGCAGATACGACAAGTGCTTTTGTCCCCATTGTACAGATGGGGGCAGCTAAGACACGACACAGAGAAGTTAAGTATTTTGAGAGGGTCTTACAGCTAGAAAAGGCAAGTTTTCTGATTCTAAAACTAACTGCATTCCAATACCATGCCAGTTCAACAGTGACTATTACCTATTTTACAGAACTGGATTAAAAAAAATTTATTTGGGGGGAACAAAAACTCCAGAATACCAAGAGAAATAATGAAAAAATAGGTAAGAATAAAGAGGGACAAGCACTTCCAGACCTCACATTATATCATAAAGTAGTAGTCCTCAAAACTATTTGGTATTAGTTTAAAATGGAGAAGTAGATCATTGGAACAGAGTAGAAAAGGGAAAATCATAAATAATGGAATTTAATAACATAGGGTTCGATAAACTCCCTAAATATAAATTGCTTAGGAAAGAACTTCCTATTTGAATGAGAACTGTTGGGAAAACTGGAAGGCAGCTTGACAGAAACTAGTTTTAGACTAATGCTTTATATAATTTTCTACAATAAGTTCAAAATGGACCTGAATATTAAAAATGACATCCTCCCCCCCTAAAAAATTAGAAGAAATTTAGATCATATATTTTTCACAGTTATAGATAGGAGGAGATGTATAATTAACCAAACAAGAGACAGAAGAAATAACAAAAGGTAAAATAGATCATTCTGATTACATGAAACTAAAAAACTGCACAGGTGGATTTCAGAAAAAATTGATGTTGAGAGAAGTGAGCAGATCCAGGAGAATACTGTACATAGAAACAGCAACTTTATGTGATGACCAGCTATGATAGACTTAGCTCTTCTCAGCAATGCAATGATCCAAGACAATTCCAAAAGACTCATGATGGAAAACCCTACCCACATCCAGAGAAAGAACTATGGAGTCTGAAAGCAGATCAAAGCAGGCTATTTTCTTTTTTGTTGTTGTTTTTTCTTTCTTGTGGTTTTTCTCTTTTGTTCTAATTCTTGTTTCGCAACATGACTAATGTGGAAATATGTTTAATATGACTGTACCTGTATAGGCTATATTAGATTGCATGCTGCCTTGGGGAGGAGTGAAGGGAGGAAAAGAAAAAAATTGAAACTACATCTTATACAAGTGAATGTTGAAAGCTATCTTTACATGTAATTGGGGGGGAAAATGTTTTAAAGAAAAAGGAAAACTTCTGCACAAACAAAATTAATGCATATAGGGTTATGAGGGAAACAGCTGAATAGGAAAAAACGTTTGTATCAAATTTCTTGGGTAAGGGCTTGGTATCCAATATATATATATATATATATATATATATATATATATAACAGATACATATAAGACCAAAGGTCATTTCTCAATAGATAGATAGTCAAAGGTTATGATAAACAATTCTTAAAAGAATTGAAGACTATTAACAATCATATGAAAGAAGGCTATAAATTCCTAATATTAAGAAAAATGCAAATCAAAAGAACCCTGATGTTTCACCTCAAACCTTACAAATTGGCAAAGACGACAAAAATAGAAATAGTTAATGTTGGGGGTATTGTGGAAAGATAGGCACACTAATGAATGTTGGCATAGCTGTAAATTGTATAACAGCCCAATTATTTTGGAAAGGTATTTGGAATTATGCAAATAAAGTAACTAAAATGCACATATACTTTGGCCAAGAGATTCCACTACTAAGCACACGTTACAAGGGGGGTCACTGATAAGAAGAAAATCCACATACACACCAAAATATGTATAACATTACTCTCAGTGGTTGCCAAGAACCAAAGTAAATTACTATTGTTTGGGGAATGACTAAACAAATTGTGGTACATAAATGTAATAAATGTGTTGTAAGAATAGCAAATAAGATGAATACAGAGAAGCATGAAAAGACTTACATGAGCTGAAGCCATGTTAAAGCCAAGAAAAAGATACAATTAACAACAACATAAATGGCTAGGATGACAACTACAAAATTTTTTTTAAATGTATGTTGCAAAGTTACAAAGAACAGACCTGGTCCCAAAAATACCTAGGGATGTGTAATGTTATACATACATACATACATATATATATATATATATATATATATATATATTGTCAGACTTTTAAAGAAATGTATTGACAAATTTTGCTGATATTTTTGCTTCCTCTTTTAAAAAATTCTGTTATAACATTGAATGGCTTTCTAGGAGAGGAAAGGGAAGGGAAGGGACATGGGAAAATGTAGGCAATATAAAAACAAAATATATCAATAAAAAATTATTAAGAAATAAAACCAGTGACCATTACTTCACAATCAAAATAATTCAAACAGATACACATCAGTTGTAGGTTCAAAAATATCCCTTTACTTCTGGAACATGGCTCATTCTGACATTACTCTTTCAGGGGCAAGACTGCAACTGTCTCCTTTTCAGGGTTCAACCATGTCCGGGGGTTTGGCGTGTCTGTTTTCTCTGTCATTACCTGGAACTGGCTATATTCCCCCCATTGTTAGGGGACCAGTCACTAACTCCCCAGTTCCGCTCAATCATTTATTAGGTAGCATTTACTTCTATGATATCAACAAAATAAAGTAGAAATATTTTTCCCGATACCTAAGGGACATAATCTGCCCTATACCTTCTTGGTCTCTTAGGGAGGATTAGGCTCACAACTTAGTTCCTACACAGTATCAGTCCCACAAAGTTCGTGCCCAGATGTGTCCTTCCACTGGACTGGAGTCTAAAAAGTTGTTCCTAAAGATCACTCCTTGCTCCCTGGGCTATCAGTGCTGTGCTGAATGAACAATCTAGCCTGGGCTCAGACTCTCAGCTTCCTATGGTTTGCTCCCTAGACTTTTCAGAACTCCCTAAATCACCTTGAAAAGCCTTAGCCTAAACAGGCCAGGGTCTCCTACTGTATCCTGAATCATCTCCAGTCATCCTGATGAATATCTGGTCACTGGATCCAGATGGCTCTGGAGGAAAAAGTGAGGCTGGTGACCTTGCACAGCCCTCCCTCACTCAAATCAAAGTTAACTACAAGCCATGTCATCATTTCCCTGATGCTATGATCCTCTTAGAAAACAAAGGACAGGGGCCACTAGGTGATGCAGTAAATAGAGCACTAGCCCTGGAACCAGGAGGACCTGAGTTCAAATTTGACCTCAGACACTTAACACAAAACTAGCTGTGTGACCTTGGGCAAGTCACTTAACCCCAATTGCCTTACCTTCTTCTCTCCAAAAAGCAAAAAAAAAATTAAAAATTAAAAATTAAAAAATAGAAAACAAAGGACAAACACAAAATCCCTTCCACCTGATGTCACGAGTGAAGGAGACGCTAAGATTTTACAGAAGCAAATCAAGCATGTGCCTCCACAGACTGTCAGAGCCTCCTCTTCAAACACATATATAGTTTGCTAGCTGTAACCAGTTACATAATGTTTATGCCTGCTCGAGTCTCTCTAAGGCATTCCCCTCACACGTCCTCCAAATTCTCCAGAACACAATCTCCCTAATGTCCTCCAGGTGGAGCGGTCTGGGCACATACCAGACTCCCACCCAGACCCCCATTACACTTACAGGGAGACAGCAGAGAGACAGAGACAATTCAAAGAAGAACTTGGTAAGTGAAAGGAGATGTAAAAACAGAACATGCTCTAGAATAAAGACAGGAGAGAAACATAGGAGAGCTTGAGTATAAGATGGTGAGATTTGAATGGGGCTTTGAAGACTGGGGAGGTGTGAACTTAGTTCTACTGGCTCACCCAACCTGAACTGGAGAAACTGAGACAAAGCACAAGCTTTGATACTGATGACCTGTATGGCCTTGTGCCAGTTACTTAACATTCCTGTGCCTGTTTCCTCGTCTGAAAATAGAGATGGTCTCTATCCCTTCCATGGCTAAATCTTATCATAATACTACTATCCTATAGTAGGGAGAGGAGTCCAACCAAGTACAGTTTTTGTTGTTTAATCATTTCAGTCATATCTGACTCTTTGTGACCCCTTTCAGAGTTTTCTTGGCAAAGATGCTTGAGTGGTTTGCTACTTCCTTCTCCAGCTCATCTGACAGATGAGGAAACTGAGGCAAACAAGGATAAGTGACTTGCCCAGGGTCGCACAGTTAGTAGGTGTCTGAGGCCAGATTTGAACTTGGGAAGAGGAGTCCGCCTGACTTCAGGCCTGCCCTGTATGTATCCACTATGGCGCCACCTAGCTGTCCTATTGCAGTGCAATAACCCTGATTAAAAGGCTGCTTTATTCAGAGGCCAGAGTGGAGGCCACTGGTCTGGTTAGAACACGAGATGGATATTGTGGGCAGAGTAATGGGAAGTAGTTTGATGACGGTCTTAAAAATTCAGAGAGGCCATTTTCTGTTCTCTGTTCTCTTCCCTCTTCTGCTTCTCAGCTCTCACATAACAAAGTTCTCTTCTCCCTACCTTGCTTATAGACCTATATGGGGGAGTTCTTGATTAGGGGGGAAGGATGACTTCATGAGAAAGCCTGTTGGGGCGGGGAGTGCATGAGAAGAAAAAGGAGGCACGTTGATCCAAGGAAGGTTTCTCTGTCTCAACATTCTTTTTAGGTTACTTTTCTGTTTGTCATCGGCCCAGATGAATTTCTTTTTCCTTCTTCACATTGCATACTATTCATTTTCAGAATGCCCTTATTACAACTACCTAGTTCAGCTGGCGATCCTGCCTCTTTACCATTAGAATCGCTATGCACCCCACTTACAGACCAATTTTCTCTACCCCACCTCCCTCTATACAAAATGGCAGAGCCCATTACTAGAGAGTCTGAGGCATCCACTCAAGTCTGCCCAAATATACCAGAACTGCTAGAGAGATCAGTATGAATGATGACCAAATCTAGGTCTGGGCTTATAAATGCAGCTTTATAGGGCACTAGCTCCTCCTCTCATAGCCAGTTTAGGTCATTGCCTTCCATCCTAAAGCACAAGTAGATAGGCCCATATTCTGGGGTGGGATGGGAGGCTGCCTTCCATTCAGCCTTTTCCATCTTGAGCTTCATAAAAAAAACCTTCTAAAATTCCTGTTCCCCAACTACTAGCAATGTACCTCATAGTTCTTGAGCCTCCTTAGCTTTCTGGCTCCTGAGAGAGTTTAGATATCTATATACCAGAACCTTAATTATTTAATCACTCTTCTGCTCCAGTATCTGGGTGCTGGTCCTAGTACCCAATTTCTTCCTTACCTTTTATTATCTGGCTCCACACACTTAAAAAAAAACAATAGAAAAATGGGCCTTCTAGGGCTTATTTAAAAAGAAAAAATATACAAATTCAGAAATAATACAATAGAATAAAGTCACTAGAAGTAAATGTCATTACCATAGTATCGGAATAAATGGTTCTAAATTTCATAAACTATAAATTACATTCAAGTTTCCTTAGGCCTAACCTAGACATTATGAAGACTCATCAGCAAGCTGCAAAGCTTTCAAACAAGAATGGTTTCTTCTTCTCAGAAGAGAACCAGGCAAAATTTGGGATTCACCTATTCTATCCTCTAGACCAGTAGTTCTCAACCTGAGGGTTATGTTTCATTTGTAACAATGAAAATACATGCTGCATATCAGATATTTACATTACAATTCATAACAGTAGAAAAATTACAGTTATGAAGTAGCAACAAAAATAATTTTATGGTTGGAGGTCACCACAACATGAGGAACTGTATTAAAAGGTCACAGCATTAGGAAGGTTGAGAACCACTGCTCTAGACAGAACTCACTGGTCCATTTTTCTAACTCTAGGTCTCCAACTCTAGGTTGCCCTAGATTAATTTCCTCCTCTCCCCCTTAAGAGACAAACAAATAAAGGACAAATGATTCACATCAACTTAAACAACAACCTAACATATAGATCACTCCCAAATTCCATAAGGTATATACACATATATGTGTGTATGTGTGTATATATATATGTGTGTGTGTGTGTGTGTACACACATAAATACATATGTATATACATACACACATACACACACATATATGTATATATGTATGTGTATGTATGTGTATATATATATTTATTTATTTACTTGCTTATTTATTTATAAAAATTCTTTGGGGATAAGGGTCAAATTGACCAAAGAAGAATTTGATTAATTTGGTGGATTCTCCAATTGAACTGATGAGATTATACCCAAGTCAATCATTGTTTGACAGCATCTGAGGGGCAACTTCCCAGCCCCACTCCAGAATATGGGCCTGACTACTTGTGCCTTGCCAAAAGAACACAAGGAACCCAAAGATGTTTGACTGAGATTCAGGGAGTTGAATCACATTAGAAGAGCATCTCCTCCATAGTATTACAAAAGAGCTATGACCAGTTAGGTCTTTCTCTCTTTTTTCCCTCTTAGACCTGGAGAAGACGGATAAGTGCACAGCAGACCTGACCTACATTCAAGGGGGAAGGAACCTGTCCCCATGTATAGTCATCTCCCCAAGAACCATTAATGGTGATTAGCAGCAGAAGTCCATGGTAAGCTTCATGCACCTGTCCAGTTGGCTTGAGGCAAGAGTTTCAGGACCTCATGTTCCTAGGTGCCTTCTGACTTTCTGTGTCATTTTCTAAGCATGAGTCAGAGACCTGATAGCAATTTCCCCGACTCTAGAGATGGTAGCAGCCAGAGCATTGAAAGATTGTCTGCAGAAGCACAGGACAAAGGTAGCTGTGTGTTTATCCATGGATGGAAAATGTAGTCTGTAGAAAGTGTTTCCAACTTACCGTGTAGAATAGTGGTTCTCAACCTTCCTAATGCCGTGACCCTTTAATACAGTTCCTCATGTTGTGGTGACCTCCCAACCACAAAATTATTTTTGTTGCTATTTCATAACTGTAATTTTGCTGCTGTTAGGAATCACATTGTAAATATCTGATATGCAGGATGTATTTTCATTGTTATAAATTGAACATAACCCACAGGTTGAGAACCACTGGTGTAGAGGAAGGGGAATTCTGAACTGCCTAAGTGGTGTGATCCTGGCATCTATCCATTTAGCCAGAGAAGGAAGATTTCCTGGAAAATATCTTGTAGGTGAGGACAACTCTAAAAGCAAGGGTTCTTAACCTGGCATCCACAAATCATTCATGGAAAGATTTCAGGGGGCTAATTTGTTTTTTTTTTAATTTGATTTGTTTATTTACTTTTAGTTTACAAGATTCAGTTCCATAATCTCTTGAGTTTCAAATTTTCTCCCCTCTTTCTCCTCCTTCCCCCTCCCCCGCCCATAGCGGTATGCAATCAAGTATAGGATCTGCAAATATTTTCAAATTGGACATTGATCTGGTTGTATAGAAGGCTTGTAACCAATAGAGTGAACAATGGGAAAAAAAAGAAAGAGAGCCAAACATGAAAAAGAACAATAGCATGTAGATTGCTTCAGTCTCCATTTAAACTCTGTTCTTTCTAGGTCTTTCTCTGAATGTAGATATCTCCTTCCATCCTAAGACTTGTAGAGTTGTCTTATAACTATGTGTTGCTGAGAATAGTCCAGTTTATCAAAGCTGGTTGTCACACATACAATGTGTCTGTGATAATGTACAAATTTTTCCTGGTTCTGCTCTTCTCACTTAGCATCAGTTTATATAAATCTCTCCAGGTGAATATGAAGACCGTCTCCTCCCCATTTCTTATAGTACAATAGTATTCCATTACATTCATATACCACAACTTGTTTAGCCATTCCCCAATTGATGGGCATCCCCTTAATTTCCAGTTTTTTGCCACCACAAAAAAAGCTGCAATAAATATTTTTGTGCATATGGGTCTTCTTCCCACTTCTATGATCTCTTTGAGATACAACCCCAGAAACGGTATTACTGAATCAAAGGGTGTGCTATTATTTATAGCCCTTTGGGCATAGTTCCAGATTGCTCTCCAGAATGGTTGTATCAGTTCACAGCTCCACCAATAATGCATTAGTGTTCCAATTTTTCCACATTCTCTCCACCATTTGTCATTTTCCTGTTTTGTCATCTTAGCCAATCTGACTGGTGAGATGTGGTACTTCAAAGCTGTTTTGATTTGTGTTTTTCAAATCAATAGTGATTTACAGCATTTTTTCATATGCTTATAAATATCTTTAATTTCTGCCTCTGAAAATTGCCTGTTCATATCCTTTGCCCATTTATCAATTGGGGAATGACTTGTATTCTTATAGATTTTACTTAATTCCTTGTATATTTTAGAAATGAGGCCTTTATCAGAGACACTGGTTGTTAAAATTCTTTCCCAATTTCCCACTTCCCTCTTAATCTTGTTTACATTGGCTTTGTGCAGAAACTTTTAAATTTAATGTAATTAAGATTATCCATTTTGCATTTTATAATGCTCTTCAACTCTTCTTTGGTCATAAAATCTTCCCTACTCCATAAATCTGACAGGTAAACTATTCCTTGCTTCCCCAGATTATTTACAGTATCAGGGCTATTGATTTGAATGGAGGAAAAAAATTCCATCATTTCAATATATTTGGTTTCCTTTGTATTTTATTTTTCTTATATATTTTATATTGAACATTGAAAAACAGCATTCTGAGAAGAGGTCCATAGGTTTCAACCAGACTGACAAAGGGATCCATAACACACAAAAAAGATTCAGAATTAATTCTCTGCTTTAAAAGGAGAAGGGGAAGTTTCTTTTGTAGCATGCACCTTTGAGAAAAAAGAGGAGACTCCACAAAATTCTGGCATGGCATCCTGCATGGAGAACAGAGCCTGGAAATCATTCGCACAATTTAAATGCAATGAAAGAGGGCATTGCTTGTCTAGGACTGCCCAGAAGAGCTCATTCACTCTTGGGTATTTCTCTGTTACAGTCTAATCTGGATATCTTCTCCAGTTGCTTTTCCTGTTTTATTTGGACAACTGAGTTTGCTCACTACTTATTTCATCACTATTTGTGATGGTCTTTTGCGTAACCTATGTTTGGTGGAAAGGGTCTAACAGGCAGATGTAAGCTTGGGCTTACCTTCTCCCCCTTAAAGGATAGCAACCAGGCAAGCAGCTTTTGTTCAAAACCTATTTATCTGCTAGGGGCAGCTTGATGGCACAGTGGATAGAACACTGGCCCTGGAGTCAGGAGGACCTGAGTTCAAATCCAGCATCAGATACTTAGTAGCTGTGTGACCTCAGACAAGTCATTTAACTCTGATTGCCTCAAAAAGAAAACAACCCAACCCAACAATAAAAAGCCTGTTTAACCTCTAGACCAGCAATATGCATCTAGACTTAGATATAATTCTATTCTAGTACACTCCCTGAAAGAGTAGAGAGAAGAGCACCCAGCTTCTTGACTAAATTCTCTTGTGACCCTCAAGGCAGCAGGTATCACCACTTCTCTTGGAGAGAAGTAGATAAGACTGCAGATGACTATCATTTATTCTCACAAACTACATTTAGATAACCCAAGTGGACATTCATAACTTACATGGAAAACAATTCACTTGCCTATCTGATGTCCCTCAGATCCCCCAAAGAATTGCAGAACTGAAAAGGGAACTTTTCTTGGCAAACAACAGAACCCGAGTATCCCTCTCCTTCCTAGCTAGCTCTCCAAGGTCCTGGTTTCCTGATTGAGGGGGCTTTCTACCCTGGGAGGCTCCCGGGCACTTCTAGTTGTAGAGTAAGTTAGAACAGTTAGGTTCTCCTCAGTCTGCACTGGGCTCCTTTTCTTGTTGTATGTCCAATGACCTTCCTGATGGTACTGCTCAGGAGGCCTTTGTGGCTTAATCTACCTGTTTTCTTCTCTCTTATGAGGAAATCAACATTCCCTTGAGCTGATTTGTAACTAACTCATCCGTATACAAGTTGTCTTCCCTGGTAAGAGTGTAAGCTCCTGAGGGCAGTGTGTTTCCTTGTTTCCCCTTTGTCTCCCTGTTGATTGATAAGTTATTTGGCACACAGTAGGCACTTACTGTTGATTGACTGAATCCTAGAACAAAACTCTAATGATTTGCAGTTTTATTCTTGTGAGCACCTCATGTACTGAGGCAAATTGTGGTCCCTCTGGACCTTTGGAGACAGCTTTCACGAGTCTTTATGTATTTATAAATAAACCCTGAGAAAACACATTCCTGTGTTCTGGAGTGTTTGGAGACAAGGGGAGGAAGGGAAAGAAGAAAGGTGGGACTGAAACCAAGGAAGCTGTAGGCAGGAGCAACGGCAGGAACAGAAGTGGGGCAAGGGGAAGGAAGAATAAATAGAGCTTGGGAGGGGAGGCAATAATCAGTTATATAGCACCTACCTAAGCCCTTTTTATAAATATTATCTCATAGGATCCTCACAATAATCCTGCAAGATGGGTTCTGTTATTATCCTCTTTTATAGTTGGGGCAATGAAGGCAAACAGCAGTTAAGTGACTTGCCCAGAGTCACACAGTTAGTAAATGTCTGAGGCTGGATTTGGGCTCAGGTCTCCTTGACTCCAGGCACAGTGCTTTATCCACTGCACCATCCAGCTGCCCCAGCAGTTCCCTTAAAACCAGGGAACCAAGCCAGCTTGGGGACCCAGGAAAGGCAGGAGGCACAGGGGCTCAAGTTGGGGTTCACCATTGGAAAATTTAGTAGGGAGTGAAACCAATCAACAAGTGTTTATTAAGAGCCTCCTATGTGCTAGGTATTAGGCACAAAAGTGAAAGTTATTGTTTGCAAGAGTTTACAATTAAGCCCAGGGAGCCAAGGGGTGTGGGGTATGTGTGTGTGTGTCGCCAGCCCTTGGCTGTCCCTCTCTCTGGTTGTTTTGAGGTTTTTTGGAGGGGAGAGGGCAAGACAATTGGGGTTAAGTGACTTACCCAAGGTCACGCAGCTAGTAAGCTTGTCAAGTGCATGAGGTCGGATTTGAACTTGGGTCCTCCTGGATCCAGGGTCCATGCTCTTTTCACTGCACCTCCTAGCTATCCCTGTCTCCTGCTCTGTACCTTATGTTACAGATAGAGCCAGATAGACACCTGTGGTGGAGCATTAAGCAGGTTGAGAGATAGAAAAGGCTTTGCCTAGAAAGTGGTGCTTGGACTGAGCTTTGCAGAAAACAGGGGGTTCAAAGGAATGGCGAAGAGGAGGAAGCCCATTCCAGGCATGGAGAACCACCAGGGCAAAGGCATGGATAGGAGGAATAGTAAGGCCAATTTGACTGAACCATCATATGCATAAAAGAAGTATGCAATGAAGCCAGAAGGATAGGTTGGGGTTTTGAGAGGCTTTAAATGCCAGAGAAGTTTGTGTGTGAGAAGAGAAATGATGTAGTAGATACAACAGGAGGCTGCAAATCAGGGAGACCTGAGTTCAAGTCTTGCTTCAGGCATTTATTATCTGTGTGATCCTGGGCAAGTCACATAAGTCACAGTTTGCCCACGTGTAAAGTGAAGGGGTGGGACTCATTGACCTCTAAGGTCCTTTTCAGCTGTAAATCTATGATCCTCTGATCCCTGGTATAATAGGGAAAACAATAACAAATGCATATACTCACAAGAGAGAAAACCCTGGGGCTTTCACCGGCTCTGAGAGAGGAGAAGGAAGCGGTGCCAAGTTACTGAGGATAGCGCTGCCTCAGGTCTGCATTTCCGTACCTCCCTACTTCTCCAGCTCAGCAATTTCAAACACACAGACTCAAATCCCCCAGGTCACGGTGGACCTTCCTCTGACTTGTCATTTTCTGTCCACAAAATGCCTATTTCTATTCCCTATTTTACCACTAGAGGGGGTGGATTCTGAGACATTTGGGGAAACTACACCTAACCTTTTTCCTGAGAACACATAGCACTTGAGGCGGGGGACAGATTTGCAGCCTGTTGATGCAATTGGGATCCTGACCCCTTTCACCTTATGTATGAGATAAGCCCATAGCATCATTAGCCCTCCTCTCTCTCCTTTTTCCAGTTCCTTCCTCCCTAGGTTGTTTTGTTTGTTTGTTTGGGTTTTTTAAGGTCTTTTGAAAAACATTCAAATATTTTTGTTAACATTTTGAGTTTGGAGTTGTCTCCCTCCCTCCCAACCCCACATTGGAGATGTCAATAGACAGACAGAGATTATGTCTATAGATATACCTAGATATATACTGAGAGAGAAACAGAGACAGAGAGAAAACTATATAATACATACTTCCATAGATCAGTGCTTTCTCTGAAGGCAGATATCATTTTTCTTCATAAATCCATTATAGTTAATTTGAATGTTTATATTGCTCAGAATAGCTTAGTCATTCACAGTTACTCTTTGAACAATATTGCTGTTACCATATACAGTGTTCTCTTAGTTTTGCTCATTTCACTCTGAGTTATTTCATGCAAGTCTTTCCATGTTTTTCTAAAATTAACCTGTTCATCATTTCTTACAGGAGAGTAGTATTCTGTCACAATCACACGGGGTATAGAAGGGAGGCAATCATATACCACAACTTAGCCATTCTCCAATTGAAGGGCAGCCCCTCAGTTTCCAGTTCTTTGCCACCACAAAGAGAGCTGTTATAATTTTAGAACATATAGGTTCTTTTTCTTTTCCCCTGATCACCTTAGCAAACAGACACAAAATAGTGGTAATGCTGGGACAAAGGGCATGCCCAGTTTTATAACTCTTCGGGCATAACTCCAGATTGCTCTCTAAAATGTTCACAACTCCACCAACAGTGTATGTCTCCCAATATTTCCACATCCCCTACAATATATCATTTTCCCCTTCTATTACCTTACCCAATCTGATAGGTGTGAAATGATACTTCAAAGCTGTTTAAATTTATATTTCTCTAGTCAGTAATGATTTAGACCATTTTTTCCTACAACTATATATAACTTTGATTTCTTCTTCCAAAAACTACCTGTTCATATCTTTTGACCATCTATCAATTAGACTTGTATTCTCATAAATTTGACTCAATTCTCTATATATTTGAGAAAATGAGCCCTTTATCTGAGAAACTGTTAGTATTTCCCCCCCAATGTTCTCCATTCTTTCTAATCGTAGCTCTAGTCTTTGTTTTATTTGTATAAAACCTTTTTGATTTAATGTAATGAAAATTATCTATATCTACATCATGTATCCATTTTAAACTTACCTTGGTAAATAGTGTAAGATATTGATGTACACTCAGTTTCTGCAAGACTACTTTCTAGTTTTCCTAGCAATTTTTATCAAATAGTGAGTTCTGATCCCCAAAGCTTGGATCTTTAAGTTTATCAAACACAAGGCTACTATCATCATTTATTACTGTTTTGGCTACCTGTTCTTTCTTGGCAAAGATACTAAAGGGGTTTGCCATTTCCTTTTCCAGATCACTTTACAGATGAGGGTAGACAGGGTAAAGTGACTTGCCCAGGGTCATACAGCTAGTAAGTGTCTGAGGCTAGATATGAACTCGGGAAGATAAGTCTTCCTGACTCCAGGTCTAGGGCTAGACTCTGTGCCATCTAGCTGCCCCCTTTGAAGTAGGTGCCATTATTATTCTCATGTTGCAGATAGGGAAGCTGAGGCTGAGGTATGTGGAGTCACTTGCCCATCATCACACAGCCAGCTAGAAAATTCCTGAAGCAAGATTCAAACTCAGGTTGTAGCAGGGGTGGAAGAGCAAATTTTAACATCTAGCTTTGGGGGATGAGGTAGGGAATATATTTATGAAACACTTTAAGTTTCATCTGCATTGTTAAATACATTTTCTTCATCACTTTCTTAAGTCTAGACATTCAACAAAACCGTAATAGATTAAGCTGTGATTTACAGCCATTCGCTTACTTCCAAGGTCTAAGTGCTTACATTGAGAGTTTAACAATCAGCTCTCAGGATCCCATTAGAGCCAGCTCCAGCTCACAGCTGAGTCCTCTGGACTCTTCCAGCTATCCAGGAGACCTAGGGCACCACCCAACTTAACTGCTTTAGAAGATGAGTATACTGATTAGCTGCTGAGCTGGAAGTGAGTGCAAACAAAACACTCCCCCCAGGGCCAGCTTGAGCCTCTCTTCCCATTCTGAAGTGAGAAAAGTGAACTCCTGTCAACTTCCATGGGGAGAGGAAGGTCCTAACTTGGCCACTATCAGGCCTCAAGGGTGGGGCATGATTGTATCTACTCTTTTCCTGGTCTTAGATGAAGGAGCACTCACTGGAGACAGAATGATATTGTGAGATTTGAAAGGTCAGAGGACCAGAAGTCCAGGGATGGCTGGTACTCCAAACCAGAACTTGACAACAGCTGAAGCCAGTTTGCCAGTTATAGCCCCAGGAGATAACTACAGGATATAGCCCAATGGAAAATGGAGATGTAAGCAAGACTTTAACCTTCAAAGAAGGGAGTGACTTTTCCATTGCCTAAACCCCATTGGGAAGTATACTTGGTGAGGCAAATGCATAATGACATCGGATTTAAGTTGGAGCCCACATGTCCCAGGGACAAGGTGGCATAAGGGACAGGTGTGTTCCCATCAGAGGGATGTGTTTATGTTCTATTTCCTCTGTCAACGTACCTTTGTAAAAGCTAATTAACGTTAATTAAATTATAGTGAGGCACTAATCAAAGGTGGTTGATTGGTTGATTGTTGTCCTCTGTTCTCAAAGAGAACCAAAATGACATTACCATGCTGGGGTCAAGATACAGCGTGTCTGAGTCTGAGTCTGACATCTGACGGTGGTTAATCAACCAGTTTAAGCTGGGAAGGCATAAACAATCCAACTGAACATTTGCAGTGAAGATGTCTCTAAAAGTTTCTTTTGAGTTGCTGCAATACTGTTTTGCTCATAGAGCACAGCACCTTCTTTGATGTGGGTACACCATGCTGCATTGTTCTGTGCCAGCATCTGCCATGTGTCACAACTGATTCTTCAGAGAGACCTTGACAGTGTCCTTGTATCACTTCTTCTGACTTCCATGTGAGCACTTGCCTTGTGTGAGTTCTCCATAAAATAATCTTTTAGGCAAATGTAGTTTGGCATTCAAACAACATGGCCAGCCCATTGGAGTTGCCCTCTCTGCAGTAGAGTTTGAATGCTTGGCAGTTCAGCTCAAGAACAGACCCCATTGTCTGGTGCCTTATCTTGCCAGGTGATCTTCAGAATCTTCCTAAGACAACTGAAGTGGAAGCCATTCAATTTCCTGGCATGGCACTGGTTTATTGTCCAGGTTTCACAAGCATACAACATGATGAGGCCAGTACACCAGTTCTGTAGACCTTCAGTTTGGTAGGCAGCCTAATAATGAATCCCACACTTTTCTTTGGAATCTCCCAAACACTGAACTAGCTCTGGCAATGCAGGAATCAACCTCATCGTCTAACATATGCATCTCTAGAAAATATACTGCCAAGGTAAGTTAACTCATCCACAGCATTCAACATTTCTTCATTTGCTATAACCCATGGTTCCACATATGGATGGTTCAGTGCTGGCTGGTAGAGAACCTCTGTTTTCTTAATGTTAATTGGTAGGCCAAAATTAGTAAAAGCAGCAGAGAACTGATCCATACTTTGTTGTGTCTCAGCCTCAGAGGCTGCATTGAGTGCACAGTTATGTGTGAGCAAAAAGTCATGCATCAATGCTCCTTCCACTTTAGACTTGACTTGTAAGCTTTTCAAGTTAAATAATTTACCATCAGTGTGGTAGCTGACCTTGATGCTATTTCTGTCTTCAATGAAGGTGTCCCACAACATCACTGAAAACATCATGCTAAAAAGCATGGGAGCAAGCACACAGCCTTGTTTCACTCCATTGGTGACTGGGAGAGTACTGTCCACTACCCAGAACCCAGGCAAGTATGTCATCCAGAACTGGTATATAATACTGATGAACTTCTCCAGGCAACCAAATTTTGCCAAAATTTTCCAGCCTCATTATTAATGATAATGAGGAAATATTAACTGGTCCAAGTTAGATGATATCGAAGAGATTGTAATTGAGGAAAATATACTGGAATGGCAGCTTAAGCTAGTAGCATTGGAAAGATACCCCACGACCCCTCAGAAGTATGTACCCCTAGAACCCTTAAAAGAAAATGTTAGCCAGCCCTCTAGAGAGCCAATTCATCAGTGGAGGTGGGAGTTGGTGGGATAAAGGGGCTTCAAAATTAGGGAGGCTTCACTAAGAATGAACGATGTTAAAAAGAGAAGTGATTGCATTGTCACTGGAGGTCTACAAGCAGAGGCCAGATAAGAAGCCATCAGTGCATGGTTGATGAAGTTCTTATGTGATTTCTGAGGAACGTTCCAGCTCTGAGATTCTAATATGGGAACTGTCTGATCTTCCTGTTTGCATTTCCTCATGTCCCTTGAATATATTCAATTTGAGAAATAATCTAGGTAGCTAAATGACTCCACAGATTCCTTCCACGTCCTGACTAGCTGAGAATAGTTGAGAATGAGTTTGCAATGGAAGAAAGGACTTCAGTCTAGAGACCTAGAGTGGGCAAATCTCATAGTCAGCTTGCATGGGTTTTAAAGAGAAAATGCCATTCTGAGGCCTAGAAAAGTACAGATGGGAGTGGCTAGGTGGCACAGTGAAGAGAGCACTGGCACTGGAGGCAGAACTTGAGTTCAAATCTGGCCTCAGATGCTTGACATACTTACTAGCAGTGTGACTTTGGGCAAGTCACTTAACCCCAACTGTCCTCCAAAAAGCAAAAGAAAAAAGAAAAAAAAAGAAAAGTACAAATGCAGGGGTACCACACCTGTTCAGTCATTTTTTAGTTGTGTCCTACTCTTTGTGACCCCATTTGGGGTTTTCTTGGCAAAGATTCTGGAGTAGTTTGCATTTCCTTCTCCAGCTCACTTTACAGATGAGGAAACTGAGGCAAACAGGGTTAAGTGACTTGCCCAGGGAGGGTCACACTGGTGATAAGTGTCTGAGGCTGGATTTGGAGTCAGGAAGATGATTCTTACTGACTCTAGGCCCAGTCCTCTATCCAATGTGTCACCTAGCTTCCCATAAGATTGAAAGCAGCAGATAATTAAGGGCTTAAAAGCAAGACCTCAGACTGGGCTGTAGTAAAAGAGCTGGTACCCCAGAAGTTTACATAAAGAATCAAGGTGTAGGGCTGTATGTCTACATCTTTACATTGCCCGGGATAGTTTCCTGCTCTTGCCCCTAGGCCATCCCTAACTAAGAGGCCTGGAGACTTAGGAGCAACTAAGGACAATTTCTTTAAGCAAAGTCATTTTAGGGTAGGCCCAGACCAAAAAAAAAATTGTAAGGTTTGTAAAAAAAGAGAAAAATGTAATATTTTGGGGAACCTTTAGCCTGGGGGTTTTGAGCCCTTTCCTATTTCTCACTCCCTTCTCAACAACTGGACTCTCCCAGCTTCTCTATTTAGGGGGTTGGACCCAGCGACCCCTAAAGTTCAGTTTCTTTCTCTAGTAAACCTGCTTTCAGATCCTTATCCTCCATTCACACTGAAGTAAGATGTCAGAGCAGAGCTATGACCCCCTCCTTTGCATTTTAACCAAGATAGAAGGCTTAAGTGGATAAAGTTCTGGCAGTAGAATTTCTTCCAGTCAATCCAGGACACGGTTGAGAAGGCCTGGAAACAATCTGGTATGCTTGGAATTAGAGAGCTGTACCCTGATTCTAGCTCCTGCCATTCTGTCAAGAGTGATCTTTTGGGTGACCACCTAACCCTACTGAATGAAGCCTCAGTTTCCTGAAGGGAATACCTGTATTACCCACCTCCTACTATTGCTCTAAGGATCAAGTGAGATAATGGAGTTAAAAGATTCTAGTCCATTTATTTTGGTAAGCATTTATTATCTCTCTCCAACTGCTTCCCAACCCTGCTGAAGAGTAACAAAAACTTTAAAAAAGAAAGCCTTCATAACAAATGTGCATATATACTCACGTAATTTTTTTTCTTTGATTTTTATCTTGTGAGGGGGAAACCCTGACAGCAGAGCGGACGGTCTCAGGGGTTCTGCGACCTATGACTTAATTGTTGTTTGATCAGTCTGATGATCAACTACTTATAAACTTAACTACCTGGTCCTTTGACTTTTACAAAAATGAATCATGAATTATAGATAAATATATATAGATATATACATAACACAAAACAGTGTTATCTATATTCACTTCCTTTCTCACCTAGCTCTACTCTTTGGCCTTGTTCTGGGATTCTGGGGTCATCAGGAACCTCATCCCTGAAAAATTTCATCATCCTATAAGATCTAATCAGCCTCAGGACTCCTGATGAGGTGTCATCAGTACCTTCTATCCTCCGACCGGAGGGCAGAGCCATGAACTCCAAAACCTCCATTTAAGGAGGGGCATCTCCTTAAAGAGAGGCTGACCCGGGCCAACCGTTTCTTCATTTGCCACATGACTGAACTCTTTTGGACACCTCCATCATGGCCCCCATCTCCTACCCACCTTCTCCTTTTCAGCTTCCTTCCTTTTGTATGTTGTCTACTCCCATTAAATTGTAAACTCCTTAAAGGCAAGTACTACCTTTCTTTTTCCTATCTGTATTTATATCTTAGCACACCGTAGGTGCTTGTAAATATTTGTTGACTGATTAGCTGACATTGCCTCCTTTGGGGATTCATGTGTCCCAGACGTAGATCCCCTTTTCCTCTGTAGTTATTTCTGGGGCCCCATTAATACAAAATTATTGCATGTGACCTGGAGATCTTGACCTGAGGATGATATTGGTAACTGGGATGTTGTATCCTCCAATAAACAGCTAATTACAACATGAACTCATAACATATAGGGGATTACATGGGGATTCTCTTCCTCTTTCCCTAAAGGTATATATAACTCAAAGATACTGGGTGAGAATGGGCTGGGACCTGGAGGAAGAGGATGCTTGTCATTCTTCATTTCTTTTACATAGTGCCTGGGACTTAGGAGGTGCTGCTATTATCCCCATTTAACAGATTAGGAAACTGAGTCCAAGGGAGATTTGTCCATGATCTCACAGTGAGTGTCTGAGAGAAGATTCCAGCATGATACCTACTGCTTCTTTGGAATAACACATCCCACTCCAATAAAATGATCCTTGAATGATGATGGGTCGATTCACTTCTATGCACTTTCTTTCATACCTCTTTGTCTATCCTAGTCCATAGCAGCCCTAACCTGTAACAAGCAGTTGATTGCACTGTATGATTGTGAGCGTTCACACATGGGGCCCTGGGACAACACACTTCCAAGGGTTTCCACCTCCTAAGGCATCATTTATAAATCAGCTTATAATGGAAGATGAGCTCTGGGAACTTTCAAACCTGAGTATCCTGGGACCCCCTCTTCTCTCTGCTAGTATATTAATCTGTTTCTGGCCTAAAGGTGTTGCCAGACCTAAATTATGGAGGCCATTAGCTCACTTGATCCTTTTGACAACCCTGTGAAGGAGGCAGCGCAAGTAATATTATCTCATTTTGTAGACAGGAAAACTGAGGTTCATAGAAATTAAGTGACTTACCCAAATTAGTGGCAGAAGTGGATCACTATCCTAGTTCCCTTAATAGCTAGTCTAGCATATTCTATTTTACCAGATTGCCTCTTGACAATTCATGTTTCAATACACTAGAATCTCTGTGGTACCCACTTTTCAGAGGAGTGAACTGAGGCCTTAAGTTTTCCCCAAGGCACACAGTACACCAGTGGGAAGTCTAGAAATTAAAAGCAACTACCCTCTCTCTTAGCTGCTCACTTCTGCTCTGAATATTTCCCAGCAGCCTGCTTTCAGAGATCCCTCTGTGGGGCGTCCCAGGTTCCCAGGGGTAAAGGGAGGGCAGACTTTCACCTTATCAAGCAGCCCAGTCTTCCAGAGGCCTCTCCAGGTCAGATAACTAGAATAGCTCCCTGGTGGCAAAGCTGGAGGGAAAGTGCTATTCCCTGGAGTGGGGGCAGACTCCCAGGATGTGCGTCAGAAACAGCCCAGCCTGGGAGTGAAATTTCAATCTGAGTCACGGAGAGAGAGAGAAAGAAAGAAGCTGGGGCAGAGTCAAGGTAAGAGGCCAGTGCAGTCTAAACACAGCTCCTCTTGGGGTCTCCACTTTAGGAACTGGGGACATAATAAAGCAGTGAGAACTTCTCTCTTGCTTGTTCCCAGCACAGCTCCCCAAAGCCAAGGGTGGTGGTGGTGGCATCACTGAGTACAGCAAAGCCAAGGAGGGGAGGAAGCTGACCATGTTCTCCCTAGGGGGCAGGTCCTCCTAGTCATACCCCTAGTTACAGTAACAGTCTCAGCCTGTTGGACTCATCATAGGCTGTGCTGTGGATTCTGATCCTTAAAAACCAATGTTACCTACTATCCCCTTGCACTCTCCTGCCCCAGGTACCTCCAGACAGGGAAATGTGCTAGGCTAGGCCAGCCTCCTCGGATAATCAACAGGTAAGCTCCCCAAATAAAAGGAGGGAAACCCTAAATTTGTTTTCTGTCTCCCTGACACACATAAACCTGTTAACTCTCACAGCTCTGAGGATCTCCTAGACAGATCATTTCATTCATATGCATGGAAACAGGGATCAGTTTAGGGAGGGGGCACAGGGAGAGAGGAAGGTGGAGGAGATAGAGAAGATAGAGGGAAGACAGGAAGTGGGCATGTTAGGGAACTAGGAAAGGGACACTGGGTTTGTAACCATTGTCAGCAACATTGCAGAGAGTAACAAGTGGAGGTGTGTGATTTGAATATGGGTCTTGAAGGAGAGGGAGAAACAGAGACAGAGTGGGGAGAGAGAGACAGAGAGAAAGACAGAGAGATACAGAGTGAGAGAGAGACATGGAGAGACAGAGACAGAGAGAGGAAGAGAGACAGAGAGAGGGAAAGAGAGAGAAATAAGGACAGGATGGAGGTGGCATCTGTCAGTGCCCCTCTGAAGTCTGGATACCAGTGCTTTTCATCTCTGTATGAACCCAGCACACAATGGGGAGACAGCAGGAGGGTCCTGGATTAAGCTCTAGTCACCCCACTAGCCAGTTCAATCCTTATTAAAGTGAAAGATCATTGTCAAGGGTCTAGCATAGCAACAGCTTGGTCATGGGCAAACCCACAGCTGTGTGCCAAGAGCTCTGCCCTTTCCTTTGTTTCTCTCCCCAATCTGGCTATTTCCCTCATAACACCTTGCCTCTACCTGCTAATGCTGTAGTTTGAATACCTACCCCTTGCTTTCAGTCCCCTGATTGCATCATTACTAACTCTATTCCTAGTTAACAAAGAACCCCCAGGTAGTCTCTCCCACCCCCATGAGTGTCAATAGCCTGTTTCTCCAAAAAGAATACTGACTCTCTTCTCACCCTCTCCACACGCCCAAAAGCTGGTTTTCCTTCATTATTCATATCCATCATGGACCCATGAGTTCCCAAGCTTTTCATTCAGCTCCAAGTAACTCTTTAAGAACACCATGAATTATGAACACAGCTTTCTGTTCCTTTCAAAGCAGGAACAGAATTAGAGGATAGGATTCAGAAAATAAAGAAGCCAAGGCTGAAGGTGCTCTTAGGGCCCAGAGTTAACTCATTTGGACTGGAGGAAGCTAGTAGTGCTAGCTGGGTCTGAAGTTTGGGTAATGAGATCATTGGCAGCAGCTGGGATGGGCACAGAGCCTAGTCTGGATGCCAGCTTTGTTGGGATTGGGGTCATGCCTGGATCTATCCATCAAGACATTCCAGCTGCCTAAGTGTGTAGTCAGCCCTTCTACAGGGCCTGATGGCATGTGGCCCTATCACACAATCCTTCCCTGCCCACTTACCCTAAGAGTAGCATTCCATCCTGCACAGATAGGAATTTTTCCCCTGTAGCCCTCATGATACACCATCACCTTCCTCTTTCTGCACCCCACTGCCCCCACCAAACCTCCTGGGGAAAAAGTCACCATGACACTGATGCATGGAAATATTCCATGCCCCCTGACTGCAAACTAGGAAAGAAGATGGCTATTTCAAAGCCAGAGCATCTCAGCAGCTCTGAATCATGAGCCTTGAATCATGACTTGCTCCTGAACACCCATGATCATGTTAAGGACAATAACAATAATAGCTAACCTTTATAGAGCTCATAAAGTTTTACAAAGCACTTGACAGATGTTAGCTATCTCATCTGGTCCTCATAACAGCCCTGTGAAATAGGTGCTATTGTTTCTGTTTCTACAGAGAAGGAAACTGAGGTTGAAAGAAGTTAAGTGACTTACCCAGGGTCAAACAGCCAGTAAATATCAGAGGACAAATTTGATCTTGGGTCTTCCTGATTCCGGGATAGAGTTAGTAATGACGAAATCAGGGGACTGAAAGCAAGGGGAAGGTATTCATTAACCTTCCTAACTGTCTAGAGTCAAAGGATATTATAGGTGGGAGAAACAATAATGATCTAGACTAGCCTCTTAATTTTATAGATGAGGGGAAGGGACTTACTGTAGTAGTCTTACTAGTCAGTAACTGGCAGATCTGGTCAAGAGCTCAAGGGTTGACCTGCTGTTGAGGGACTCTTATTGACACTTAGTAATAGTATTACATATTCTAGCACAGTATCTTTCCTGTAGTGGGCACTAAATATTTGTTGAATTGAATGACAGCACAGTCATGTAATAACATATAATAATGTGTTAATAGTGATGATCATACTCATGTTAACACCAAAAATAGATTAATAATCCTTTTTTGATATCAATAACCTGCATCTGGTGCTCTATTTCCCCCCAAATATTTTCATATCCATTGTCCATTTTTCATTGTCTTTTTGGACATTTTGCTCATTTCTTTGGGGTCCTTGCCTAGTTTTCCATAGATCTTTTTGTCCAGGATCCTTCTTATCCTATGCGTGTGAGTGGTGAGGTGGGGGAAGATGTTCCTATGTATTTGCCTCCATCCATAGTTGACAGCAGGGATTGATTTTTGGCTTCCTTCTGCATCATGGCTTCAATTCTCATGGCTGTAGAGCCCTCAACAATATCACTGGCCAGTTCTATCCACCCTAACTGCCATTTTCACAATAAGCATACTCTCCCCAAGGAATGAAGACCATCCAAGAGAGACCTCATCTTTACCCCCCCAAATCCATCTCTCTTCTGAACTTCCCTATTTACTTTTGGGGGTGCTCCCATTCTTGCAGTCATTCAAATTTGCAACTTCAGTATCATCTTTGACTCCCTATTTTTCTCCATGGCCCCAGATCTAACCAGCTGTCAAATCTTGTTGTCTCTGCCTGCACATCTCTCTCATCCACCCCCTCCTCACCATTCACATGGCCACCACATCAAGGGCCTTATCACGTCACTCCTGGACAATCACAACAGCCTCCTAATTGGCTCCCCTGCCTCAATTCTCTGTCCAGTTCAATCCATCCATCACCCACATGCCCAAATGATAATACCAAAGCGCAGGTCTAACCATAAACTCTAGGTGCTCCCTATTATCTCCAGGCACAAAAACAAACTCATGTGGCACTTAAATGTAACCTAGTTCCAACTTGCTTCTCCAGCCTTGATTTATTATATATTGTACCCTTTTTACATGCCGTGTGGTCCATCCAGCCAACCTAGCCATCTTGTTGTTCAACACTCCATCCCTTCTCTCTTTGTCTTTGCACAGGCCCCCATGCCTGGGATGCACTCTATCCTCAATTTGCTTCCTAGCATTTCTAGTTTCCTTCAAAGCACCAATGCCACCTTCTATGTGAGGCTTTCTTTGATTTCCCCATTTGCTAAGTCATCTCCAACAGCATTATTCCATTGCCTTTGTGTATACCTATAACTGTACATGTTGTTCCTGAATGTAAATGCCTTGAGGACAGGGAGTGTTTCATATCTCTGTATCTCCACTACTTTACACAGGTTGTGACCCATAGAAGTATCTAGCTGATTAATAGTACTTCTGTTCACCTGAAAGTGATCATGCAGCCTTCTTGACTCAGCTTATTCCCTTTTTAAAAACTTTCCTGATCCCTTTTGTTTTTTATATGGCAAGCATTTCCTACTGGTGTCTCCTGTCTCAGTTAAGTACAGCTAGCCAACAGTGACTGTTTCTGGCAACATATGTAATGTTCCGGTCCCCAAAGCCGCTAACTTTCTACCAAGAAGAGAAAAATGTGCTTCATTTTCTGTTCTCAGTGGCTAAGGTTAGTCACATCAATTTTTCTGAGTTTGCCTTTAGTCTAGTGATATTTATTTTACTTTATTAGTAGTATAACCACTGTGTGTTTTCTTCCTTTGGTTCTGGTCAAATCCATTCAGCATCAGGTCATTTGTTTCCATGCTTCTCTGAATCCCTCATGTTTGTCTTTTTTTTCTTTTCTGCAGGACAATGACATTCCATTTTATTTAACCCCATTCCCCAATTTGTTCAGCCATTCCCTGAACTGTGAATACTCCTTTAGTCCTTGCCTATGGCTGGCTGTAAGCAACTAAGTGTCAGTAGATAAGAGCAGTGGATCTGTAGTCAAGAAGACTGATCTTGAGTTCAAATCTGATCTCAGACACTTCCTAGCTGTTTAACCTGGGACCAGTCACTTAACCCTGTTTGCCTCAGTTTCCTCATCTGTAAAATGAGCTGGAGAAGGAAATGGCAAACCACTCCTGTATCTTTGCCAAGAAAACCCCAAAATGAGATCGCGAAGAATTGGACGCAACTAAAAAGGGACTGAAAAATGTTGGCCACAATGTGCCACCTGTTGCTGCCCTCAGCGTTTTTGGTTGTATCCTTCCTCGCTGACTCATTGGAGATTGGAATGGGCTCTTTACTGAGGAGAGGGGGCTTACAGAATTCTCTCTTGTAGAGTCATTTAAAAGCAGGATTGGTTCTCAGGGAGGCAGAATGCTCCAGTGCACATATGTCAGACACTGCCAGCAACACTCCCTAGTGTACCCAGAGCCAGATTAAAATGTAATTGGGAAATATGTAGCAAAATAAGTAAAAATACATTAAAACATAGATAACATTATGTTTTAAAACTAAGCCAGTGTGCAGCCAGTAGGGATCCTTCTGTTCTCTCTGAGTTTGACACCAGTGCTCTGGTAGAATGAGCCCTAAATAGTGAGTTAGGAGGCCTAGATTTTAGTCCTGGCTCTTCCACTAACTAAATGTATGGCCCTGGGATAATTTCTTCTTAGAGCCGCAGTTTCCTCATCTATGAATAAGAAGATTATATCAGAAAAAGTCATTCATGTCTACAAAATTATGTGATATATCTACTAGAAAACACCATAGGCAGAGAGCGATAAGAGATCGCGTTGAATTTTTCTGTTGTTATTGACTTATTTTTTGGTCACGTCCAACTCTGTGACCCCATCTGGAGTTTTCTTGGCAAAGACACTGGAGTGGTTTGCCATTTTCTTCTCCAACCCATTTTACAGATGGGGAAACTGAGGCAAACAGAGTTAAGTGCTTTTTCACTAGTAAATGTCTGAATCCAGATTTGAACTCAGGAAGACTCATCTTCCCAACGCCAGGTCCAGAGTTCTTTCCAAAGTGCCACCTAGCTGCACACAGCTACTCAATAATAGCTTTTTGAAATTTCTTTTAGTCCTAGGATCTCTTAGAAAGTTCCTAGAAATGTTTGCTAACATTCCCTAAAAACAATTTCTCAGGGAGATTAGGAATGAAGTTTGTAGGGGGCTTGGTAAATTCTTTTTATTGAAATGTTAGGATAGTCAGGGTACACTTCCCCAGAGGACTACTAGATATTTAGCACAGTGGCCTGTGGAATAACTTGAATTTATTTTCATTGTTAGATGAACAACAGTGACCTGCCACCTCTGGAGACAGTCTTGGCAGACAGACAGCTTAAGAACTTGTCTAGCTTGCTTTGTGAAAGGCAGTCAGTCCTCATTGCCAGATTCTTTCCCTCCTTTTGTCCTCTTGTACTTCTGTTGTTTGCCCATTTGTGGCTCCCCATGCCAATTGGCCTTGTACCTACCCTTCACCTCAAACTCAGATTGTGAAGGGCAAAACCAACTATGAATGGCTATAGCCTTGAGCCCCTGAAAGGCCTTTATGTGTTAATGTCAGGTAGCTAGATGGCACAGTGGAGAAAGGGCTAGCGGTGGAGTCAGAAAGATTCATCTTCATGAGTTCAAATCTAGCCTCAGACACTTACTAGCTGTGTGATCCTGGACAGGTCATTGAACCCTACTTGCCTTGGTTTTCTCATCTGTAAAAATCAACTGCAGAAGGAAATGACAAACCATTCAATTTTCTCTGTCAGAAAACCCCAAGCGGAGTCTCGAAAAGACATACATGACTGAAATGATTCAACAATAACAGAAAGTTTGTGTCATATCTGTGGACCTGTGCTTCAATCCTGGATCTGCTACTACTTACAGTAGCTGACCTAAGCCAAGTCTTTTCTAGGATACCTAGAATTACAGATACAGATCTTGAATTGGCCTTAGAACTCCCTAATCTAACCCCTTCCTTTTATACATGAGGAAATAAAGGTCGAGTAGATATGAAAATCTAGGTCCAGCTAAGTTAAATAATCTGTCCAAACTAACACAGCAGAGGCAGGATCCTAAATGAAGCTCCATTATTCCAAACGTAATGCTCTTTCCTCTGTACCATGTCTCCTTCCTTAAGGGATTTTAGATTAGATGACCTCTACAATCTCTTCTAGCTTTAGATTCTACATAGCTTCCATGTTCCTTTGGCTGAATGATTGATTTTACCTTGAGACTCGGGAGTAGCATTCCCACAGGGAAATCTCCCTTTTTGTCCATGGTTCTCTCCTTCTGTTGTCCTTCAAGTTCACCCTATGCTGACAACTTTGGTTTAATCTTTTTATGCCTCTATCTCTCTATTTATGGGGTTTGCCCAATTGTTCTCCCAGGACCTCTTTGGGGATAGACTTTGGAGGGAGGGTCCTATTTTACTGGTGTGAATTAAAAGGACTTTCTCCTTTTTGATGACATTCTACATCCATTGTTTGCTATGAAGAGAGAGAGGTCATCATGGACACTGGATCACCATCCCCCAGGTCTTTCATTCATTCCCTTGGATGCACAGCTAAATAAACAACCTGTAGGGAGCACTTGGGACTTTTTAGGATCCTTATTTAACAGCCTTGTCTATTTTTTTTTCCTCTCCGGAGGGATGCCAACACCTCGTGTAAAAGCTGTGGAAAAGCAAGTCTATTTTGGGGGTGATCTGGCAGCTCTTCCTCCTCAGAGCTTCTCACTCTTCACTTGGTATTGCCCAGGCATGATGGTTGGGGAACTGAGGCTGCTTTATTTCCTGAGCCTGAGATGTGGAGGATGGGGCTCAGAATCCCAGCTTGGAGCAGAAATCCCCGAAGCCAGAAAGTTCTCTGATTCTATCTTCCATGAACTTCTCTTGGGTGGGGTTTGGGATGTGTATAAAAGGTTGAATTGGATCCCTAGGAGAAGGGACTGATAATCCCTTCCTATAATCAATCAGTTTACAAGTATTTCCTAATGATCTGCTATGTGCCAAGCACTGTGCTAGGAATACAAAAACAAAAATGAAACATCTCCTGTCCTCAAGGAATTTATGTTCTATGGGGAAATACACCAGGAACATTCCACACCTCAAGCAGAAGAAATCTAGTAAGCTGTAATTAGTTAGGGGAAGGAAGGATTAAGGCTCCTCAGGCTGGAAATGCCAAGTTCTCAGTTCACTTCCTAGTTCTATGTGTCTAAATAACAAAAATAATTATACTTTTATGTTTCAGTGGATCTGTGATTGTCAGAGAAGATGATGACAAACTAGGCCTTCTTATGCTATGCAACAATTGTCCATATCCTCCTATAAATGTTCTGGAGTGGGCGATGGTCTTCATAATGTGTTCTGGTTCTTTTACCATTAAGCGGGTACGTTTGTTATTCCTTATTCTTGGTCTAAAATAGGCCCATCGAAAAAATTAGAAGAAAAACAGATTGTGTACCTCTCACAGCTATGGGTAAGACATATATTCTTAACCAAACAAGAGATAGAGGTCATTACAGAAAATAAAATATCTCACTTTGACTACTCAAAACTGAAGAGCTTCTGCACAGACAACATTAAGTTGTCTTTTAAGCATCTAGGATAAGAAGGAAAATGGTTGAGTGGGGGAAAAAAATCTTTTCATCAAATTTCCCTGATAAAGGTTTAGTGTCCAAGATACATAAAAAATAAGTACATAGGGACTGGAGCAGAATCTATTATGTTTCATGTGATATAAAGAAGTCAGGGGCAGCGATCATGATCTCAGATAAAATAAAAGCAAAAAACAGACCTAATTAAAAGAGATAGAAGGGGAGATAAAATTTTGCTAAAAGATGATGATGATGAATCATCATAGATGATGAATTAATATTATAACTGAACATTTATGTACCAAATGGCATAGTATTCAAATTTTTGAAAGAAAAGTTACATAAATTACAGAAGGAAATAGAACTAGAAAAATCTAACCACAAGATTTAGTTAGTTAGTTAATAGACCTCTGGAGAATACTGAATGGGAATAGAAACGAACATACCTTTTTCTCAGCTATACATGACACCTTCACAAAAACTGACCTTGTATTAAACTATGAAAACCTCACAAACAAATGAGAAAAACAGAAATATTAAATGCATCATTTTGGGACAATAATGCAATAAAAAATTACATTAAATAAAGGGCCTTGGAAGCATTGATTAAAAATTAATTGGAGGGGCAGCTTGGTGGTACAGTGAATAGAGAGCACTGGCCCTGGAGTCAGGAGGACCTGAGTTCAAATCTGACCTCAGACATTTAACACACACAAAAAAAATAGCCGTGTGACCTTGGGCAAGTAACTTAACCCCAATTGCCCTGCCTTTCCCCTCCAAAAAGCAAAAACTAAAATAATAAAATTCTGCTCTCCAAGATCTGCAGGTCGTGTGCATGTGCGTGTGCGTGTGCATGTGCGTGTGCGTGTGAAATCAAGTTATACATGTTACAATGAAGGCTCAAAGCTTCCAGTGGATTGTAAGAGGAAGCAGAGAGCATAATTTTCAAAATCTTCTTGAGGATCAGAGCTGTCATTATTGTTGTTGTTCAATCCCATCTGACTCTTCATGACCCCATCTGAAGTTTTCTTGGCAAAGATACTGGAGTGGTTTGGTATTTCTTTCTCCATTGGTTTAAGGCAAACAGAGATTAAGTGACTTGCCCAGGGTCACATAGCTAGTAAGTACTTGAGGACAGATTTGAACTCTGGTCTTCCTGACTCCTGGCCCAGTGGCACTCTATCTGCCGTAATTAGGGCAGGGTAAATCAGGTTTTGCCCTGGGGCACTGAATTTTTAGATGGTACAGATAACGTTTATATTCCTTCAATTACATACTAACAACTGAGTTTTGCTTCCCTCAGGACCTGGGGCCTTCTGACCCTGTAACACATCTCCCATGATAGCCCCCTCTTCTAATTGGTGAGTTCTTTCTAAGGACCTTCATTTTGAGAACAAACCTACATCAGTCAACTTTCATTCACCTTATAGGCTATTCTTCCAAATCTCTGGTCTTCATCACCTGGACTCAGCAGTCTTCTCTGCCTTCTCATCATTAAACATCCCTTTGTCATGTTGCCCTTCTCCCATTGGTGAGTTCTTTCCAAGTGGCCTCCCTCTTGGAGATGGGCCTAGCTTAGCTTTGTTTCTGGTTCTATGGACTTTGCTACCATGTCCTGGCAGCTAACTTCTCTTTCCCAGTTTTTTTTTTTATTTTTAAACTTCCTTTTTGGTTTTGTCTTCTTCCATTTGAAGGTCAGCTCCTAGGGATCAAGGTCTTTTGACCTCCAAGAAGTCTCAATCTCTCTCTCTCTCTCTCTCTTTTGCTTATATTTGTGTCTTCAGAACTTAGCACAGTGCCTGACACGTAGTAAATACTTAATACTTGTCTGCTTGCCTACCTGCCCCTGGCTAGCAGGGATTAATTAGTCACTACTGTATGGCACATTCCTTACCTCTCCTTCCATAGTCATATCCCAAGTAACTCTTCCTTAACCTCACTCTGGCCTACTCTCCCCATAGCATCCCACAGCCTCACTAAGTTCTGGGATCTCTCCCTACAGGGTCTGATGTCCCAATGTCTTTATTGCCATGCATCTTAATGTCTGGGTCTCTTCCTACTCTATCTTTAACTGAATTTGTCATTTTTTTAAATTTTAATTTATTTTCTTGGTTACATCATTCATTTCCACAAGGTTTTGAGTTACAGATTTTCTCCCCTTTTTGCCCCTACCCCCCAGCCCAGAACATTGATCCTACTGAAAGGCCCCTCCCACAATCTGTTCCCTTTTATGCCCTCCTCCAACACCCCTCTAG
>CM053595.1:210097776-210134422 GCA_028646575.1 Pseudocheirus occidentalis | reverse complement strand
TAGAGTCCCAGAGCCTACACTTCATCATCCCTACTCCCTTTTTACTAAAGGAATGCTAGTCAGACAGATGAGGTGTAGGCCCTGGGACCCACTCTTCCCCCCCCCCCCCACTTTTGACCTCTCCTTGAATCTTTGAGGTACATACTCTGGGAAACCTCTTGAAGTCTGATTGAATCTTCAGGAGGCATTTGCAGAGGCCATAAGTATTTCATTGTGGCTGGGCCCAAACCTGTTACTAGCCTGGCCCTCCATTGTCCATCTGCTTCCCACCCTTATACGTCATCATTCCCCCCTCTCAGACTCCAGTAATGAGTTTGGGGAGGGACTTCAGGTGGCTCAAAAGTGGGGGTGGGGGGTCCCAGAGTCTACGCCTCATCAAAACCTCTGATTTCCTGAAGTTCAGTTAGACTCCTTTACCAAGTCTACTTGCCCTGATTTGTCAAATATTCCCCCCAAGATCTTTTCTTTTTAAATTAGTCTTAGGAAAGTTACTGAGGTCTTAAGGAGGCTAAATATGGACAAGAATGCAGACATAACATTCCCTTTTGGGGTGGGGCTAGAAATATCTCATAGAATCTCAGAGCTAGAAGGAACCTCAAGGGCATCCAGTCCAGCCCATACTGGAACAGGAATCCTTTTTACAACATAACCTGACAATTGGTCATCTAGCTTCCCCTTAGAAGCCAGGAGATGGGCAAGGGAAGATCTTGCATCCTGAGCCAACCTTTTCTAATGATGGACAGTTGTAATTATTAGGAAGTTCTACATTGTATAGTGAACTGAAATATCCCAACATAGTCCCCAACCCAGACCAGTTTTCTTTTCCAGCTAAGCAGCTTCAATTATTTCAGCTGATTTTAGTATCAGAAAGTTTCCAGTCCCTGGGGCAAAGCGCCCTAGAGCTACAGACAACTTTTGACCAGGAAAGAGTGAAGCAGAACAATTGAATGCTATACCAGACTTTCCTTTTTTGGCTCTTTGGAGGGCAGAGGGCAAGGCAATTGGGGTTAAGTGACTTGCCCATGGTCACAAAGCTAATAAATGTTAAGTGTCTGAGGTCATATTTGAACTCAGGTCCTTCTGATTCCAGGGCTGGTGCTCAGTGCACTGTGCCACCTAGCCACGCCCCCCCACCTCTATGCTAGACTTCTATTAATGTTTCTCACCCTGAACTTCTCTCTCCTCCCTTCCCTTCAAACTGTATCTCTCACCTTTACTTAGCTTCTAAATCATCATCATCTTTACTAAACTCTAATATTGTGTTCGTGTCTGACCTAATGAAAAAAATTCCCCCCCCAAACCAAAATGCAGTCTCTACCTCTTAGATATTTTCATAGGATTTTAATGTTGCCTCCTAAAAGTCACCCCCTCCCAGTTTTATAATTAAAGACATTAATATCCCCCAAATTTAAATGAATCACCCAAGGTCTCTTAGGTCTTTGTTCTTCTGGTTCAATGCTGTTCCCACTTCACTAGTCCATTTGAGGATCAATCCCTAACTAATTATACCTTCAACATTCCATTCTCTTCAATAAACATCAGGTGACCCAATGGAGAGAGAGCAGGGCTTGGAGTCAAGAGGACCTGAATTCAAATTCAGCCTCAGAAACTTATTAGCTGTGTGACCCTAGGCAAGTCACTTAACCCTATTTGCTTTAGTTCCTTCTCCATAAAATCTGTAAAATGAGCTGGAGAAGGAAATGGCTTGACCCAAATGGGGTCAAGAAGAGTCAGACTGAAATTACTCAACTCCTTCTATAGGTTCCTTGGTTAAAGGTTACAAATGATAAAATTCCTGGAGAAGCTTATATTCCCTTGGGCTGGGGTGAGGGTTGGAAAAGATATGATCCACTCAAAGATACTTATAACCCAATCCTCTGCTTATCTCCACAAATTGCTTTTCTCCTAGAGCTTAGGGATGCTATTTAGATAGTGAGACCTACCTACATATTTTCTTTGATCCTGTCAAGGGAGAAGTTGGTAGGTAGTGCCCTTCCCCTCCCCAAGGAGTCCTGGTGAATTTTCATTTGCAATTGGTCAGAAGTTCCTTTACAGGAAAAAATGGACATGTGATCTAAATGTTTAAGCATCCGAGGTTGACTTTTCTTCCTTCCATTGATTTTAAGGTTCAGAGTTTTAGACTTCTTTGAAGATGATGCAAGCCAGCTGGAGTCATATCTTTGGCAGTGTTTACTACTTCCAGGGACAAGTGTGGGGAGTGACCAGAACTACATGAGGAGTCTCAGAGACCAGGACCAGTTCTGCCTTGAAACTGTAGCACTTTGGAGAAGAGACAGGTAGGGGTCAGTGCAGTGGGAAAGGTCCAGACTCTGGAAGAAACCCAAAGACAAGGAGCCAAAACTAAAAACTCTACAGTTGCTGAGACTTCTAGCAATTATGGATCCTCTTAGGTGAGTAAGCTAGGAAACTGACCTTCCTCACCATCTTCCCTACTTTCCCTTGTTTCTAGACCATGATTCTCATCAGGTCTGGACAAACCTTTCCTTATTCCTTCCCACGCATCATTAGAAAAGTTATTGTTCCCAAGTGTTGCAATAGAGCACTGGATCTGCATGGGACACTTATTAACTTAACTTCTGTCCTCCTTAGTCTTCTCAGTTGTAAAATGGGGGTGATAATATTGCATGTTTACCTCCCAGGGTTATTGTAAGGATCAAATGGGATTCCATTTATAAAGAATTTAGTATAGTGCTGGGCACATATTAAGTGCTTAATACGTTCTTGTTTCCTTCCTTTCTTCCTTCCTTCTTTTCTTCTTTCTTTCCTTCCTTCCCTCTCTTCTTCCCTCCCCTACTACATTGGAAGATCTATGAGGAAAAACAGCAACAGATATAGGAAATATTTGAAGGTAGATGCCTCCTATTTCATTCCTCCCCACCCCCATTTTATTCTATGTATGATAACTAGTGCTTCTTAAATTGTGGCTCATGACCCCGTAAGGTTTAAATCCACAGTATAATTAGTGCTAAAGGGGTTACTAGTGGAAAAAGTTTAAGAAGCCCTGTGATAAACCATATAATCAATGCCTAATAAGTGTCTGAAACTTGTAAATGCAGGGGGCCATGAATGGAGAGGGGAAAGCCCAAACAAGATAAAGCAAGTTTAGGAGCAATGTACAAATAGTACGTTCTATGTTCTCTTTTTTAAATACTTTGCAAGGTTGTTGTGAGGATCAAATTACTCATTCATTCAATAAACATTTATTAAGTGCATACTATGTGCCAGTTTGTGCATTGTGCTTAGCACTGGGGAATACAAAAAAAAAGGCAAAAGACAGTCCCTGATATCAAGGAGCTTATACTCTAATAGAGAAGACAACATGCAAACAAACATATGCAACGAGAGCTATATATAAGATAAATAGGAATTAATTAACAGAAGAAAACCCCTGGAATTAAGATGGGTCAGGGAAAGTTAGGGGTAGCTAGGTAGCATAGTGGATAAAATGCCAGGCCTGGAGTCAGGAAGATTCATCTTCCTGCTGTCAAATCTGGCCTCAAACAATTGCTAGCAGTGTGACCCTGGGGAAGTCACTTAACCCTGTTTGCCTTGGTTTCTTCATCTGTAAAATGATCTGGAGAAGGAAATGGCAAACTATTCCAGTATCTGCCAAGAACAGGACCACAAAGAGTTGGACACAACTGAAAATGCCTGAGGAAAAAAAAGCCATTTCATCATGTGAGAGAGAGTTGAAGGAAGAGAAAGTGACAGAAGGCATCTGAGGAAGAGGGAAAAAGAAGGAGTTTGCAGCAACCGGCCTCAATTTTTTTCTGTAAAAAAAACAGTGGGAGGTTGGGAGTCACAGGAGATCTAAGGGATGAAAAGGTTTGGAGGAGCAGCTGTGGAGAGTGGGATAATGAGTTGATTTGGGGTAATAACAGAATTTCCTATCAGCACCGAGGACTCCATTAACATGTAACATAAGTTTGTAGTAAACCCAGTCAGAATGGTCACGTGATTTCTTCCACTTTCATTTGGTAGAATACATATAGGCATGAAAGGGGACAAATGGTGGGAGTGATCCAAGCTGAGGCTTGGCTGGGAATAAATGGAAATATGATAAGGGGGCTTGGGATTCAAGAGAAGAGGGCAGTATAGAGTTGGACTGATTCAACAAGGAGTCAAAATGGGGAAAAGAGGGGAGCAGCTAGAGCAAAGGAAATGGCTTTAACACTTAGCACAGTGCTTGGCACTATCTAAATTTTTATTCCCTTTTCAACAGTAGGGAAGGGATAAGCAAAATTAACCGTATCAATAACAACAAAAAATAGGATTATATTGATGGATATAAAAGAAACTTTTGACACAATACAATATCCATTCCTATGAAAAACACTAGAAAGCATAAGAACCAATGGAGCCTTTCTTAAAATGATAAGTAGTATCTCTCTAAAACCAAGGGCAAGAGGATGGAGCCAAGATGGTGGCGTAGAAGCAGGAAAACTCTACAGCTCACATACAGCCACCTCAAATACCCATAAAATATGACTCTAAACAAATTTTAGGGCTCCAAAACTCAGACAAAAATACAGAAAAATACATCACGCACTGAAGGCAGCTCTGCAGGAAGGGCTCATCCCAGCACACTGGGAGCTGAAACCAGCCCAGCCTGAAACCACGGCTTGGCCCCAGAGTGGCCAGGACAAGCTGCATCTGGAGCCTTTAGGAGAGTGGATCAGAAGCAGCGGTGGCAGTTTCTAAAATGATCAAGCCATAAGAAACAAGGACAAAGTGAAAGGTCAGTGGAACTCAGCTAAATTTGGGAGAGAAAAGCCGTTTGGCCAAACTGCCTCAAGGGCAAGGAAGCAGCAGAAGTGGCCGCCCTGCAGCTGCCTTCATGTGGCTGCTTCAGAGCACCCAGACTGCAGACTGCAGGGGGCAAAGTGATTGTTCAGAGGCTAAGTGCTCTTGTGTTGAACGGCCTGAATCCGGATCGTGATCTTGGTTGGTGGTCCTGGAGTGTGTTTTCAGTGAGCCAAATCTGCTGGGGGCTGCAGTGCCTCCCAATAGCTCTGGCAGCTGTGAAAACCCTAGCTATTTGGGTCAGAGCTTTCCCCTCTGCAAGCAGAGTTCCACAGAGCTAAAAAAAATCAAGTAATTGACTGGCAACATGAGCAGGCAAAGGAAGCAAAGTAAGAACAGCAATCCAACTCTAGAATCCTTTTTTGGGGACAAAAAGGATGAAAGCATGGAATGGTAGGAAGACAACAGAGTCAGAACTCCCACACCAAAACCTTCCAAGAAACATGTAGCCTTCCTACAAGCCATAGATCAGCTTAAGAAGGATTTTGAAAACCAAATAAGAGAAGTGGAGGAAAAATTGGGAAGAGAAATAAGAATGATGCAAGAAAATCATGAAAAAAGAGTCAACAACCTGAGTGAAGAAAAAAAGCACCTTAAAAAACAGATTTACTCAAATGGCAAAAGAAGCCCAAAAAGCCAACTACGAGAATGCCTTAAAAAGTCGAATTTGCTAGATGGAAAAGGAATCTTTTAAGCTTTCTGAAGAGAATAATTCCTTCAGAATTAGAGTAGAACAAATGGAAGCAAATGACTTTATAAGAAATCAAGATAATATTAAACAGATCCAAACAAATGAAAAAAATAGAAGGCAATGTAAAATATCTCCTTGAAAAAACCACTGACCTGGAAAATAGATCCAGGAGAGACAATTTAAAAATTATTAGACTACCTGAAAGCCATGATCAAATAAAGAACTTAGAAAACATCCTTCAAGAAATTCTTAAGGGAAATTGCCCTGATATTTTAGAACCAGAGGGCAAAAGAGAACTTGAAAGAATTCACCAGTAACTTCTTAAAAAAGATCCCCAAAAGAAAACTCCTAGGAATGTTATAGCCAGGTTCCAGAGTCCCCAGATCAAGGACAAAATATTATAGGCTGCCAAAAGGAAGCAATTTGAATGTTGTGGAAACACAATTAGGATAACCTAGGATCTAGCAGCTTCTACATTGAGGGATGAAAGGGCCTGGAATATGATATTGTGGAGATCAAGGGAGCTAGGATGCCAACCAAGAATCACCTACCCAGCAAAATTGAGTATAATGTTCCAGGGGAAAATATGGTCATTTAGTGAGGTGGAAGACTTTCAAGCATTCTTGCTGAAAAAAAACAGAACTAAAAAGAAAATTTGCCACTCAAATATGGGAAGGTAAACATGGGAAAGAAATCATAAGGAACTTATCAAAGTTGAACTATTTACATGCCAACATTGAAAAATGATAATAGTAACTTATGAAACTTTTCTCAGTATGAGGACAGGTAAAGGGAATACAAATATATATATAAATATATATATGCATATACATACACATATGTCTATATAGAAAGGTTTATATATGCATATGGACACATCTGAGTATGTGTATATATAGTACATAGAGTGCACGGGATCAATTGAATAGGAAGGGGCGATACTTTAAAAGGTAAAATTATGAGGTGGAAGAGGATTAGAATGAGAGGAGACAGGGAGAGACAGAATGGGGCTAATTATCCCCATTAATCTTCACTGGCTGGAGCTGAAATTAATCTAGTGGACAAAATGAAATACTGAAATGAAACAGGCATTTAGGTGGCACAGTGGATGAAGTATTGGACCTGAGCTTATATCCAGCTTCCAGTACTTAGTAGTTGCATACCTCTGAGGAAGTCACTTAAACTCTGCCTCAATTTCCTCAACTGTAAGATGGGAATAATTGTACCTAACACCCAGAGTTGTTGTGAAGATCAAATGAATTCATTACATCTCTCTCTGGAGGCGGATATCATTTTTCATCGTGGGTCCTTTGGAAGAAGCTATGGATAATTGTTACAATGGAGGGGAATAACAGGAAGGCAAAAGGGAAAGGATCAATCTTATTCTCATTGAATTTGGCTTAGGGAAGGAATGATATAAACTCTAAACTGGGTATCTTGCCACATAGAAGAGTAGTGGGGATGGGGATGAGAGGAGGGATGATGGAGGGGTGGGCAGGGAGGAGGGAGAGTTGCTGGAAGTACACACTTCTGTAAAGGGACAGGAACAGGGTAGAGAATAGAACAAGGAGGGATGGGATAGGAAGGAGGGACATATAATTAATCTCTCACAATATGTCCACTGCGGAGATGTTCTGCATAATTACACATGTACAGCCTGTATTGAATTGCTTGTCCTTCCAGTGGGGGTGGGTGATGAGGGAAGACAGGAAAGAATCAAGAATTTAAAGTTCTATAATCAAATGTTAAAGATATATATGTATACATATTATTATTATTATTATTAACTACATGCAACTGGGAATTAAGATATACAGGCACTGGGGTAGGAAGACCCATCCTGCCCTACCAGAAAGTCAGAGGGGAAATGGGGGAGGACATAGGAGAGAGCAGACTGGGGGAGGGGCTATACAGTGAGATTGCTGTTCTGGGGTGGTGGGTAGGGGAAAGATGGGGAGAAAATTTGTAACTCAAAATATTGTGGAAATGAGTGATGTAAACAAGAAAATAAATAAATGAATTCAAATAGAAAAAAATAAAATAAAACCAAGGGCAAGCATTATCTGCAACGGGAATAAACTTAGAAGCCTTCCTAATAAGATCAGGAGTAAAGCAAAGGATGTTCATTAACATCATTATTATTCAATATTATACTAGAAATGTTAGCTATAACAATAGCATAAGACAAAGCAATTGAAGGAATAAGAAAAGCAATGAGGAAACAAAGCTATCGTTCTTTGCAGATGATATGATGGCATACTTAGAGAGCCCTAGAGAATCAGCTAAAACACTAGATGAAATAATTAACAGCTTTAGCAAAGTTGTAGGATATAAAATAAACCCATATAAATAATCAGCATTTCTATAAATTGCCAACAAAACCCAGCAGGAAGAGATAGAAAGAGAAATTCCATTTAAAATAACTGAACACAATATAAAATACTTGGGAATTTACCTGCCAAGACAAACCCAGGGTCTATATGACATTATATATTACAAAATATTTTTTGTATTACAATTACAAATACCAAATACAAATACAAATTGTATTACAATTATGAAACACTTTTCTCACAAATAAAAGACAGATCTAAGAAACTGGAGAAATATTAATTGCTCATGGCTAGGTTCAGCTAATATAATAAAAATGACAATTCTACTTATATTAATTTACTTATTCAGTGTCATACCAATCAATCTGCCAAAGAATTACTTTATAGAGCTAGAAAAAAGAATTTCTCTGGAAGAACAAAAGGCCAAGAATATCTAGGGAATCAATGAAAAAAATGTGAAAGAAGGTGGCCTAACTGTACCAAATTTTAAAATTTTATCAATAAAGCTATAATCATCAAAACAATCTGGGATTAAGAATTAGAGTGGTAGATCAGTGAAATGGATTAGGTAGTGTTTGATAAACCCAAAGATCCAAGCTTTGGGGGTAAACACTCATCATTTGATAAAAATTGCTAGGAAAACTAGAAAGCAGTTTGGCAGAAACTAGACATAGACCAACACCTCACATCATTGTCTGAGTTCAACATGGGTACATGATTTAGACATAAAGGGTAAGCAAATTAGGGGAGCATGAAAAAATTTACCTGTCAGATGTATGGATAGGGGAAAAGTTTATGGTCAAGGATGCAATAGAGAGGATCATGAGAAGTAAAATGGATAATTTTTATCACATGAAATTTAAAAGTATTGCACAAAAAAAGCCAAAGCAGCAAAATTGGAAGGAAAGCAGGAAAAAAAAATGTTTTATCACAAGTTTCTCCAATAATATTCTCATTTCTCAAATACAAAGAGAATGAAGCCAAATTTATAAAAATAAGAGCCATTCTCCAATTGATAAATGATCAAAGGATATGGACAGTTGTCTAAAGAAGAAAATAAAGCTATGAACAATCACATAAAAAATGCTCTAAATCTATTGATTACAGAAAAGCAAATTGAAACAACTTCTAAGGTAGCACCTTACACCTGTCAGATTGGCTAACATGACAAAAAAAGGAAAATGACAAATGCTGGAGGGGATGTAGGAAAACTGGGATACTAATCCACTCTCGGTGGAGTTGTGAACTGCTCCAACCATCCTGGAGAACAATTTAGAACTATGCCCAAAGAGCTATAAAACTGCGCGCCCTTTGACCCAACAATACTACTATTAGGTCTCTATCCCAAAGAGATCAAAGAAAAAGGAAAAGGATCTGTATGTACAAATATATTTTAGCATCCCTTTTTGCATTGGTGAAGAATTGGACTGAAGGAATTCCCATCAACTGGAGAATGGCTAAACAATTATGGTACATGATTGTGATGGAATATTATTGTGCTACAAGACATAACAAGGGGGATGGATGGCTTCAGAAAAACCTGGAAAGACTTGTATGAACTGATACAAAGTAAAGTAAGCAAAACCAGGAGAATATTGGCACAGTAATAGCAACATTGTAATAATAATAAACTGTGAAAGACATACCTACTCTTATCAATACAATGATCTAAGACATTTCCAAAGGACCCACAATGAAAAACGATATCTGCCTCCAGAGAGAGATGTGATGAATTCATTTGATCTTCACAACAACTCTGGGCGGTAGGTACAATTATTCCCGTCTTACAGTTGAGGAAATTGAGGCAGAGTTTAAGCAACTTGCTCAGAGGCATGCAACTACTAAGTACTGGAGACTGGATATAAGCTCAGGTCCAATACTTCATCCACTGTGCCACCTAAATGCCTGTTTCGTTTCAATATTTCATTTTGTCCACTAGATTAATTTCAGCTCCAGCCAGTAAAGATTAATCCAAACTGATTAGCACCACTGGCAAAACATGGCTCTGGGAGCAGAAATACAGTCTGGGTGTTTTCAGGATGATTGCCTTTAGTGGCCAGAGATACTATACCTGTGTCAGTGAAAAACTGACAAGATCAATAGGCTGGTGATTTAGGTAGAGCACTACCTACACACTAGGCAATTCAGATATTTCACATGCCCTGTGAATATGCCTTTCTGAAGCCTAAAGGAAGCCAGGACTGGAGGAAGCCAGTGTCATGAATGCCACAGTGAGTTACAAAGTCAAAGGGGAAAGGATAAAAAACTTTTTCAGTTGAGTGGCTCAGAGACTACTATGATAGGAAATAAGCAAGGAGCTAAGCCTTGAAGAAAGGTAAGGAGTGTTTTTCAAGTAGGAAATACGGGTAGATGCAGGAGATGGAAGGTCTGGTTTGGAGAACAGCTAGTTTGACTAGGACAGTATGTGATGGGAATCTATGTGAAGTTTGGCAGAAATGTAGATTGAAGAGAGATTAGGAGGGCTTTAAATGGCACCCTAAGGAGTTTTCATTTTATTTTAGAGGCACTGAGATAGCCTGAAAGCTTTGAGCAGTCAGTAAGTAAACAATTATTCACCCCAATGAACTTAGTGGGAGATTACACCCCTCCCAAAAAGACTAAGGACAGTCCCTACCGGCAAGGAGCTCACCATCTATATAATGGAGTCAATAAGCAAATAAGTAGGTTCAAACCAGCTATATACAAGATAAATAGAAAATAATTAAAAGATAGAAAGTACTAGAATTAGGAGAACTTGGGAAAGGCTTCCTATAGAAGATGGAAATTTAATAGAAGCTGAAAGGAAGCTTGTAGACAGAGAAGAGGGCCCAGAGATGGAATGTCTTGTTTATAGAACATGAAGGATGCCAGTGTCATTGGATGAAAGGAAAGGTATGGGACGGGGTGGAGAGATCTGGGTTTTGAAGGTCTTTGAATGCTAAAAAAAATTTTGTTTTTGATACTGTAGTTGATTGGGATCAACTGGAATTTATTAGGGGATGGGGTAGGAAATGTAGATAACATGGTTGGACCCATGCTTTATGAAAATCATTTTTGTGGCTGAATGGAGAATGGATTGGAAACAGCAGGTAACAGCAGACCCACCACCAGACTATTTCAATAATCCAGGTGTGAGGCGAGGAGGGCATTAGAGTGGTGGTAGTGTCAGAGAAGAGAAAAGGACACACGAAAGAGACATGAAGTTGACAATCCTTGGTAACAGATTGACCTTGGAGGAGAGAAGCATGGTGGGGATGACACATTGATTGTGAGCCTGAAGGACCAGGAAGAAGATGGCGCCCTCTACCAACATTAAAAGGAAGGAGTGGAGGGAGTGGGGGTGGGGTTGGGAAAAAAGATAATGAGTTCAGTTTTCAACCTGTAGAATTTTTAATGTCTACTAGACATCCATTTCTAGAACCAAGGAGTGATATGAATAGACCTATGCCTTAGGAAGATTCTTTTTAATGGTTTGTATGAAGGGTTGACTAAAGAAAGAAAAAATATGAGAGAAAGCCTGGTTGCTCATTCTCAGTTGAGATCTCTCACCCCCTCAACTTCATGTGTGTAATATGGCTGCTTTCCTTAGGGTCCCACCTAGTAAGAGGGTTTTTCTTGCTCAGGGATCCCAAGTTAGGCATTCAGGAACCCTCGTTTGGGACCTAAGCGGTATACTTCCACCCAACTGGCTTGACTACTTTTCAGAGTAAATTAACATGTGCTTGCTTTACTCACTCACTCTTCACTGTCTTCCAGCACCAACTCATTCCCTCTCTTTCTCTCTATACCAGGAATGCCCCCTGGGTATGGAGAGTATGAACGCTCAAAACTGAGCCTGATTCAACCTCCAGTTCCCCTTGTGAATACCCTTTGTGGCCTTATCCTAATCCATTCCCAATTTCCTGAGCTTCAGCCTGTCCTGGAATCAGCCTAAATCTCTTTGTGAAGACATGACAGTATTATAGTGACCTCTGGACAAGGAGATTGGCATTTCCCTAGCTTAATCTTGTGGATTCCTTGAAGTTTACAGTGATTTATTAAAAGGGCAGGCCAACATCTCATCCGTCCCTGCCAGAGCTCTTCATGGAGAGTAACTCTGCTTCTGCTAGCAACTGGCTCTGAACTTTGTCTCCTGGGTATAGGGTTGTGGTGCCATGAGCCTTAGGTTCTCTAGGGACAGGGGAGGGGGCCAGTAGATGTCAAATTTGCCTACAGGGAGATACAGAATTTTGCTGAGCTTCCAGGTGCTGCAGCATTTACTAATAGAGTTCCAGAGGTTAGTGCTTTCAGGTACACTAAGGGTTAAATTTAGAAAGCACATCCAACTTTTGTTTTCTGCACTGCAAAAGAGGAGAAGGGTCAACTTAGCTTTGTTTTAGATTAAACAACTATGTAGGGAGTCACAAAAACAGGAACATTTGGTTTAACCAGCAACATAGCTTCCTTTTGACATTTCCATGAAGGCCCTTGTGCCTCCTTCCTGTCCTGGTTCTTGGTCTTCCCACCCCTAAAGGCATTAGCCAAGCTGTGGGATGGAGAGATCTTTTCTCAGAGCTCAGGACCATGTCCAGTGGTGAGGAGAAGTTGTGACACAAGACTCCAAGGGCGTGGTTGCAGAGCCAGGGAGATGGGGACAAGTTCAAATGTTGACGGGGAAGAAAGAGTAGGCAGAAAAGCAAGCGGACAGAGAGGAAACTACATTTGTTACCCCATAGTAAATATAGAGGAGGGAGCAGCAACCAAAGTGCTTTTGCTCAGAGCCTCTACTGTTTTAGCTGCTGAACAACCCAGTTTCCAAGATACAATGGAGATAAGTCTATACTTAGGACTATTCCTGAAGAGGGACCCAGGACAACAAAACAGCAGCCATTTCTTGTTTGATCTGATAGTCTCAAGGTTGGCTTGGGTACATGGTTGGGGAGTGGTGGGCAGTTTCATAATCTAAAGCAGGCAGTCTTTAACTTTTTTTGTGGACCCTTGAGTATTCTGGTGGAGTCTATTGACCCCTTCTCAAAATAACTTTTTAAAAATCATGATTGATGGAAAAGCTACATTTTAGTTATCGATTAGCGGAAATAAAAACGGAATTTTTCACCACCCAAGTTCAGGGACCCCCTAAACTCTATTTAGGTCCATGAACATATTAAGAGTTCCCGCTAGAGGGAATATTTAATTTTGCAATCAGCTAGGGAAATACGAGACCCAGGATGACAGAGAGCAGTGTGTTTCCTTTCCTTCCCTTTTTGTCTTAAATTTGTTCTGCTCTGTTCTATGTGCATGTGAACCCTAAGAATACTCTTAGAAGCTGAGAAGTAAAACCACCCCTTCTCTGTGCTCCTCTTACCTCCCAACAGTTCCCCATGGGCAATACCTCTTTTTGGACAAAATTGGATGGCTGAAATCTTGGCTCGAGTCCTACCTTGATTTAGTCCTGTGCACCTTTCTCTGAGGCTTTTTGACAGGCAGAGACTGATTCTGGGTGAGCCCATCAGGTTGGTTCCCCCACACCCAGCAGGAAGCCCCCTCTTCAGGGGGAAAGGAAAGTCTGGTACTAAAAGTTGCAGTCGCAGCACGGTTCTGATCTGGATAAACATATTAGAGCTGGGGGCGGGGCTGACTCAGGAATGAGACCCCGAACACAGCTGCCAAGAACTTTGCCTAGCAGCCCCAGGCAAATTCTGCTCCCCTGGAGCCAATAAGCCAGATCACGGGGCAAGGCATTATTACCCTGTGATCCAGTAGGAGAAGGGAGCTCCAAAGTTGTAGCCCTGCTGATGCTGGACTTGGGAAATAAACTGCAATTATGATCCATCCCATGGAACCATCAGCTTTGTTCTAACATTTGGGAAGGGTGGGGAAGAGAAAGAAGGGGAAGAAGGAGGCCAGATTTGCTGGGGGGGAAAATCAAACCATCACACTACCCTCTCTCATCCCTGACTTTGAAAATAATCTAACCCAACAAAAAGCAGGGTTCTTTCAGTGGTTGCTGAGGTGGCTTCTGTTATGGAGATAGAAACTCCTGCTTTATGAGTTAGGTGAGGTGCTATGAGGTAGGGCAAGGCAGGGTGGGTCAGGGAGCTTCTGCAGAGATATGGCTCTCTTGTGGGATGGAGGTTACAGAGCATAGAGGAGAGAGGAAGCAAATGCAGCCAGATTTGGGTTTGAATTGTTTAGATTGTTCAACTGTCTTGTGCAGTTTGGGCTGGATTGTGCCTTGGCCTTTGATGTGGTCCTGAGATTCAAAAAGGGGAGGGAAGGGGAGGAGTAAGAGTGAGGGAACAGTCTTGGCTGGGGCTGGGTAGTGAAAAAGTGTCACACCAGCCAAAAGCAGGGTGTATGGAATGAGGATGAGTTCAGTGGCTGGTTTCTGCATCTTCTGGTCTGCATGGCAACAGGGGATAGATGAGACCTGTAGCATTTTGGCTGTCACTCAGTTTGCAGGTGATACTGGGAGGGCACTGAGGCTGTGCTGAGGGTATAGGAAGAAGGTAGAAGTAATGATCTCTAAAGTTCCTCCTCTCACATTCTCTGATCCTATGGTTCTGTGAGGGGAGTGTCTGAGGATAATGTATGATGAGGTCTGGGGATGGAGGAAGAAAAGGTTTATGTTGTGAGTCTTGAGAGACTTTGGGAGGGGTTGCCCAAACTCAGAGGGTGAGGTGTGTGTGTGTGTGTGTGTGTGTGTGTGTGTGTGTGTGTTGTGGGGAGGGGGTTTGGAGGGGAGATGGGATGGAGGTGGTAGTGGTGCTGTGTAGGATTCTAAACAGAAAATCCTGAAAGTTGGGGGTGATTGAAAAGCATTGTGATGTGGGGAGACTGAGGATTGTGGATTGACTATAGGAACAAATCAGTGGTTGGGCGTCAGGAAAACCAGAGGTCTGATCAAACTGTATTGGTGGGGTGGTGGGAGGGGGAGCACCCGTCTGACTTTGTCTGAGCTGGCTCTGTTGGAAGTCAGAAAAATCCCAGGCAGCAACCTGCATTTTGTCAACAATTCAGCCCCTCTACCAAATCAGAAATCTTAAAGGAGCAGGGCTCCACTTCTTGTTTCCAAACTCTTGCAATGCCCTCCCCTGCCCTCGGGCCACCTTCCAAAGTCCCGCAAGGCAGGTGGCTGAGCTAGTTAGCTTAAGGTCGTTGTACCTAAGGCGAGCAAAAGTCCTTGCCCCCTGAGCTGTAATTTTACGTGACTGTTGAAGGTTCAGCTTCCTGTTCTGCCCCCACCTCTTCCCGGCCGACTGGGACTTCAGCCTGGAGGGAAACCAGTGGGGTATCTGGAAGCAGAAGGAAACTAGCTGTTTACAAGAAATGTTCTATATCTTTTTGTGGATGCTTGTGGATTGCTCAAACGTGATGTATGCTTGAACCCAGCAAATTATTAGGAGCTTCTGAGACCTCAGGGACTATGGTTGTCAGAAAACAAAAACATGGGGAAGGATTTACTGGTGGACACTCTAGAAGGATTGCATTCTACTTGGGTAAACGGAGTTACCTGAATGGGTGGTATCCTGGAAGTAAGGATTACAGTCATGTGGGCATGAATTTACTTTACCAAGCCTAAGGTAGATGTGTTGTGTGGGAGTGATTTCGGATGTCAGGTGCAAACTAGTTGGAATTTTGAATCTATGGGTAATCTACATTCAGATAATCAGGATTTGACTATACTATTTTTGTTTTAGTAATGACCATAATGTAATGCCAGACATATACGTGAAAATGTTCATTTGAGACCTAAACACATTATTTTAATTGAGCTTCTTCCATTTCCCTGAGAAAAAGGGTCTGAGGGAGAAATACACCTCCACAGGTTTAGGAGAATATGGGTATAATCCTCAGTACCTGGAGGGCAGGGCATGGATTATTTAACCTCTGGAAGTGTTTTCTAGTCCTCAAAATCTAAGGGTCTCACTGTTTTATTAACGGTGAAACAGACTCAGTAAGAAGAGATTGGACTTTGAACCTCTGGACGTCTCAATGCCCAAATTCTAAGGGTCTTCTTATTTTACAAATGAACAAATACACACAGGTGAGGAGGAATACTGGACTTTCATAGAGTCACTAATTAAACCAAGGGTTAGGGCTAGGGTATTGACTAGTGCAAGAGTTTTTTTGACCTGGGGTCTGTCCATCCCTTGGATCGATTTCAGGGGATCCATGAGAAAACAATTACATCTTTGTTTTTTCTAACCTCTAACTATATTTCTGCATTTCCTTCAATTATTTAAAAACATTCTGAGAAGAGGTCCATTGGCGTCACCAGACTGCCAGTGGGGCTCATTACATAAGGCTTGGAACCTTTGGAGAAATATCTGATTGGCTTGCCTTGCCTGCTCCTTAGAGAAGGGCTGAGGAAGTGTCGGAATAGGGATAGGGAAGAACACGTTTTGGAAGGGAAGATAAATAAGAAAGTGTGAGAAGGGGGGCTGGGGAATGAAGGAAGATCAGAGGAATTAAGACATAGGCAAAGGTTAGGGGTGGCATGCACGGTAAGAAGCCACAGTAGAAGAGGCTACAAAGGGGCCTAGCTGTCAAAAGTCTGCTTTGAACAAGGAGTCGGGCTCTGTTTTAACAAGGAAGGGAGAAAAAATAGGAGTTAACCCAAGTCTCCAGGCGTCTCTTTGGCCATCAACACAATAAAAGGTAGAAGAGGTGTTAGATGCTTCACCTTTGCGGAGGCTGGTGGGTTAGCTAAGACCAAGAAACCCGCTCAGGGAAGCAGGTGACCAGAGGCTGAGCGGAGGGGGTAGCGGATGGCTGTTTCTCCCTAGGCGCGAGGAAGGCGGAGTTGCGAGGGGTGGGGGTGGCGGAGTGGTGAGCGAAGGGGGCGGGAGCATCCAATCCCTTTCTCTGTTCTCTCCCATTCTCTCTCCCCCTCCCCCATCTCTGCACCAATGGAGACGCACGATGGGCGGACCCCGTCACAGCCGCCGTTTCTCGGTGTGATTTTTTTTTTTTTTTTTTTTTTTTTTTGTGAATGGAAAAAAGGAGGTCGCCCGGCAGGTCCCGAGACTGCAGCACAAGGCAGCTTCGCTGCGCCGTCACTGCAACCAGAGTGGACCCGGGCGCGGACAAACCGTTGCAGCCTCGCCCCTCCCTTCCTTCTTCCCTCCCTCCCTTCCTCTGCTTTCTACTGCCGAAGGAGGGGAGCGGGCTAGGCCGGGCAGTGACCGTCGATCACGCCGCCCTGGGACCCCCGCCGCGGTGCCCGTGACCCTGAGCTCCCCGCGGCGCCGCCGCAGCTGCCACTGCCTATGACCCTGAGCGCCCCGCGGCGCCGCCGCCGCTGCCCATGACTCTGAGTGCCCCGCGCCAGCGAAGATGCTGAGGATACGCGAGAGGCCGCGGCTGCAGTGCCCAGCACCCGGGGACCGCGCCGCTGGCTCCCCCGTCCAGCAGGGCCCCGCCGGCCTGCCGCTGAGGGCCAGCCTCCTCTAGGACTAGCCTCAGGCCCCAACCGCCGCATCCAACCTGCACGCACGGGATCGACCTCGGCCATCCACTAAAATGAATGTGTTTTGCAGGACGAGGTGTGATCCTTGCCCTCCACATTACCCAGTCACATGTAGCGGTGTAAGTAAACCATTAATTCATTTTCCTGGTGCCCGTCAGACCTCGCCCTCCTGCCTACCTTGTCCTCCTCTTTTCCTCTAACCCCCCCCTCCTCATTTTTTGTCTCTAATCATTCCGACCCGTCGCCCCCAGGTCCCCTAGCAATGTTGCTTGGTTGGACTGGTGGATTTCTCGGGTGGGGGGGAGGGAGTGTGGAACAACCTTTTCCGGGTTTCGTAGAGAAACGGAGCCGCCTTTACTCCATTGGTGTTTATGCCGACTCTCCTTTTATTTATTTATTTCAATGTGTGTGTGTGTGTGTGTGTGTGTGTGTGTGTGTGTGCGCGTGCGTGCGTGCGTGCAGGATAGCAGATCCTCAAAAAAGAAAGGAAGAAAGACACCCCAAATTGGTAGCGATATTTTGTAAGTCAGCTGGATTCTGTCTCTTAGCTGCCGGCCTAGAAGGCTCAGAGCTTGCAAACTAGTACCGAGATGGCCTTTAAGGGTTTGCACTTAGGCATTTTCAAGCACTTCAAAATGTTGGTGTCGCTACTTAGTTTTTTTTGGGGGGGGGTTGTTTGTTTTACTGGGGTTTTTTTTTTTTTTTGGTGAAATAATGTTATTATTTAAAAGAGAGCTCTGGGCCCTGCCTTCTTTTCAGTAAGGATGTTGGGTGTGTCTTGCATCTCTACCTGTCCCAGAAATATTTCTGGATCCTAGTAAGAACTACTTTTAATAAAGACATCATACTCTCCCCTTATTTTCAGGGTTCTCCTTTCCTTTTTCCTTGTGTAAGATGCAGGATATGGGAGATTCTCCGGTGGGTTGCTAGGAGACAGACTAGGCTCCCTGGGAAATTCTGTAGTTTCCTTGACAACCAGGGATTGGGGCAGCCTCTAATGAGCAGACATTCTTATGCTGTGGGTGGGAAAAGGGGGCTTTTCTGTGTTCTAATAAGTGGGGGTGAAGTTGAGATAGGAACCCAATGAAAGAAGAGTCTAAATAGATCAGGTCTTGTGGGACAAGCTGAGCACAAAGATCTGGGGAGCCATAGTGAAGAAAGCCTGTGGGGGAGCAGTAAGGGTTTGGGGTGGGGGAGGAGGGCTGCTAAAAGATGGTTTGTATTTGATAAATAAGGAAGAAGGAGGTAAATTAAAAAATAATTTCTAGAATCAGAAGAGACTCAAACTTGCATATTGGGAGTTGAGGGGAGAAAGATCAGTAACTGAGTCTAGGAGGTTTATTAGGAAAAAGTCTAGAGGCTAGAAAATAAAAAGAGATCCTTAGAGGGAACAGGGGGATCGTTGAGTACCAACCATAGGAACAAATTAATAGAACTCACATTGTAATACTTGAGGATTTAGTATACTGTCATGCTCTGATAATTGTTATAATGCAACAATATGATAATGTTTTGCGATAGAAAGCTGTTTCTGTATCTTAGATACAGGTCCCCATTTAAAATAGGCCTGATTATGCTACCAGTGGCCTGACTTAATTGGGCCATCCTATATTATAAAGAGAGATGTAATTACATATATAGATATGGAATCTAGTATTATATAATACCAGCATTACATAATAGGAAAAGTAGCTCCTTTTATCCCAGAATCTCAAAGCAATTTGCTGATATGAATTAACCAAGACTCAGGGGACCTCATGAAGTTCTCATCTCCATATCCCAAAAGGGGAGGCCATGTGCACTCCAGGGAAGTGAAGTGGTTGGGAAGTGAAGTGGTTGATCCCTCTCTGAGTCAGTTTCACTATTGAAACTAGACAGTGAACAGTTTTTTATCTCTTGTAGTATAGGTTGAACCTAGAGGGTAGCAGAATAGGGAGGGAGTAGGGTATAAGAACAGGAAATTGAAAGGAGCCCTGGAGAATGGATAGTCAAGGGGAATTTTAGATTGGACCCAACTCCAGTAAATCTTCATGCCTGATTTTACAGTACAGGACTTTTTCCTCCACCCCACCCCCTTCAGTTTGCTTCTCCTTAAATGTGGCTCATGTGGAAGTCACCTCCCATTGGAGTTGGACTCTCTAAGTGCTACCTCATTGGTTAGCTATCTTCTGCTTAATTCTAGTATTGCATAAGTTTTTCTTTGCCTTTTTTCCCCTTTAAATCAACAAAACCTCTGAGTCCAGAGAGGATGATGGCTTTGTTCAGTCAGTGCAGAAAGGCTGATAACACTGAAATATAGCTAGATTTTTTTAGCTTAACTTAAAAGCCCAGATTCAAGAGATCCTTTCTCTTCTCACTTACTTTTTCTCTTCTCCCGGGCCTAGAGGTCTCTGGAAGAAAGCGACCCCTGAATTTTTCTGTAGCCATCATTTTAACTCGGTGATTTTTTTTAACCATTATCTAAAGTTTTCCTAAAGTACCATTTGATATCCTATTTACTAAAGAATTTTCATCTTTTAAGTTCCCAAGTCTGTGCCCCTTTCCCAACCTTCCATCCAAAGCGCCCTCCACCCAAGTCCATAATCAGCTAGAAAGCACCTACTAAGTGAACTATGTTAGGGACTTGAATAACAAAGACAAAATTGAAACTGTGACTTCTCTCCCCTCTAGGCAGCTTCCATACTTTTATATCAGAAACCCACTTGTTAAAGAATGATTCTTGTTAATGGGATGAAGAAAGAAGGAAGGAAGGACAATCTTTCCAATGGGGTAGGGCTGGGTCTGGAGAACAGAGGAGGAATCAGGACTGCAGGATGAGTTTGTCATTCTGAGGAGGGCCATCCACCTGGTGCCAGTCCAGTAGTGGTGTGTGTGCTGGGGCAGGGGGCATTTTCAGCGTGTGGACTACCTTATGCTAATTGGATAGGGTGAGCCAGGAGGAGAGAACATCCCTGGAAAAATCCCTGCTGTACTTTTTTGCTCAGATGCACCCACTCATGAAAACCTCCGTTGCCATTGTTACTTGGATATTTTGGTTCTGCATTCCTGCACGTTGGCACAATGTTACAGCATCCCAGGAGCCTCACAGGAATGTGGGAGCTTGTACTCCCTCCCTCTCAAGCTGGCCTTTAGGGTTGGATGGGTTAGGGAGACAAGATTGTGTATCTCTTGAAATTCTTTTCTGCTTTTGTTGAACCAGGAAGGGTTAATCCAGTTTGCTCCAGCTTCCAGGATTGCCTAGCCTGCCTTTCCTGCATGTTCCCTATACACTTGGCATAGCTTGCATACCCTGAATCCCCTCTATGCCTCCCTTATACTTTGTACCCTGCCTGCATGTGTACATCATACATGCCCTACATGATCTACACACTTTATGCCCCATGCACCCCCTGCATACTCCATCTGTCCTGCATTCCCTGAACCCCTTGCACACCATACATGGCTTACTTGTCCTGTGTATGCTGCACTCCCTGCACCCCCTGACTGCTTCTCACAACTTGTGTGGCCTGCCCACCCTGCCTCCTAACTACTTCCTGTATGACATATGTGCCCAGAGTTCTTGGGCACAGTGTTGGCTCAGCTTTTTTACTTGTACCTGAGCTCTTCCCATTGGAGTGAATTCCCAGGCTGCCATTGTGGAGCCTGGTAGGCATTGCTCCCTTGAGCTGGGGGCCTCCCCATGCTACCTTTTTAAATATCTCTGTGAGACTTCACATGGACACAAGCACTTTCTGCTTGTTATCTGAATGATGATTTCCTTCTCCTAGTTCTAGTTTCCCTCAGCTTGCCAGAGGGTGAAACTGAAGCAGAGGTCAAGTGAAAGAGTAGTCACTACTGAGTCTGTGCTTGATCTAGCAGTTCAGACTTGGGGATCCCAGATATACTGTTGGATTGAGTATCCCTAGTTGAAACAACCAGTCAGTTCAGGGAGCTTCCTGCCAGGGATGCTCCAGTGATTGTGGCTTTCAAAATGAGGATTTTTTTTTCTAAATGAAGGGAAAGTGTCTATGGGAACCTGACCTCAGTTTTTTGGATCCAGGACATAGGATGTCTGGGTGAGCTGCTGAAGTAAACGAGCCATGGGAAGGGCTGCAGGTTCTTGGAGCAGGCATGAACATCAGCAGATGGGGCATGATAGCCTTCCCAACTTTGCCCTCATCACCATTCCTGGGTCCCTGATCAAAATATCTAGGCAGCCTGGACAGACCTGGGTAGTGATGGGTTGGCGCAGTGAGAATCCTGAATTCTGTCTAGTGACTCTAGAAGCTTCCCCAGCTTAAGCTGGCAAGGAGTGAGCAAGTGAGTGAGCGAGAGACAGACAGACAGACAAACAGAAACAGAGGCAGAGAGAGAGAGACAGACAGACAGACAGAGACAGAGACAGAGAGCAAGAAACTCCTGAAGCAGCAGAAGCTAGGGCCCTGGGGAAAGGGGAAAGGGCTGCTAGCCCCAGGAAAGGCCTGGTGGGAGTTTCCAAAAGAGAAATGGAGGGGGAAGGGAGAGCCTGCTGCTGGCTTTGACAAGTCCATTAAATTTTAAAGTGGTTCTGCCTCCGTGCATGCTGGGAAGGGGTGGGGACCTGGCTGAGCCTTCATCTTCTCAGCTGTTTGCTGTTCTGTTGCCACCGCTGCGCTAGAAAGAAGAGGGCAGGGTAAAGCAAGGGAGGAGGGAGAGAACCTTTTCAGACTGGCACTCCTTTGGTGAAAATCAGAGGGACCCCACCCATGGTCTTGAACGTAAAGGGTATCTTCTCCCCCACTCAGATGCCTAGCTTGGAGGTGAGAGGCTGATGGAGTTGTCCCCTTGATTCCAGCCTTGGTGGGACCCTTGCTCCCCCCTCTGTTTTAGTCTTCCTGTTTCCAAGCTCTTTCTTGATGCCTGGACTTCCCCTCTAATGCTAATGTTGGCCCAGCACCCACCACCACTTCTCAGGGCAGCTTTGTCATCCACCCCCTCCCCATCCTTTTGCACAGTGAAGTTGCCCAGGGAGTTAGTCAAACCTAACTCCTCCTTCCCCTGTGGGGAGAGGCTGCCTTGAGTTAAGTTAGTCCTTTTCTTAGACCCTTGGGGAGATGACTTGGAGAGCAGCCCTGACTAGGCCTGATCTTTTCTCCCAGGTCCCAATTAATGGATTCTGACATGGATTATGAGAGGCCAAACGTAGAGACCATCAAGTGTGTCGTGGTCGGGGACAACGCTGTGGGCAAGACCAGGCTCATCTGTGCCCGTGCCTGCAATGCCACCCTCACCCAGTACCAGCTGCTTGCCACCCATGTGCCCACAGTCTGGGCCATCGACCAGTACCGGGTGTGCCAGGAGGTAAGAGGTGCAAGGGGGCGGGGCTACATCTGTTGCTTTTCTATACCTGTGGCTGCAGGCTACTATGCTCTGTTTTAGGGCTGAGACTAACATTATTAGAAGAGCTCACAGTACAGTTCCTTGAGCAGGGCTGTTATCTCAAGGGGGAAAAGCTTTAGGAGACATACCTAAGGAAGTCACAGTAGGGAGTGATCAATTTAGAGTTACATGGTCTTATGGTAGGAACATAGCGTGTAAGACCTAGCATCAGTTATCATCCATTACCATCCCTAATCAGTCACCCAATTCCAACCTAAATAGCTCCAGAAATAAGGAATTCACTACCAGCTGAAGTCAGTCATTGCAGTATGGTATAGAGATTGAATACTTTTTAGATTCAGTTAGAGTCTGGCTTTGAGTAACTTATACTTACTTACTGGTCCTCATTCTGTCATCCGGAGCTGCACAGAATAAATGTAATGCATCTTCCCTGTGGCAGTCCTTCAGATAATTTGAGTCAGCTATCACTTCTCTCTTAATGCCTTCTACTCCCCATCATAGACACCCATTGCTCCTTCATCCATTTCTTCTTTCTTTCTTTCTTTCTTTCTTTCTTTCTTTCTTTCTTTCTTTCTTTCTTTCTTTCTTCCTTTCTTTCTTGGCAATTGGGATTAAGTGACTTGCTCAAGGTCACATGGCTAGTTTTTTTTTGGTGTGTGTGTTTAGTGTCTGAGGCTGAATTTGAACTCAGGTCCTTCTGACTCCAGGGCCGGTGCTCTGTTCACTGTGCCACCTAGCTGCCCCCATCCATTTCTTCTTATGGCAGAATTTCAGCTCATTCTCCTACAAACAGGCTCTAACTTATCGATATCTTTCCTAAATCATGGTTTCTCCAAACTGAATAAGATGCTCCAGTATAATCTTAACAGACTAAGTATGATAGGACTCTCACTTCTGTTACTCTATACTCTATCCTATTAATTCAGGTTGTGATAGATGAGAAGCATTAAGGCATAACAGGTAGAGAGCTGGCTTTTGAGTTTGAAGACCCAAGTTTGAGGCCCATCTCAGATAGATACTGGCTGTGTGACCTTTCTGTGCCATAGGAAATTCTGTAAGACCACACATTGTAGAACATTTGCTAATCTATTAGTAGAGGTAGTTTTTTCTCCCTGTGTATTTTCCATACAGGTCTGGGGGGAAAAAAGACTAACTTTTTTTTATTGCAGACTATTAACTAGCCATATCTCCTGCCCCATAATCAATTGATTTTTTGAACCCAAGTGCCAAGCTTATATTTACTTCAGTATTTTTCTGTATTCTGATTCTGTCATCCGATGTATTAATTATCATTTCCAATTCTGTATAATTTATATATTTGTTAGTTTTGCCACTGATGTTGTCATTAGGAGTCATTAATAAAAACATTAAATAGAATTGAGTTAAGGATAGAGCTCTGTGTTACTCCACTAAAGACTTCCCTTCAGTTTGACATGATCTGATGCCCATCTCTTGATTCACCGAACTCTGCTATTGTGCAGTCCACATTTCTTCATCTTGTCCATAAGGGTATCAAGGGAGAAACATATCAAAATTATTGTTAAATCCAGATATGTTGTCTTTACAATTTTTTTGCCCAATTATTAGCTTAATAACTATTAGAAAAAGAAATTAGAGGTTAGTCTAGTGTAGGTGTTCTTGATGAATTTTGTGTCATGGACACTCTGGCAGTTTTGTGAAGGCTATGGACCTCTTTTCAGAATAATGTTTTAAAATATTTAAAGGAAATGTTAAATTTCAGTTAGAGGTTAGTAAAAATAGAGACGTAATTGTTTTTCCCACTTAAGTTCATGGATCTCCTGAAACCTCTCAGACCCCTTAGGGGTCCATGGACCCCAGCTTAAGAGTGCTTTGTCTAGTGTAACATACTGTCAGTGAACTTAATCAGTAATCGGCCTTTTTCCTTTGTAAATGTTCACAAAACACTGCCTAATAATTGGTTCCATATATATTTTTTTGCTTTCTTTTCTTAAAATAAATTTTATTGGTGTCTTTTAAAAATATACCAAATTTAAATATACCAAAATTCCTTCTTTTCTCTCCCAAAGAACCATCCCATGTAACAAATGATATTTTAAGACAAAAAAAGAAAAATTTAAAAACAACAAGAAGTCAGTTCCAGATTTTTACTTAATTCTACCCCCTCCCCCACCCAGTATTCTTAAGTGAAGACCAAACCAGGTTAAAATGTTATTGGGAAATATTTAACAAGATAATAAAAATATAGTAGAACATAAATAATGGTAATATGTGGTTTTCTCAGCCAATATGTAGTCCACATATTAGACGCTTAGTGTCCTCCATTTCTATTTGAGTTTGATATCATTGGTATACAGAATTCACTTTCCTTCTTTGAAAAGTGCTGGATTTGCCCTTATTCAGACTTCTGCTGTCCTTCTTGTGGTCCATAATTCTTTAATGATCCTTGTCAGTAGTTCCTTGATCTAGATTGTTCCAGTATCCCAGGATGTAATTGACCTAGACACATGGTATGAACTCATTTAGAGAAGCTAACTGCTCCCTTAATTGTTTCCACACTCATCTTTGATTTTCAGACCCTCTCAAGGCACCATTTGTTGTTCCCTTTCCAGTCTGGAAATCCTCCTTGACAAAGAAATTGGAAGCAAAACAGCCGTTGAGAAGCTAGTTCCATTTTCTCTTTGTCATCTTTTAAATATTATAGCGTCCTCACCAAATGCTGGCCGAGCTCCTCCTTGTTCTTTTTGCACCTTAAACATACTCTTTCAAATTTTTTTTGTTATACGCAGCATTTTTATTTTCTGCAAGGCTCAGCTCATTCCCACCTTAGCCTTCCTGCTATCATTCTTACAGGACCTGCCAGGATTTTACTTTTTCCCTTGACTATGTGCCTTTTGCAACTCTCTGTCTCTCTGTCTCTCTCTGTCTCTCTGTCTCTGTCTTCCTGTCTCTCTCCCTGTCTCTGTCTCTCTTCTCTTTCTCTTTCTCTGTCTGTCTGTGTCTCTTTCTCTCTCTCTCTCTCTCTCTCTCTCTCTCTCTCTCTCTCTCTCTCAATACACATACACACACACACACACGTATATATCTTTTTTTTAACCATCATTTAAAATCTGAGCTAAACTAAAACATCTTGTGAAGCCAGACTGGTCTCTTTGGAGCTCTTTCCTTTTACCTCTTCCTTTTTTAGTTAGTATATCATCCTGTATGTTCTTAGTCCTATCTGAGCTGTGTTCTCAGGCCTTAGCATCATAGGGTAATAGATTTAGAATTGGAAAGTACTTTTGAGGTCATCTGGTCCAACTCTGTCATTTTACAGAAGAGGAATCTGAAACCCCAGACACTTGTCCCAGATCACATGGCTACTAAGTAGCAGATTCAGAATTTGAACCTAGACCCTCTAACTCTAAATCACACATTCTGCCCAATGCACCCACTGCCTCTGCAACAAGATCAAGTGTTTTGCTGATTGAGGCAGTTTCTTGGTTCTTTTGACCTTCTTGTTGCAGTGACTTTTTCACATTGCTTAAGCTTCTGTAAGAAATTATCAGCTCCCTTATCGTTATCCATTTCCCATTTTTTAGAGTCATTGGCTTATTTTGGTTAGGTTCACATTATAATAGACCTAGAGCTGGAAGAGCCTCAGGTATCACTTAGTCACACACATGCTTCTCTACGCCCCCCTTTACCCCCTCTCCCCCCACCCCATTTTACAGAAAAGGAAAATGACACCCAGGAAACTCACCTGCCTAGGTAATAATCAGAAGTGACTTTTGAACCCAGGTCCTCTGACTCCAAAGCCAGTGTTCTTTCCATTATATTACTCTTATAATTACATCATATTTTCTTTTGGTACTTGTAGTTTTGGTGTTGGCATTGGCATTTCATTCATTTAATAAACATTTGATCGGGCTGAAAATTCAAAGACAAAAATGAAATAAACCCCTGCCTTCAAGGAGCTTACATTCTATTTAGGGAGCAGATAATATGGACAATATAAAATTGCTTCCAAAATACACATACAGAATAATTTCTAGATTTTGACCTTTGCTAATACTTTAGTAACATAATAGGAAGATGGGACTCATTGGAAAAGACCTTAATGTTGAGAAGGATTGAAGGCAAAAGGAGAAGGGGACAGCAGAGGATGAGACAGACAAATAGTGTCATGGAAGCAAAAAACATGAGCTTGGAGAGACTTTGGTAGAGGGTAGAGGATAGAAGGGCCTGGAGTACCATGGGAGAGTCAGATGTGACTGAACAAATAATTATATTTAATTATTTAATTATATTAATAATAACAACAAATAATTGGTTGATAATACAAGTGTATGTAGACAACTTGAAGGACTCCCAGAGGCTTCTCATTCTCTTCTTGGAGAGGTGTACTTATGATACAAAGGCAAGAGATTTCTGAGCAGTTGTCAAGCTTTTGGCCTCCTCTATTTCATAGAATTTGAGTTAGAAAGAGACCTCAGTGGTTCTCTAGTCCAGTCCATCCTTGAAAAGGCTTTGATAAGTGGCCGTCCAGCATCTGCTCCAGGGCCTCCACAGACAGGGAACCCTCCACCCCTCCAGGCAGCCCATGCTCCTTTAGGGTGATGGTTGGCTTTCCTGACATCAAACCTGAATTAGCCCCTTGGCAGCTTCCACCTGTTCTTTCTGTTTCAGCCTTTTGGTGCCAAATGGAACAGGCCTCATCCTTGTTTCACATGACAGCCCTTGAAATGCTTGAAGATTCTTAATCATAGATCATATTTTTTCCAGTATGCTTTTTTCAAAAAGGTCCAGACCAAACAAAAATGTGGGGAGGGCCTTTTGAATCACTGTATGCCAAGGTACTAATCTATAGTATATATTGACTTGATTTGGAGGCTCTTTTTACATCCTTTGATTTTCTCTACCTTTTGCTCCTCTCTGAGAAGATGGCTCAGGAACCTTGCAAGGGAAGACAAGCTAACATCAAGTCAACAAGGATTTAATAAGTACCTTCTGTATGCCCAACACTGGGTTAAGTGCTAGGGGGACAAAGAAAGGCAAAATGGTCTCTGTCGTCAAGGAGCTGATAATCTAATGGGGGTAGACAAAAGTAAACAACCACCTACATACAACATATAGATGGGATAAATTCAAGGTAGTACTTGGGGAAAGCAGTTCTAGAAATTCTAGAAATACTAGAATGAAGGGGGATTGGGAAAGGCTTCTTGGAAAGGTGGGATTTTAGTTGAGAATTGAGGGAAGTTAGGAGGTAGAGAGAAGGCAGAAGAGAGCATGGGGGAGAGCCAGTGAAAAGGTATGAATGGTGATATTGCATTGTCAAGCACAACGATTAACTCAACTAATGGCTATATTTGTGTCACCGTGGAAGATTTTTGAACCCTCTTCTCTGGCCACAGCTTTTCTGTGCTTTCCTCTTATATCCTGCCTTTTCTTCACATTCTTGGAAACCTCTCTTGATGCCAGTGGCGACAGTGAGACTAAATGCCCTCCTGTAGGGCTGGCATGCAGTCCAAGCTGATATGGTCACTCTCTTCCAAGGATCTTCTTGCTTGCACTTGAGTTGTGTTTTCCTTCCTGGTCTGGATTGAGTTGAGAAGAGCAATCCCCTCTGCGCTTTTCGCTTCTTTCTTAAAGATGAGGTAGTCAAGTGGTCATGTCAATATGATATTAGATCCAGTATCAGGAAGAACTGAGTTCAAATGTGACCTCAGACACTTACTAGCTGTGTAACCCTGGGCAAGTCACTTAACCTCAGTTTGCCTCAGTTTCCTCATCTGTAAAATAACTACATTTATTCCCCCCCCCCCCTTTACTGGGAGGATAAAACGAGGCAATATTCGTAATTAGAAGCCTTAAAGTGTTATGGAAATGCAAGTTCTTATTATGAAATTGGTGATCAGGGATAGAGATGTACCTAGGGTATAGGAATTGGAATACTTGTCAAGAGCCTTAGGCTTTGGAGGGCCTTGTGTTTTTGGAACTGCAAGGAAGAAGCCAACAGTAGAGTTGAACATAAAAAATAATGGATGCAGATGGTATTAAAAAGCCTTTGGCTCATGTATACAGTAAGCAGGTAAAGGGAGCTATGACCAGATGCCTAGCAAGAGCACCTGTCTTCCCACCCCATTCTTCCCCAGCGCTATGTCAGGACTTTTAGGATTTTCTTTTGTTGTAAAGGTTGCCCTTACTCTTTGAGTTCAGGGAAGTCCTAAACAGTTTGAATTGTTCAGGTCTCACCCCCTACTTCCATGGTCTTCTAGCTGATTTATAGGTAAATCCTAACCAGCTTCTCTTTTCCTTCCTCTTGAAGGTGCTGGAACGTTCCCGGGATGTAGTAGATGATGTCAGTGTGTCCCTTCGTCTCTGGGACACCTTCGGAGACCATCACAAAGACCGGCGCTTTGCTTACGGGAGGTAGGACCAGCCCCTGGCTGCCTTCAGGGAGCCAAGTGGGTGGGATTTTCCCCCTTCACTGGGGAGGGAGGTGGAGTTGAGCCACCTTAAGCTTGAGTATTCCAAGGAGAGGGGAGGGACTGGACTATCAGAGTTGCCATAGGGTACTCATGCCTGATGGTCCTGTTACAGATGGGCCCACAGACATTCTGCCAAACATGTTCTCTTTGTATAGAGCTGAAATTCCTCTGCATTTTGTGTTTGTGCATATGTGCATATATTATATACATATGTATGTGCATGCACGTGTTACACTACCTTTATTCCTGAGAAAGGTGACCCCTTAACAGCACTGACTTCTTTGTCATCCCCACCTTCAGATCCGATGTTGTGGTTCTTTGCTTCTCCATTGCTAATCCCAATTCCCTGCACCATGTCAAGACCATGTGGTACCCAGAAATCAAGCACTTTTGTCCTCGGGCTCCTGTTATCTTAGTGGGATGCCAGCTGGACCTGCGCTATGCTGACTTGGAAGCCGTCAATAGGGCCAGGCGCCCTTTGGCCAGGTAGAAGGGCTGGGGCCTGGAGCCATCTAGTATGGGAGGATAGGGTTGTTGGCTTCAGGGACTTTTTCTTTTGAAAAGAGGCAGCCTCAAAAAGAATCAAGAGAGAGGAAGCACGTGGAAGAGGAGAAAAGGGGGCTGGAAATGAAAGTTAAAGGAAGAAAATAAAATATGCCTCAAGGTGAGGAGTAGAGGGGAAGGAAGAATAGCAAGGTGGTCTCTGCTTCACCCTATGAGGTCTTTATTTCTGAGTCTCCTTGCTATCAGCAGAGGTGTAAGCTAGGATTTTACTCAGTCCAGTTGCGCTCATGCCCTCATTCATTCAGCAAATGTTTATTGAGCCAGCATTGTGTTAGGAGGTATAGGAAATAAGAAAGATCAAGAAGATATATTTATTACCTCAAAGATCTCAAAATCTAGTTGGGGAATCGAGATTAAACACATCTGAAACAAATAACAATTTGGGGTAAGTCAGTGGTTAGGTATAGATGCTGAGTGTCCCAAAAGAAAGGAGAGTGGCACTATGGGCTATCATGGTCAGAGAGTGCTTCATGGAGGAAGATGCTGAATTAATTTTAGTATATTAAGGTTAGGTAGGACTTAGGATGAACCTTAAGGGGATGGATAGGATTTGGATAGGTCAAAGAGCAGAGAGGAACAGCCTGAACAAAGAGTCCAGGTGGAGGAATAAGCATGGCCCAGGTAAGGTTCTGTGGGAGGGCCTGCCTAACTGGATCTGGACCTTGCGTAGACTTCTTGGCCTTTGAGATGAGTTTAGAGGAGGAGCTACCTCCTCCTTTCTTCTACCACAATCCTGTTTTCCTCCATCTTCCCACCTAGGCCCATTAAGCCAAATGAAATCCTGCCTCCTGAGAAGGGCCGGGAGGTGGCCAAGGAGCTGGGCATTCCCTACTACGAGACCAGTGTGGTGGCTCAATTTGGCATCAAAGACGTCTTTGATAATGCCATCCGGGCAGCCCTCATTTCACGTCGTCACTTGCAGTTCTGGAAGTCTCACCTGCGCAATGTCCAACGTCCCCTGCTCCAGGCTCCGTTCCTCCCCCCAAAGCCTCCACCCCCCATCATTGTGGTTCCAGACCCCCCTTCCACCACTGAGGAGTGTCCTGCCCACCTCCTGGAGGACCCTCTCTGTGCGGACGTCATCCTGGTGCTGCAAGAGCGGGTGCGCATTTTTGCTCACAAGATCTACCTCTCCACCTCCTCCTCCAAGTTCTATGACCTATTCCTCATGGACCTGAGTGAAGGAGAGCTGGGGGGTTCCTCTGGGTCAGGGGGCCCCCGATTAGAAGAACCCCAAGGTCATTCTGACCACCACCACCACCATCATCACCACCACCACCATGGGCGGGACTTCCTGCTGCGGGCAGCCAGCTTTGATGTGTGTGAGAGCACAGATGAGGGAGGGGGTCCTGGCCCAGCAGGGCTCCGGGCTTCCACTAGTGATGGGATCCTTCGGGGTGATGGGGCTGGCTACTTGCTTGGGCGTGGCCGGGTACTCTCATCCTGGAGTCGTGCATTTGTGAGCATCCAGGAAGAGATGGCAGATGACCCCCTCACCTACAAGTCACGACTGATGGTGGTGGTGAAAATGGATGCTTCTATTCAGCCTGGACCCTTCCGGGCTGTGCTCAAGTATTTGTACACTGGGGAATTAGATGAGAATGAACGGGATCTCATGCACATTGCCCACATTGCTGAACTGCTGGAAGTGTTTGATCTGCGCATGATGGTTGCCAACATCCTCAACCATGAGGCCTTCATGAACCAAGAGATCACTAAGGCCTTCCATGTCCGTAGGACCAACCGAGTCAAGGAGTGTCTAGCCAAAGGCACATTTTCAGGTACGGGGAACAAATTGGGTGTAAGAGTTGAGGAGAACACCTGCAATAGAAGAGAATACCTTAACACCCTGGCAGAGAGGGATTTTCTTCACTTACATTACCACTGGGTGTTGGTTGGTTCATGGTGGCCCTTTGGGAGCTTGGTTGACTCCAACATCCTTCATGATGACCAAAGGGGAGGTTAGCACTATCCCAATCTCACCTGGGCCAGTGTATGAGTGAAAAGTCAATCACTGCTTGGCTTTATCTAAGCAGAGTTTTTCTCTACCTGTGCCTTGGACACCTTCTAACCATTAAGAGATTATATGGTTCCCATCTGATGGCACTATTCACAGAATTTTCTCTTTCATTTCCTGTTTCTTAGCATCTCCCCTCCTCTGGAAGGTGGGAAGGCCAAAGAAAAGAGAGATTTGGAATGAGAGTTTTGCTGTTAAGTAACTGGGACACCAGTTTCTCATGCCTTGAATCACCATATTATCCAATCCCTAGGCCTTGTCCTAAAAGAATCATGGGACTCTGGTCTAAGAACTTGGGTACTATGGAGATGGGAACAAGGAAGTACTCACAAATCTTGGAGGAGGTACAGCTTTAAGTTGACACTCTGTTGGTAAATCTGTTCTAGCAGCCCCAGAAAGTTATCTTTGTTTTAAAATTAAATTTTATTTATTTTCAAATAAAGATCCACCTTCTCTCCTACCTCCTCCTCATCCTCCCATTCCCTGTGGAGAAAGCAAGAACAACAGTTGTTATAAACGTGTATAGTCAAGCAAAACAATTCTTCCATTAGCCATGTCAAAAAAAATCTATATTGTCTGTTGTCTATATATCTCTGTCTCTATCTCTGTCTCTGTCTCTATCTCTACCTCTACCTCTACCTCTACCTCTATCTCTATCATCTCTATCTCTATCTCTGTCTCTATCTCTGTCTCTCAAACTGCCCTGAGTCCATCCCTTCTCTTTCTGAAGGTGAGTAGCATTTTCCATTATGAGCTTTCTGGCTGGTCGTTGTATTGACCAGAGATCTTAAGGCTTTCCAGTTGGTTGTTATCTTTGCAGGACTGTTGTTGTTGTATAAATTGTTCTCCTGGCTCTGCTCACTTCACTGTGCCTGGATTTATACAAGTGTCTTGGGAAGAAGTTCTTTTAACCTCCTTCCTTCTTCTTCTCCCCTGCAGATGTGACCTTCATCCTGGACGATGGGACCATCAGTGCCCACAAGCCGCTACTGATCTCCAGCTGTGACTGGATGGCTGCCATGTTTGGGGGGCCATTTGTGGAAAGCTCCACAAGGGAGGTGAGGCTTTATGGAGGTGGGGCATGAAAGGGAGAGGTTCCTGTCTCACCTGTGACATCCCTTAGCAAGTAATTCTCAGGTGCCTACCATGTGTCCACATTGTGCCTAGGTATGGTGGGGACATCAGATGGTCCCTTAAAGAATTAGGCAAGTAGGCTAGGAGAGAGACAAGACAAAAAACACAGGAAACAGCTAGAGCAGTGGTTTTCAACCTTCCTAATGCCATGACCCTTTAGTAGTCGTATGTGGGCGTATCTGCATGTGGGTGGACCCGACTGGAGATGGATAGAGGAGGTCTTAAGACCATCGGAAATGTGACCCCTGTGAAAGGGTCATTCAACCCCAAAGGGGTTGTGACCCACAGGTTGAGAACCGCTGAGCTAGAGGAACCTCAGTGAGTCAAAAATAGAAATAATCCCTTTTCCCTTAAACCTAACTCTTTTTTCAGGTTCCTTATTTCTGTTGATATCATTGTTCCTCTAGTTACCCACACTTGAAAGGTTGGTAGGCTTTGAATTTTTCCTTTCCTCTATCCGTTCAAACAATGAGACAATCCATTTTTCTTTGGAAATATGTCTTGCATCCATTTTTTCTTTCTACCTCCTAAAGTACAGGCCCTCGTTACCAGTCTCACCTACACTGTGACAGCAGCCTCCCAGCACATCTCCCTGCCTTCTCTCTCTTCTCTCCAAATCATTCTACACTCCCTGCTGTCAAACCAGTCTTTCCCAAAGCAGCCCCACATGGGTCACCTCCTCATCTCAGACACCTTCCTCCCTTCCCTTGCTTATGGGATCAAGGCCAAAGGCCTTCCTGGCATTCCAGGCGCTCTTCCAGCCCTGCGTCCCTCCCTCTGCAGCCCTAGTTCCAACCCTCTGTTCCAGTCAGACCAGTAGTATTCCCTGAAATGGGCTCAGCTCAGTCTCAAAGCCAACTCTTTGCCCCTAATAATAGTTGCATTTATATATAGATTTGAAGTTTACACAGTGGCCTTGAATGAAAGAAGTGGTGTAGGCATTCATATTTTACAGGAAACTGAGGCTCTGAACTGGGACCAAGCCGTTTTGAAGCTTACATTCATTCCTATAGAATGCTGAAGTTTGCAAGGCATTTAAAAAAAAATTTGGTCCCATAACCACCCTGTAAGGTAGGTAGACAGTACAAATATTATCCTTGCTTTACAGATAAGGAACCTGAGGCACCCTGCTCAGATTTGCAAGTGATGCCAAGCAAAGAGGGGTGGCTAACTGAGTGAATGACAGTCAGAATCCAGAAAAAAAGTCTTAGCAGTCTGGAACTTTGGGCAGAAAATGTACCAAGATGAAACTTTAAGAGGAATCAGTATAAAGCCTACCATTTAGGTCTGAAAAGTTGGCTTGCAAAGTAAAAGATGGGGGAGGCATGGTTAGACAGCAGTTTGTCTGAGAAAAGATCTGGGTGTTAGAGTGGATGGCAGAACTTGGTATGAGTCATCAGGGTGAGATGGCAGCTAGAAGAAAGTTAATTTGATCTCATGCTGGTTAAGAGGGACATGGCTTCCAGAAATCAGGGGCTGGCCATTCCTCGGCCTCTGCTCTGGTTGCATCACATCTGGAGCATTGTGTTCAGTTCTTATGCAATGACTAGATGGGAGGGCCAAGGAACATGAGTTAATGCCATTATGAGTATGGAGAGATGTTTAGTCTGGAAAAGGGAGAAATGGTAGCAGACTAAGTATCTGAAGGGCTGTCATGGAAGAAGGGGCAGCTAAGTGGTGCAATGGATAAAGTACCAAATCTGGAGTCAGAAAGCCCTGAGTTCAAATCCTGCCTCAGACAACTTGTTAGCTGTGTGACCCCAGGCATGTCACTTAACCCTGTTTGCCTCAATTTCCTCACCTGTAAAATGAGCTGGAGAAGTAAATGGCAAGTATCTTTACCAGGAAAACCTCAAATGGAGTTGATAAGAGTTGCATATGAACGACACAATAAAACAGCTGATAACATGGGGAAGAGGGCGTTAGCCTTTTTTCTTCAGGAGCAGTGAAGTCATGAAGAGGGTCAGGTTGTTCAGAAGTCTTCCCTTGGGTCAGTTTGGGGGCTGCCTTAGGGGGTAGTATGTCCCCCCCCATCACTGGAAGTCTTCAAACATCAGTCTTGGGTAGGACAGCAGAGCCTCTGAAGTCCCTTCGAGCTCTGATATTCTGGGATTGATTGCTTGTGACTTGTATGTGGTCACAGTGCTCGCATGTGTCAGGGCTTAACCTCAAAGCCTGCTCTTCAGACTCCAAGCCCAGGGCACTTTCTCCTCCCGTGGTCTCCTTCCCACTCCATGCCTTTCCTCTTGCTCTCTTTCTGTCCTGATGATATGGCAGTCCTAAGACAACAGCATGAACAGAGCAAGTCAGTAGTGTTTCTTCAAGAGGTCTGGCAGATCCAGGTTCTGCCAAACTTTTGTCCCTCTTCCCAGTGGAAGACATGAGGGCCCTTTGTCTCCTTCATACCATCATGACTCAATGATACAGGTTCAGGCCATGAGTTTTATAGAGAGGGAACAGGCTGTTACTCAAGCATATCTCATGGGTTTCCTATCTTCAGTGTCACAGACAAGGAGACACCGTGGGGAGCTCTAGGCAAAGGAAAGTCCCTACTATATAAGCTTGGGCCATGGGAAGTGTGCTAAAATTTCCAGGGTGTGAGGCAGGAAGAAAGGAGGTGTGTCTAGAGCAGCAGTAATCCACTGAAGCCAGGTATTTTTGGACTATTGTGGTAGACTTTATGTGTTCTGTCTCCCCAACTAGACCATAAGTTCTTTGAAGAGAGAGACAGTGTCTTATATTCTTTTGTATTCTCCACCACACCAAGTCATGGTTGGGCACATAATACATGCTCCATAAAAACATGAGGAACTGAGAAAATAACTCAAGACAGTGAACTGTCAAACGTTAGGTTATATGGTGGAGCCTCCAAGTGCTAAAGGTCATCAGGGAAAGGATAGATCAGTGTAGGCTAGAGTTATAATTACAGCTAACATTTGACTTTCCCCCCGAGTGTTCTCTTACTTATTCAGCACCCAATAGACTAGTTGTGGAAAGCTCCATAGTAAGGCATGAATTGGGCTTGAGGGGATGAGTGGAACTTGCAGGGGGAAAAACTGTTGAGAAGGGCCCATGACTTTGCTCCACTCTCTGTTCATGATGTCATAGAAACTGACTCGACTCCAAGGTTCTAGCTAGTTCCCCACATTGCTCTGAAGGAACGTGTCTGATGAGAAAGCATTTTCAGTTGCTGCACAACTCTGAAGTGATTTCATGGGCCAAGGGCTGTAGCATTGCAAGCCAGAGAAAGAATCCAGCTGGCACAAGGTTCACCCTTCCTTGTTCTTTGTTCCTTGCAGTAGGCAAGAGGCAAGCGGAGTTGGTGATAGAAGGTATCTGAAGAAGGTCTCCAAAGCTTGTGAATTAGAGGAGGAAGACAAGGAGGAGGCTGGAGGGTGGTCAGAGCACAGGCTTGTGAGCAGATAGAAGACTTGGGAAGGGGAGCCACACATGCATTCTGCAGATCGGGTCTTTGTCAAAGCCTCCATCAGAGACAGATCTTTGGGGTCCCATGGAAAAAGTCAGACAAGCTGTGGGAGCAGTTAAGTCAGGCATTTACTAAGCAACACGGTGCTAAGGGCACAAAGACCAAAGACAACCTCTGCTGTCTAGGAGCTCACAATCTAATGGGTTAAACAGCACGTAGATGACTGCACACACAAGATATGTTCAGAATAAATTGGAGATGGATGGTCAGCAGAGGGAAGAAGGTATTGGCTTTTTGCAGAAGATGACTTTAACTGAGCAGCATGGAAGCTGGGTGGTGCCACCTTCTGGGCCAGCCTGACACAGGTGCCCCTCACGGCAGAGTTTCATACTCTTTCT
>CM053595.1:210062819-210097676 GCA_028646575.1 Pseudocheirus occidentalis | reverse complement strand
TGTGCTGGAATACCTCTACACGGGCATGTTCAGTGCTAGCCCTGACCTGGACGACATGAAGCTAATCATCCTTGCTAACCGGCTGTGTTTGCCTCACCTGGTTGCACTCACAGGTAACTTGGCTCATCAGGGACACTGCTCTCCCCCCCCCCCCCCCCAGAGGCCAGCAGAAGGATCTGCACAGCTTTGAGTGCATTCCCCACTCCCCATACCCCAGCACACACCTGCCTCTGGTATTATATAACCCATGAGTGCCCTGTTAACTTCGTTACAAAGTCTTTTTAGTTCCTACTGTGTTTCTAGTTCTGGCAGCTGCTACAAAGTGAAGAGTAAGTAGCATTTCAATCATGGACTCATCCTTTTGTCCACTAGGTGGCGCCATAGTGCACAGATTGCAGTGTGTCAGACTGTCAGGAAGTTAGGAAGATTTATCTTCATGAGTTCAAATATGACCTCAGACACTTTCTAGCTGTATGACCCTGGGCAGGTCACTGAACCCTGTCTCATCTGTAAAGTAAGCTAGAGAAGGAAATGACAAACCATTCCAGTATCTTTGCTAAGAAAACACCAAATGGGGTCATGAAGACACACTGAGCAACAACTCATTCTTTTATAACAGCTATGCTTCTGATAGGCATGACCAACTGAGTTTTAAAAAAATAGCACTAGCTAGTACTTTTAAAGTGCTTTACAAATAACATCTCCTCTGATCCTTACAACAACCCCAGGAGGTAGGTGCTATAATTATCCCTACTTTATGGATGAAGAAACTGAGATAGAAAGAGGTTAAGTGACCTGCCCAGAGCCACACAGGTAGTAAGTGTCTGAAGCCAAATTTGGCCCCAGATCTTCCTGATTTCAAGTCTAATCCTCTGCCTCAATTTTGCTTTTTCTATAAAACTGGAACTTACTAAGATGGATAACATAAACATTTACTAGGATTATTTTTTTAAAGGATCATGTAACAATTTAGTACAAGATTTAAAGAAACATAAATACTTCAATATAATTTAAGTATATCATTCACTAATTTGCTGCTGCTATAATATAATCCTGGTTTCCTCCTAAGTTTGAGTAGATTTCAATAGATTTCTCTGATTCACCCCCTTTTTTTTTTTTGACTTGTGAGGTTTTGTTCTTGGCTTTGGGACCCCAGCTCCCTTTGCCAGGTGTCAAAGCCCCTACAGCCTTTCTCCTTTTATAGCTCTAAAAAAGAGCTTGTAAGAGCACTGTGGCATCTCTTACAACCTCATGGACAATGCATGCATTTATATGGGCATCTGTCTATGGATCCAGTGCCCTGACTGATTCCTGTAATATGTTTGTCACAGAACAATACACAGTGACTGGACTGATGGAAGCCACACAGATGATGGTGGACATAGATGGAGATGTCCTTGTGTTCCTGGAACTGGCTCAGGTAGTAGGGGCTGGGAGAGTGCCAATTACTCAGCCTCACCCTTCTGAATTGGAGTCATCCATGCAAAGGGTACTCAGAGCTGGTAGAATGGTATAGAGGAAGCAAACCCAAAGGCCAGTTTGGTTCTCCACAGTGCCCCCCACCTGGTCCATCTCCTGAGCCCATACACACTATGGCTGGCACATAGCATAAAAGGAGCCATCCCAGAGGTAGGATAGACAGAGGCCTCAGTCCTGAGAACTTGATGGATGGGAGGTAGGGCCCCCCACCTTTGAGGGATAGGCAGACTAACTGCATGTACAGTGTGCCCTGAAAGTAACTTCCCACAAAACAGTGTCTGAAATATGTCTATTGGGATTAGTTTCTTTGGGTTAAGACATTAGATGCAACATGCCAGCTCATGTCAGTCTGCAACATCTGTGTACATTAATCAGATTAATTACTAATAATTAATAATTATTACTAATTAGTTATTAATGAATAACATTAATCTGTGTACATTAAAACATCCCTTTCCAGTTTGATGATGACTGACATAAGTGGAGTGATGGGGGGGAGGGTGGAGAAGAGAAGGAAAGGATTAAGAATGTAGACCCTGACCGGGGAAGGCAGGCCTAGGTCATTGAGTCAGTAAGAGGATACTTGGAAGTATATGTCATATAGAAAAATCAAGGTGATTTTGCCCAAGGCGGGGAACTCTTAAGAGCAGAGATCTCAAGGTTCCCATGATTTCTTTTCCCCTTTTCCAGAAGGTTTACTTTTGAAGACAGGCCCAAGAGCATCTGTAATGAAACCACTGTAGTGTCTGGTAAAAATGATTGTTGTGTTCTGTTCAATTCTCAGTTCCATTGTGCGTACCAGTTGGCTGACTGGTGTCTCCACCACATCTGCACCAACTACAACAACGTCTGCCGGAAGTTCCCCCGGGATATGAAGGCCATGTCTCCAGGTGAATGCGTTAGGTCCCAGTTCCCCGCCCCCCCCCCCCCACTCTTACCCCTGCCTTGTCCTTCCTCTGTAAGCTAAGGGCCATTAAATTCATGTCTGAGCCTCTATTCTGGTCCCAGGAATACTAGAAAACAGCAGTCCAGTCTTTAATAATAATAATAATAGTTAGCATTTATCTAGCACTCACTAAGGGCCAGGTACCAAGCTAAGTGCTTTATAATTATTGTATCATTTGATTCTCAAATGGTAGGTAGGTAGTATTATCTCCATTTTACAGAAGGGGAAACTGAAGCAAACAAATTAGTGACTTGTCCAAGGCCATACAGCTAGTAAGTGTCTAAGGCTAGACTTGAATGCAGGTCTTCCTTAGTCAGGCCCAGTGCTTTATCCACTGAGCCACCTTAGAGCACTTAAACTACACATACTGGCTATATGGTACAAGGGGTCATTGGATCCTACAATTTTAAGTTGGAAGGGACCCCCGAAATCTTCAAATATAGGAGCCACCGTTTCTAGATTGAGAGTGCCTGTTTCTGCTGGGAAGGTGGGAGGCGCCAGAGCCCAAGACCCTTTTCATATTGCAGGAGTGCAGTCCATTTCAGACTAGGGGTTCAGGGGGTGCTCATGTGAGAACATTTTGAGAAGGGGAGGCAAGAAGGGGAGATGAACTAGAAAAAAAGGGCAAGAGACCAGGGCATGGCCTAGGATGGGGTGGGGGAGTGGAAAATAAGGTAGGAAATAAATATTCCAGGATAAGTTGTTCATAAAGACTTTTGTGACTGGTACTCTGCCCAGGGTGGTGTGGTAGAAAGATCATAGAAAAAATTTTTTTGGAAGGGGGTAAGGCAGAGCATTTGGGGTTAAGTGACTTGCCCAAGGTCACACAGCTAGTAGGTGTTAAGTGTCAGGTCCTTCTGACTCTAAGGCCAGTGTTGTATTCACTGTGCCACCTAGCTGTCCCAAAATCATAGGATTTTGAAGGCCAAAGCACTGGGTTCAGGTCTTGGCTTTGCTACTCATTTATTTTTACATCACCTTGGACAAGTTACTTCTCCACTCTGGGTCTTGGTTTTCTCATCTTCACAATGAGAGCATTAGACTTAGGCAATCTTCCCAAGGTTCCTTCCAGCTCAAAATTCTAAGATCAGTTCAGACCTAATTTAACAGGTGAGGTCCAAAGGGTTAAGACTAGCCCCTGGTAATCAGCTATTAAGTGTCTGAATCAGAATTCAAACCTGGATCTTCCTGACGACAAGTCCATTATACTAAGGCATCCTTCAAGGTTAAGTACAAACTTTACCTGCCCAACGAAGCCTTCCTTGGTTGCCCATCTTGGAAACACTCTCATCTTCTTCTGAACTCTGATGGCAATGGTGTCTTTCATTTCCAGGCTGCTTTGCATATGATATATATGTTTTCTTCTAGAATAAGAACTTCCTGTAGGCAGGGACCATGTCTGTTAATCATTCTGTTTCCCCATAGTGCCAGTTGCACACCCAGGAGGCAGTAAATAATGGTTGTTGATCACATCACTTAGGGTCTTTTGGGAACTTTGAAGGAGTATGCTTAGATGTTAGGTGGTTCCTGGCTTTCCTTTTCTAACCTATCTCCACTGTGCTCTCTAGAAAACCAGGAGTACTTTGAGAAGCATCGGTGGCCACCCGTCTGGTACCTAAAGGAAGAAGATCATTACCAGCGAGCCCGGAAGGAGCGAGAGAAGGAGGACTACCTCCACTTGAAGCGGCAGCCTAAAAGAAGATGGCTCTTCTGGAATGGTCCCTCTTCTCCTTCCTCCTCTGCGGCCTCCTCTTCATCTCCCTCCTCCTCTTCAGCCGTAGTTTGAGAGCTGCCTCAACCTTCCCAGGACAACCCCACTGCTATTCTCTCCTATCCACCTGTTCCAACCCCCTCAGTCCTCCTTTATCTGCATTAATCCCCTCTCCCCTCATCAGGGACAAGAGGACCTAATCAGCTAGGCCCATGAGGGTGGAGCAGATAACACCAGCCAAACCTTCTCAATGGAAGAAAGCCCAGGCTCTGGTGAGAGGCATGGGGACTAGCTGAGGATGGGAAGGAGCCAAAGCTTCCCAGGACTCCCCAAATGAGGCATCAGGGAGAGCCAACACCTCAGTCATCCATCCTCTTTCTTCCCATTTAGGATTTGGAACTCTAGTCATGGCTGGAGATCCATGAGCTAAGGGAATCCAAGACATCTGGGTTTATGAGAAGTTGTGATTTTTATAGAGGGCTTATTTTTTGATTGGGGGAGAGGGTTCCAAATTCCTTGGTGAGGAGAGAACAAGGTTTCTCCCAGAATTGACTGATGTTTTTCCAAAGGACTTGTAGCTCAAAAGTGCATTGGGGGAAATTTCACTTGGGGCCAAGTCAAGCGCCACAGTCCCCTCCACCCCCTTATTTGTAAGCCACTATAGGATTTGTCCTCACTCCATCACTAGAGCCGCTCATTTTGAAGAGTCTATGAGAGGAAGATGGCGAGAGGCCCAAGAGGGCCTTCTCCCACCTATCACCCAGGCATTTTATAGGTGGCTTTGTAGACTGGGCAAGCCCCTGGAATCTGAATAGACCTATAGCTGTTCAGGCTAGAAATAGTGATGCCAGTGAGAGACTCTTTCCTGCTTACTTTCTTCCACAAGGCTGAGGGAAAACTTACTCACTGGACAGAAATCAAAAGAGATAGGTAGGTGTGAGTTGGAAAGAAAGGAAGGTAGGAGGGAATGAGGGTCTGTGTTCAACAACTACCAGTTCACAGGACCTAGAACCAGAAAGGGCCAGAGATGATCTAGTCCCATCTCCTCATTTTACAAATTAGGAAAACGTTTTAGGGAGTTTAGGTGACTTATCTAAGGTCACAAAAGCAGTCTGTGCTGGAGCTAGGATTCAAACCCAGGTACTTTGCCTCTGCATCATATTCTTCCCAGTCTCTGGTCAGAGAGCCCAGCTTTTTTTGGGAGGTGGGGGAGACTTACAAGGGGAAGCAGAGATAGCTAAAATTCCCCCTAAATCCTCCACAAATTCTACAGAATGAAAAGCAGAAAAAGATGCTTTATATCCTTTATATTAAACCAAACAAAAGCCCCTGAGGCCAAGATAGAAGGTTCCTGGGGAAGAAAAAAGGAAGGATTGGGTTGTAAGAAGACGGTCTGTGTATTCTTATATGAATACGGAATATGGATATACGAATCTGCGGCCAATTCTCCAAGTGTTTCCTGACTTTGGGGAACCTTGGAGTCACTGACTGGGAGGGGAGGTGGTTCACATGGGCTGGAGGTGAACTCTTGGCCCTTCGAAGCCCAGTGATTGACACTTCTGCCCACAATGGTGTCTCTGTCCTCCCAGGCTGACCCTTTGGTTTTCCCTTCCCCGAGAGAGTGAAAGTCACACACCTGGTTTTTACTGGGTGGTACCCTAGGGTAATTTGTGGTGTGTGTGTGGGAGAAGGGGGATGTTGAATTGAGAGGAGTTGGGGAACTGACTTTCCTTTCAATTTATGGCATCTCCCCCACATACACACATAGCCCTAAGTTTGGGGTAGTAGAAAAGGGATAGTGTCAAGATCAGGACAAAAGGCCATCATTTTGAGAAACAGGGCAGGTCTGTGTTCTGGCGAGGGGAAGGGGGTGATAAGAGCACTTGCAGCCCCCATGGGGCAAAAGGAGGGCTGGCAAAACTCCTTTCTCAATACTCCTTTCCCTGACCCCTTTCCTTAGTAGCCTTTCTTTTAAATAACATTTTTGCTATAAGTTTTAAAAAGGGGCCTAAGCAGTAGGTGGGAACCCTTCAGAGACTGACCGCCCCTTCTGGGTGGCTATGGGAGGGGCCTGCCTGGCAGCCTGATGTCTTAGTCTAGTTCCTGGCTTCTGCAGGGCTGACAGGGAAAAGGGAGCCCGCAGATGTCAGACTTGGGCCTAGTCCAGAAAAATGCTAAGAGGTTGGCTTCACTGGCCTGTTTGGCTTATTGTAGAGTAAGTCTCGTCCCAGACGAACAGTTAAAACGGCAGGGACCTCTAGAGCTCCATTTTCCATGTATACTATCTACCCCAGGGTCCATTTCCCAAGCCAACTGGCCACCTTGGTGATGTGCTGCCCTCCGCTGGCCTTCTTTTCTCCCTATATGCCCAGGCATAGGGGGATAAGGCTGGTGCTATGTTGACAAATGCTGCTTTACCTGTCATTTCTCCTTAAAAGAAAAAGGGCGAGTATGGTTTGGTGTGGTTATAAGCCTCCCTACACAGGGGCAGGGTAGAGCTGATCCACAGGATCTTCATGAAGCCTGCAGACCCCCATGGCAGAAAGGGAGGAGGGGCAGGATGAGGGCTTGCCCAACAAAAGACAAAAGAGTGGGGGGGGGGTCTAGAAGACCTCTTTGTGTCAGGGAGGTTTCCAGAATTTTCAGGTCTGTGTTCCAAGTAAGAGGGTAGGAAATCAGTTGAGGGAGAAAGAGAGAGATCCAGCCAAGTGATTGGAGTTTCCTGTTTGGAAAAAATGACTTCTTCCTTTCAAAGGCTCTTTTCCTAGGTAGGCCTGGATAGAGCCTAGGAAGAAGAGAGAAAAAAAGGGAAACAATGCCCAGTGAAGGACAGTTACTCCCTCAGGGATCCCTCTCCCCTTCTCCCCTGCTGTGCCCTCAGAGCCAATTTCTGTCACCCTCTGGTCCAGTTCGTGGCCTGGGGTGCCAACCTAGCTGAACCAGCCCTTAGAGGGTGGACAAACTCTGACCCCTAGCCGCAAAGCAGATATACCTCTCTGCTGGGGGAAGAGGTGGAGACATTGCCCTCACATCTCCTCGGGCCTTGAGATGAATTCCAAGAGTTGGCAAGAGTTCATGTAACTTACCCATGCAGGGCATGGTTGACCGAATTATAGAGGCAAAGAACTGAGGCTACTTGTTGGGAGGTGGGAGGGAAGGAGGAGAAAAAAAAAACAACCCTCTTTTTATACAAGGTTTCATATTTAATTTGATCATAAATTCATAAATACATAACTATTTTGTACACAATGCGATTGTTATTGTTCTTGCTCTTCTGGAAAGATCTTGAGTTTCCTGGACCAATTCTGAGAAGATAGAAATGTCAATTGCACTTCATTGGTAACAAAGCATTTTCTTTAACTCTACAATAAGTTAGTGCTTCAAACGTTCCCATTTTGTAGATGAGGGAACTAAATTCAGAGTCATAGTTGTTCTCTGGCAGGATCAGAATTCACAGAGATGCCCTAAACCTGAAAGAAACTATTCCTGAGAATATATGTAATCCTTTATCTCAGGCAGTAGGGCCTGATTTTGCAGCAGGGCAAAACTGATTGCAAATTTCTGTATAAAAGCAACTTAGTTGTTCAGGGGTGGAAGCCAACCCCACTTGCTTTTTCTATCGTCACTCAGCCCTTCCAACGAACATTTAGGTAAAATTACTCACATTGTAACGGGACAACAGAACATTCATCAAGAACCTGACATGTTCTAGGCACAGGTTTCTAGCCATAACTAGTTGCAGTGAAGTTCTTACTACAGTTGAGGAATATAAGGTTTAGAGATTTGAAAAAACGCAACAAAAATTTCCAACTACCAACATTTTTGTTCTGCATGGTCACAATGAGACCTCTAACCAGAAACTAGCCACCTTAGCCATAGAAATTGGACAGCAGAGCTGATACTCAAAGTGACTGAATGCTGGTTAAAGCTCATTTGCCCTTTTCTTGAAACAGACCCAGAGGAAAGTGACTTGTTCAGAGATATGTACTGAGTTCTCATATACTGAGAACCTGGTTTTGAAATACCTACCAGACCCCAGTGAAATAATACTTATTGAAGTAAAAAAAAAATTCATTCTTAATAACAGTTTTCAAAGTACTTTTGAATGTTATCTAACAACACGTATGGGTAAAAGAAGGGGTGTATATTATTGTCCCCGTCATAAGTTAAAAAGCTAATGATCAGATAAGTGAAGTCACCTGCCCAAGGTGACTAGATCTGAACTTGCCTCCACAATCAGTGTTTTTCCTACTGCAAGGGATGGTAAAAAATACTTTTTTTTAATACACCTTTTAAAACGTGAATTAAAAAATTTCTAATTAACTTTTAAAATATTATAGAATAAAATAACTACTGCTGATAACCAACCACCTGTACTGTATTTTAAGCCCCAACTTAGACCAGCAAAGATTACATGGGGGCAGCACATTTATAATACTATAGTCATAACTACATAAATCACAAAAGTAAAAAAAATGTAAACATGAAAAACTCACAGGTCATCAAATATGGCAATTTGACTTTGGGGAGATGGAAAGCAAATGTTGCCTACCTATTTCTAGAAACTCCCATTTCCCAGCTCTCCCTTTTTTGCACAAAGTGGTTTGGGACGCCACAAAGTGGTCTAAGAGCAAAGTGGAGGCCAAGAGAGTAATTCTTGCAGTGCATAGAACAGAAGACTGGCCAGAGAAATGTTTGGAGATTTTTCAGTGTTTGAACTGTTTCCCGTTTTTGCAACTGATGCCCCACAACCAAAAGACTCCTGGTTTTACAAATGGGGAAAACATTTCAAGGGTTATTCGCACTCATTTACACACACTCTTCAAGACCTCAGCTGTATCTGTCCCAAGAGAGTCACTGGGTACCCACAGGATAGAATCCTCAGAGGTCAAGTATCTACATATCTTCCATACCTTCTATACTTTCCATACCAGACCCTCTCCACCCTTATATCAGACTCTCAGTTTGGCTTCTCATCCTCTCTTTTATGGTAGTCATAGAGCCTGTTACCGATGAGTTTGTCTTGGATGATTTCTCTGGCAGCTCTCTGGTGTATTTTCTCCAAGGTCTCCAGCAGGAAGTCCACAGTGGCAGCCTTTCCAGTTTTATTCAGCCATGTCATAAGCAAGCTATGTGGATGGTCCTTGACATTACTCTCATTTGCTTTGGCTTGTAGTATCTCATTGTCGCTCAGCCCCAGCTGCCTCATGTACTGGTTCCAGCATTCCCAGGGTACCAACTCTTCAAAGATGAAGAAAGACTTCTCCAAAGCTGGAGAAGAAATAAAGTTATGGAGGCAGCTATCGGGAGTGTGGTGTGTGTTAGGGGTTGGGGGGAGAGAAGACATGGAGAAGACTTCCTGGGATATGAAACAAGAGTCAATGGAGGCTGGCTGACAAAGGGACCGCCTACTCTGATATAACTTGCCTGTTTCAGGTCTATTTTCCTAATTAATCATCAACAAATACTTTGGCCATGTTGGAAGGTAGGAGGCAGGGTATGCTAAAGGGAACTGAAAAAAACCCCACTTAAAGTTTAAGACATAGCTACTCCCCTCACAGAGCATACAGCTTAGCTAGGGAAAACAGCATTCTGCTATGGTAAATGCCCTTTGGTAAATGCCAAATGAATGCTATACACTGTGAGTACTTCAAGAATTCAGAGGGGGCAGTCATTTGTGGGTTGGCATGGATTCAGACAGGAATGGAGTGGAAAGGAGTAATGGAAGGAAGCTACAAGAAACATACTGAGCTTTTCTGGGGTCTTTTCAACTTTAGTTTCAATAACTTAGCAACAATCATTACCGCTTGCACCTGGCACGTTCATTCCTTCAGGATCCCACCCCAGCAGCACTAAGCAGTCTGGGTGAGGTGAAGTGGAGAAATGTAAGGGGAAGATGTCAAACACTCAGCCCTTGCCAACCACAACACCCCAGAGTCCAGCAGGAACCAGATTAAAATGGAACTGGGAAATATTTAATAAAATAAATAAACATAATCTAACATAGATAACCTTACATTTTGAAACTAATATGCAGCCCTCAGGGATCCTTATATATGCTGATGGTGTGTTTGACATCACTGGGTTAGGGCATCCTCTTCAGGCCCTCTGCTCCCTGGCACTTATCCCATGCCCAAGACTTTTAAAAGAAAAAGAGAAAAAAAAACTTACTCTTGATATGGTCACCATCAACTGGAAATAATGACTTTGGATCGATCTGAGGATCCATCGTTTTTCTCTGCCCCTGCAAGAGAGAATGGGAAAAGCAAAGGAATTTGGAAGGCCTGGGCTCCCACTTCTGTGTACTGTGTGCAGTGTACTGTGTGGCATTGAAGAAACCATTTTTGGACTTCTCTAGGACTCAGTTTCCTCAACTGTGAGACAGGGAGTTATACCTGTCCTGTCTGTTTCAAAGGGGTCATGAGCAGTACCAGAGAAATGTAATGTTAAGTCTGCACCTCCACAATTAATTCCTTTTCCCCTCAACTCCTAGCTAGTCCTACTACAAGAATACCCCATCCCTGCGTGAAAGTTAGTTCAGGTCCGTTCCCCTCATTCTGGAGGACCTTGTCTGCCCACTGATGTGACCACTATGTTACCTGGATATACAGGGAGGGTGGCAGTCTTTACTTCAAAGGCACCGTGTAACGGAGAAACCATAAGGCATGGTACAGTGAAGTACTAGGGTCTTGTAAATAGGTTCTACTACTTACTAATAATAATAGCTAATGTATTTATATAATAATACATATAATGATGTATTATAATAATATAATAATTGTTATATATAATAATTATACAACATATACATCAATATATTAATATATCATATTAATATAATAATATAATATAATCTATAATAATAAAGTATTTATATAATACTTGAGGATTTACAAAGTGCTTTACAAACATTTATTCTCACAACTCGGAGTGGGGGAAGAGGGGATGCTACTATTATCACCCCCATTTTACAGATAAAGAAACTGAGGCAGACAGGGATTAAGTGACTTGCCCAGGGTCCCATAGCTAGTAAGTGTTGGAGGCTGGATTTGAACTCAGGTCTTCTTGATTCCAGGTCTAGTACTCTATGCACAGAGCCACCTAGCTGCCCTGTGTGACCTTAGGCAAAGCACTTAATTTGCCCAGATCTCAGTTTCTTCATCTGTAAAATGGAGGGGGAGGGAGGGAAGGAGGGCAGAGGGCAGACAAGATGACTACAGAGATTCCTCTTTCAGCTATAATTCTCTGATTTGATGATTCTACTCACCAGATGACAGCCATTCTGCACCAAGGTTCTAGGAACGGTTATGACTTCTGCCAACAGCACCTGATGGACATCTCCTTGATTCTCAGGAGAATCTGCTTTTCCCTGAAGATCATTCTGCTTCTTAACATGTTCATTATCCTGGGCCTTGGGATGCTGTGGGTGGTAACCATTCTGTAGAAGGGATAGTAAATATCCCTTACCACAAAAAAGGAGGTAGTCAGATTTCAGAAACCATAGGTCCACAGGGGGCGGGGGGAGGTTCTCTATAACTGCCCCAAAGTATAAGGTTTTCTCTCCTTTTTCCCTCATCAGGTGCTATGCATTCCTAGACCAGGGAAGAGTACAGAAGGCAGGGAATACTCAGAAAGTATCTGGTGTAAACTCTTTGGTAGCCTGGGGGAGCTTCTTGGTCTAGGTTACAGTTATACTTCCAAAGCAGGGAAAGGGGAGGTTCTGGGGGGAGTACATTGGTGTTACCAGTGACAGGGCAAAAGATATGTAGGTGTCAAGGAAAGGGTGAGGAAGAGAGGAAGTTGGAGAGCTCATGTGTCACCTCTGGCACCATCCCAGAGACTGAGGTTCCTACTTGGGAACCATTTACAAAAAACCTTGAATGTTCAATGGGGTGGCCCAGCAATGTGACCCCCAAGTGAGTCTGTCTGAGGCAAAATGGTCAAGCAAGGATGCTGAAGAAATTTATACAATTTTGGACCCTAAAAGATGTGCACCCCAGATGTGCCTCAGTGAGTACAGAGGAGACATTCTGCTACCCATTTACAAATAAACAAAACACACAAATATAACTGTCTCTCACCTTGAAGTCCAAAGGATTCCTGGGAGATAAGTTATCAGCTAGAAAGGAAGGAGAATGTACCTGATCAGAGGAAAGCCCTCCATCTTAACAATAATATCCCACCAAGGGGGCATGCTGGTACTGGACTGGGTACAGAGTGAGCATTTGATAATCAGCTATCACCTAATTAAGTAAAGAGGGGCAGAGGACAGGAGAGAGGGTTGCTTTTCTAGCTCTCTGGATCCAGTTGGGATGAGGGAGAGGAAAAAAAACCCCAACAGATCTTAGGAGCAGCTGAAATAGTTTAAAGAGACTTATCCAGTCAAAAGGAGGTAGTTAGATTTCAGAAGTCATAGGCCATAGGTGATGCTTCTGTATAACCACTCCCAAACGGTGAGGTTTTCTTAAGCAAAAGGAGAGATATTACTCAGTAAGGGGAGAGACAGTGACCTCTCCAGGCCTGAGTTTCCTCATCAGCAAGTCCAGTCAATCAATCAAACACAAAGCTTTTCACTGACGCCTCCTATCTGCCCAGCGCTGGGCTGGGCTCTGGGGGGAAGGGGAGGAGGAGGAGAAAGGGCATAAATTAAAGCCTAGTCGTGGGCTGCACATAACTTAACTGGAAAGACAAAACAGAGCAGTATAAAGCAATTAGCAAATGACAGGGGATAATGACAAAATTGTGTGGCCCAGTTGTGGTTTGTTGTAGGAACAGATGAAGGAGAGATGAATAACAAGTGGTTTACAAAGCACTTTACAAACACAGTCTCAGGGAAGCTGCATAAGGATCCTGTGAGATAGGTCTGATAGGTTATTATTATTCCCATTTTACAGATAAGAACACTCATTATGTGGCTGAATAAAACTGGAAAGGCCACCTCTATGGAGGTGCTGGAGATATATCAGAGGTCATCCAGAATAACCTGATGGCCATCAGCTTAATAAATTGCTCATGGCTACAAAATTATAAGCATCAGGGGTGGGATTTGAACTCAGCTCATCCTAGGGCTGAGTTGAGTGTCCAGCCCATTAGATCACTTGACTTAATAAAGAAGGGCTGGGAAAGGTTTCATGAAGGAGGCAAGGCTTGAGCTGGATCTTGAGAAATGGATGTGTTGGACGTGCACAGGTAGAGAGGTAGGTATGTGTGCTGAAGGGGAGAGATAAGTTGGGAAGGGGAGGGGGGAACAATACAACATGAGAAAGGGAACTTAGCCCCCTCTGTACTCTCACCCCAGGTCTAACTCCCTTACCTTCAGAAGCAGCACAACAAAAACGCCAGAAAAAGAAAAAAATGCCGAAAACAACCACAACTATTATTATCAGCAATGAAAGTTTTGTCCAAAGATTTCTTGTGTCTGAGGAGAGAAAAGGAATAGTGAATGTGTGCGCTCAGACCACCCAGTCCCCACCAACTACTCCTACATACTGGTTGAGTACCTGATGACTGAGGGTAGGCACACTTCAAGTCACTCCAGGGGCTGCAAGGGCTGACTTCGACCATCCCTTTGGGGCACCTAAGCATAAAGAAATAGGAAGGTCTGAACTAGATGCAGGCAAAATCAGTAAGAAAAGGTAATGCCGGGCCAGATTCAGAAGATGGGCAAGGAGAGGTGTTGAGGCTGGGAAAAGCAAGTCATGCTAAATTGGTTTCAACCATCAGGTGAGATCTGAGGGCCTTTGGGGTGGATATACCCTCCCAAAACAGAAGAGTGAAGTTGTTTTGGGAGGAGAAAGAGTTTACAGATGACTAGCCAGACCCAGAAGTACTTAAAGAAAGGGAGAGAACGATGACTATTTGCAGGGAAGAATAAAGGGGAAAAGGGACTGATGGGAAAAGACTTTTTCTTTGTCTCCTACCAGTGATCCGAGACCCCCATCTGGTCCTTACTTGGATTTGCACTTTTTGCAGATCTCGCAGGGATGGTCTTTTGGACAGAAGGTGCCAGCCTTGCATCGACACTGGGTGTTCTGGGTGGTAGTGCAGGGCATCACCTTTTCCTCGTCTAGGGAGACAGAGAATGAGTTATGTCTGGAACATCATCCAGATTTCACCATCCATGGCCAGTCAGCTCTAAACTTCTCTACCTCCTCTGCTATTCCAGGGCAATTCAGTTCAGCCTGAGAAATCTATTGACAGTCTTTTGTGTGTCCAGTATCAGGCCTAAGGATTAGACCCTGTGTGTCATGAGAGATAGAGACCCCAAGAGAAGTCTAAAGTACAGCCTCTGCCAGAGAAGCACACCACTGGACACAGAGAGGGTCTGCTAATCAGACACTGCTTTATGTTTATTTTTCAAGGGCCAAGGTGAACAGCACAGATGCAGAAGGTCATCAGCATGGGATGGAGTAACTGTGGGAAGGTTTCATCAAGTGGGGAGCCCTTGATCTGGGCCTTAGAATGTAAGTAGGGTTTGAGCGCTTGGAAGAAGTGTGTCCTGAGGAGACATAAAATTGAGTAGGATTGAGTGCAGGATACTGGCTATTGTATTGTTGTAATGTAATACATCAAACACATATACAACACATCCAAACATACATGTGTGTATACCTGCACACACATCCATATAGACATACAGGTATATTTACATGCATGTGTATATAGATGTGTGTCTGCATGCACGTATATAACATGTTGTATATTCATATATAGTACGCATTGTATTTTATGTGTATACTATATGACCATATAATATATTAGGTAAATAATATATATTATATATAGCACAATCCTTGGCACACAGCACATAACCTGATAAATGTTCTTTGACTTGAGCTCATTTACCAGTGGGTTTTGATACAAGGAGTCATATCAAAATTAGTTGTAAGCATTTTGCACGCTCAAAGGATAGATGATTGGGGGAATCCATGTAAAATCAGGATCATTGCAAAATATATTCATTTTCAAAAAAGGAAGCATGGAGAAAAGCCACACTCCTCAAATACAACATGTGCTACCTCAAACTCCATCTATGCTTGTTTGCTGAGCTATCAATAGTTTCTTCAAATAGACTGCTATTGGTTTTTTAATCATAGGAGTCAAGTTCTAATGCTCAAAAGCTGTTTAGATTTAGATTCTCCCTCTGCCCTCTACTGGTTAAGGGTAGAAATAATCTTATAATAATCAGTTTTTTAACTGATGTTCCCTGAAACCCCATCCCTCCCTCTCTGTCCCCTAACTCCCTTAGAACCACACTGTTAGGACTCAGAAAAATTATCCTGCACTCAGTGCTGCTCAAGTTTATGTCTCCTCAGGACACTCTGCTCCTTCTTCCAAGCACCCAAACCCTAAGAAATCACCTAAGTCAGTGTCTTCATTTGACTGATGAGGAAACCAAGGCCTTATATACTCTTTCCCTGTTACCACCCTGTCTCTACTCTAGTCCTGAGGCCTCCATCCCCAATACCTGGCCTGCAGATACGGCAATAAATACAGTAGGGAAGTTCATTAGGGTACTCCGTAAAGTTTATTCCGCTGTGGCAGGGCTTACACACTGCTGGTGTGTCAGGGGTTGAAGCTTTCTGAAGGTATTGTCCTAGGAGACAAAAAGAGTAAGGTGTGATTTTTTTCTATGGTTTACTCAAACAGGACTTAAGAGGTTCAAGTTATGAAAACAGGAGTCATTGTCAAAATCAACTCTGAAACACTCACTTTCCTCTAATCATTCCCCTGAGGGAACGGGGCTTCACCAGTACAAGGTAACCTTACCCCCCCCTACCCCCCCCAACCCCCTGCTTTTCAGCTTATGTGTTTGTCTTCTCTCCCCAACCGTGATGGGCAGGAATTGTCCTATGCCTTTCTTTGTATACACAACTCTCAGTCTCAGCATAGAGTCTGGTTTTTAAATGTTTATTGACTCTGACTCTCATGGACAAAAGGCTTAGAGCTCCCCCTGTGTGCCCAAGGCCCTAGGCATAGGCTATGAGGACAAAGGACAGAAAACTACTTTAAGACAAGGGCATCCTCTCTGGTCTTCCAGAAAATGACAGAAAAATGGCAAAGGGGTAAGAGACTTTCACTCAGAATACCTGCTGGACACTGGCCATCCAGGCCATGTCTCTGGTGTTGTGGGGTATCTGCTTCATGGTGAAATACCTCTGACAGAGCACTGGCAATAAAACCACTGAGGAGCTGTGGAGACAGAGAAATGAGGATTGGTATGAACCCAGATCTCCCCTCTCCTTCTCTGGACCATCCCACTCTCCATCCCTACATCATGCTTGGAATGTTAAGTTCAATCAAGTTGAAATGCTAGAAAAATATCAACTGAACTGATGTTTAAAGGTTTATTTGTTTCATTTTTGTTAATAATGAAGGTCTATACAATCTCCTTAGCCCACAGCAATAGCGTCTCTTGGTTTTGCCAGTTTGAAAAGCAAGCCCAAATATAAGCAGATCACGTTAATCAACCAGTCAACCAGTCAGATAAAGATTGATATGAAATATACTCATTTTCAGAAAAAAAAGGTGAGGGGAAAAGTCATATAATGCAGCTAATGCATTATCTAATAATCTATAATCTATATATATATAATATCTATAATCTAATGCAGCTGACTGGGAACTCTTGTCTATAATCAGTCTTGTTCCCTGTGCCTCATACTTTCTGCTCCTTTTGGTAGTTTCTTTTTTTAAAATTATTTTTAATCCTAGGAAGCAAGTTCCAGCACCTCTCCATCTTGAAGGTTTTTCAGGCTTGCTCATATTCATCTCTAATGAGTTTTCTCAGTTCCCAATTTCCCAAATTCTATTAAAAATTTGCACAGGAATAAAAGACTGATATTGCCAGTAGCCACTCCATTCCCAGTCCTTCAATGCCAGAGACATACCCACCCTCCTGTCTCTCCTTCAAAAACCAACAGGAGGAAGCCTGTTAGCAAAGCACACACACACACTGAATCATCCTTTCTTTGCTTGCAAAATAAATAAATATGTCAGCCAGTCTGCTCCAAATAGTTCTGAGTTTCTTCAGGGTAGGGACTGTCTTTTGCCTCTTTTTATATCCCCAGTACTTAAAGTACAATGCTTCACATATAGTGGGTGCTTAAATAAATGTTACTGATTTACTGATGAATGGAAACACAAGACCTGCACCCCACAACACTCCTGATTGAGGTCCAAACCAGATTAAAATGTAATTGGAAAATATTTAACAAAGTAAATAAAAATAGAATAAAACATAGGTAACATTTCGTTTTAAAAACAAGTCAACATGCAGCCCACAGGGGCTCTTTATGTATAGACTGGTGGCCTCTGTTTCTATCTGAGATTAATACCACTTCCTTAAACTATGCTGTAATGAAGACATCAAAAGGGAAGTACTGAGATACTTGAAAACCAATGACTTGTGAACACTCCAGAAGCTAGAGAAGAAAATATGGAGAGAAGCTGAAGAGACAGTGGGCCACCAAACCTAACACAGAGCAAGAACATATGAATGGTTAAAAGCTATAATAACCAATCTTAGTCCTGAACAAGAGTTGAAAAAAATGTATTTTCCTTTGGAAGGAGACTATGGTTGTACAACGTTGCATGTACAGTCAGACACAGATGCTGATGGTTCTGTTGAACTTGTTTTTTTCTTTTTAAAATAAGGAATGGCTTACTGGGTGGGGGTAGACAGAAGGAATATAATTGGAATGAAGGTGATGTGAAGACAGATATGGATAAAAACTTAACCCCCTCTCCAATTTAATCACAATAATAAAAAAATGAAGACCAGGTATGATGTATCTAGAACATATAGTAAGAGAGACCCAACCAGATGTAGAGAAAACATAAATCAGAAAAATAATCAGAGAAAGCTCAACTGATAGGCAAGCATGATAATAGCCATCCAGATGGCTGCAGAACTCCTTTCTTGCACAGACAATCCCAAAACAAAAATCCTCAATATCAAACTGCCACATTTTTAAACTTTAAAGACAAAACTAGGATTTTCAAGCTGCCAAGAAGAGGCAGACTCTGAGGGATCTGGTTATTACAAGGTTCTGTACCTATGGGTCATGCTTAGAATAGACTTGACACTAGACAGATTCTCTTTGCTCCCAGACACAGATACTGCTGATTCCTGGAAAAACTTCATTTCTGTGCTTGCATCCTCTACTTGGTTCAGATAAGGACCCCACCTGATCCTGATGTGACCCCCATCCCACTTTGAAAGAGCTTTAATGTCTCCATTTCAAATAATTATTAGAAAATTCTCTCGTGTTTACCATTGTTGAAATACTCACTAATGTTTTGTTTGAGTACTGGATTACTTTGTAACACTAGTAGACTATAGGTTAACTGATAGAACTATAACTCAGGGAGGGTGATGGAGGTTTTGCCTAATAATCCTCATACTAAAAAATACCCACTACAAGAGAGATGTTTGAATTCTTATTGATTTGCAATGGCCAATCTTGGTCTCAGAGAACTAAGGAAGAAATTCTCTTGGTTCCTCTCTGGGAGAGAGATAGGAGACTACAGCCACTACAGGGTGTGGAACTGTTCATATACTGTCAGAGGCAGTCGCTTAATTTTGCCTAAATGGTTTTCTTTGTTACAATGGAAGGCTCACTACAAAGATACAAGATACCCAAATTAAGGAAACACGAAATAAATATAAAGCAATCTCATTACAGAAAAATAAACTGAACAAGCCACAAGGGAATTTACTGTTGATGGAACTGTGAATTGGCCGAATCATCCTGGAACACAATTTGGAACTTGAGAAAAATCACTGAATTATTCTTAAATCTTGACCCAAAGATACATGCAGTATAAAACTCCTTAAAGGGAGGGACTCTTTCATTTTTGTTTCTGTAGTCCCAGTGCTTAGCACAACTTTTTGTTGTTGTTGTTGAGTTGTTTCAGTCATGCTGAGTCTTTGTGACCCCACCTTTTGGAGTTTTCTTGGCAGAGATACTAGAGTAGTTTGCCATTTCCTTCTCCAGTGCATTTTTCAGATGAGGAAACTGAGGCAAGTGGGGTCAAGTGACTTTCCCAAAGTCATACAGCTAGTGTCTAAGGTTAGATCCGAACTCAAGAAGACTCATCTTCCTGATCTACTGTGCTCCCTAGCTGCCTTAGTACAATTAATAAATGCATTTATTTAAATACTTACTATCTGGCAAACACTGTGTTTGATGCTGGGGATACAAATCCAAAGACTGAGAGGGGTAAGGACTGCCAAAGAACGTTGTGAGGGATTGGGGGAAAGTGGACCCTGGTCCAGATGAATTTACAAGTGAATTCTTTCAAGAGTTTAAAGTGGCATACCTATGCTGCACAGTGTGTTCTCAAAAAATGAGAAGAAAACAATGCACCGAGCTTCTTTGATGAGACAAATACACTTAGTATTAAAGTATATGTTGACTTAATTTGGAGGTTCTTTGTAGAATTTTTCTACGTCTTCATCCTTTGTAACAAATATTCATGTGTAAACTGCAATTATCTTCATAATAGCCTCTTTGCAAAAGTGTATCAAAAACACTGAAATACAACGTAAACAAATATCCCACAAAATGATCCATCTTGTCTTTGGATGAACAATAAAACCAACTCTGCCGACTCTTTTTTTTCACCTCTCTGAGAAGAATCAGCAAATCATCCTTCCATTTAGCAGCAACTTCCTTTTGTCTTCTACTTTCATTTATGTCATGAATCACATTCCAGTACCTTCATGCAGAAGCAACTAATTATCTAGGTGTTTAAGAAACAGTTTAAGAAGATAAAAATAATCATAAATGTTGGCAAGGAGATTAAAACAGTCAAGTCAACAACAGGCATCTAAGTAGTGGAACGGTCAGTGCACTGGACCCCAAGTCCGGAAGGCCCGAGTTCAAATCCTACCTCAGATCCTGGTGTGACCCAGCTACTTCACCTTGCTCTGGCTCAGTTGGTTGCTCCATCTATAAAATGGGGATAATAAATTATCTTTACAACATCCCTGGAATAGGTCCCCTTCTTTCCTGTGACACTGCTATCACCCTAGTGCAGACTGTCACCACCTCGCACCTGGATTACTACATTAGCCTGCCGGAGTGGGGGCTGGTCTCCTTGCCACAAGTCTTTCCCTACTCCAGTCCATCCTCTCTTCAGATCTTCCTAAAGCACAACTATGACTATGGTACACAGTCTAATCAATAAACTCCAGCGGCTCTCTATTTCCTCCAGGATCAAATACAACATCCTCTGTTTTGTGTTTAAAACCCTTCCTAACCTGCCGTCCTCACCCTCACCTTTCTATTCATGCTGTTTAACTCAGCCTTGGATAGACACTCAATACCTTCCCAGTTCCTTCAGTTTCCTCAGGATGGAACACTAACCTCTTCCCAAAGCACTTTCTAGCTCATTCCACTGCAGCTCTCCTTGTTCTGAATTCCATAGAATAAAATGCCCCCAGTTGGGTCCTCCCAGGTAGGACCTCTCCTGCTTTCCAACTTCCTTGCCCTATTAGACTGTAAGCATCTTGAGGCCAGGGGCTGGCTCTCTTGTTCTTATTTGTATCCCCAGAGTTTAGCACACAGAGTCTGGCATACAGTAGGCACCTAATTAATGTTTATGAATTGAAAAAACTTCTCACACCTCACACTCCCACATACTCTGTGGTCCAACTGACACCACCGTTCTCATTGTTCCTCACACAAGAAGCTGTATCTCCCAATCCTGGGCATTCTCCCCAGATGTCCCCCATCCCTGAAATGCTCTCCCTCCTCACGTCTATCTCTTGGTTTTTCTGGCTCCCTTCCAGGTCCAGCTAACATTCCACCTTCTACAGGAAGTCTTGATTCTAGTGTTTTCCCTCTACTAATTATTTCCAATTTATCCTGTGTAAAACTTGTTTTGTATGTAATTATTTGCACATTACCTCCCCCATTGGACTGTGAGCTCCTACAGAACAGGGTCCACCCTTTTCCTGTCTTTGTATCCCCAGTACTCAGCACAGGTACTTAATAAATGCTGGCTGACTATCTCCTAGGTTTCTTATGAGAATAAAAATGGGGGTAGGGGGGTCTGCGCAGAACTGAGAGCCATCTTGTATTTTTCTTTTTTATCATATACCATGCCAAATAACTTATCACCAGTGGTTGACCTTGAAAGGCTGTTCCTCAGAAAGAAGACACAGTCTAGAGCCAAGACCAGGGTCAAAGCCTTCCTGCCTCTTTTAGTGCCCTTACCCTGGCAGGGCCTTCCTTCCCCACAGGCCATACTACTGAGGAGAAATTTCAAGAACAGAGACAGAAGTAAAGTAGTCCTTTCCTTCAAGAATCTACCTCCCCCTTTTAGTCCCCAGATACTTTTTCTTGCTTCTGGTTCCATATAAGATCATCTGCCACTTGACCTGTGCAGATGAGGCTGGAGATGCACTGAGAGTCAAAGGGCATTGCATTCTATTGTCCACTCTGATGGCCTACCCTGGTCCTTGAGATGCCTTCATCTCTTCTACCCTGACCACCCACAATAAAATGAGGCACTGGCAGAGATGTTGGGGTTGGGGGATGTCGTAATGATAAAGCATAATATTTCTCTTTAGAGTCTTTATTTTTCTTTTTGAAGGGGACAAGAAGAGCTTGGATCCCTTGTAATATGTATTCTTTTGGGGGCGGCTAGGTGGCGCAGTGAATAGCGCACTGGCCCTGGAGTCAGGAGTACCTGAGTTCAAATCCGGCCTCAGACACTTACCACACAAAAAAAAACTAGCCGTGTGACCTTGGGCAAGTCACTTAACCCCAACTGCCCTCCAAAAAGCAAAAAAAAAAAATGTGTTCTTTTGTCATATCCTCCCTAAACCTCACCTTCAAAAAAAGTCTTTAAATTTTAAAATTTGAACCGTTTACCCAAGTTACTCTCTAAGAAGTGAAATATTTGGGTTTAGATAATTTTGAGGAAGGAAAGCCTTCCTGGTGACTATTTTCCCCTTCCTCAATTCCTTTAGCCAGTTGGAGTTGAGGGCTGGAAGAAAAGGAATATACAAAGTATTAGCTATCGTTTATTAGTTAGCTCTTTAAGATTTACAGAGCACTTTGCAAATACTGTTTCATCTGATCCTTACTTTGATCAGTTCTGTGATGTAGGTGCTGTCATTAAGCCCATTTTACAGAAGAGGAAAACTAAGGCCCTGCAGTGAAATGACTCACCCAGGGCGACACAGCCACTAAGTGTGTGAGGCAGAATTCAAACGCAGGTCTCCACTGCACCCCCTAGCTGCCTACTGATTCTATATTATTTAATATCATTTATCCAAACATTACTTATGGTAACATATTGGAAAAGTATCTGAGAGAACTGAATTTTGATGATATTTATTTACTTCTTAGGCTTCTTTGCCAATTCATGACCCCAACTTAACCAAATGATTTCAGTATAAAAGGCAATTTTGCTCGTTGGCCTATCTGATTTATTGACCATTTAAGATGCTTTTCAATGCAATGGAAGAACAGGTGGAACTGGAATCTGGGTAAATTTCTCACAGGAAGAACAAATGACGAATATACCATCCACCTCCTATCCCTCACTTTAGCAAGTGGGTTATTAAAAACCAAACATGATGGAGTCAGGAGTACCTGAGTTCAAATCTGGCCTCAGACACTTACACACACACAAAACTAGCCGTGTGACCTTGGGCAAGTCATTAACCCCAACTGCCCTCCAAAAAGCAAAAAAACAAAAAAACCAAACATCAGTTTGCTCAAGACACTGGCAATCTGTAGGTCAGGACACCAAGTCAAAGGCATCTCCCCTAGATATCCACACTTAACTACACAGCTACATCCAGTCCTTCCCATAACACCAACACTGTGGGTAGGAATAAATTTGCCCCGCATAGGGTGATATGGTCAGAAGAAGAGGGATGAAGGCATTCCAGTGATCAGGGAAGATATCTGAGGGCTGGGACTCAAGTAAGTACCTGGGTGAGGACCACTGGACAATGCAATCCAATGTCCTTCTGCGTCACCAGGCCTCATCTGCACAGCCCAAATGACAGGTTCTCTTTTTATGAAAACAGAAGCAAGGAAAAGTATCTGGGAACTAAGAGGGGTAGGGAAATTCTTTCTTAAAAGAAAGACCGTCTCTGTTCTTGAAATTTCTCCTCAGTACTATGACGTTAGTGACTTTTCAGTGGTTTCATGTTTCATTTTGTGGTTCAGTCATTTTAGTTGTGTCCAACTCTCCGTGAGGGCATTTGGAATTTTCATGGCAAAGACACTGGAGTGGTTTGCCATTTCCTTCTGTGGCTCATTTTACAAATGAGGAAACTGAGGCAAACAGTTAAGTGACTTTCCCAGGGTCACATTGCTACCAGCTGTTCTGAGACCAGATTTCAACTCACAAAGATGAGTCTTCCTGACTCTAAGTCCATTTTATTCCACTCATAATGATTTTAACTCAATAACTGTACTTTTTTTTTGAGGGGAAGGCAAGGCAATTGGGGTTAAGTGACTTGCCCAAGGTCACATAGCTAGTAAGTGTCAAGTGTTTGATGTCAGATTTGAACTCAGGTCCTTCTGATTCCAGGACCAATGCCACCTAACTGCCCTGATAATTGTACTTCTGGGGGAAAAAAAAATAAGGTTGAACATAACTTTCCCACAGGGACAATATACAGTACAAAAAGGAGTTGCATTTCTATCTAAAGACTAAATATCCAACTTTTTTATAGAAATAACCACAAATGCCACATTTAATCAGTTTGAAAGGGCACAAATGAAACTTTGCGGAGGCTTTATACAAGATTGACTGCCAATTGTGGCTCTTTTCTCCAGGGCTGAAAAGTCCCATTTCTAGCACAGACACACAGAGTATCTCTTCAGAGTGAGAGTCTGCAGAAGCTTGGATTTGGGTGGCACTTTATCTATCTATCCTCATTTCACAATAACCTTTTCTTTTTGGAGCTTATGCTGCTTATACCACTCTTTCCCACAGAAAAGTCCTAGAGATACCCACACATCCATAGCAGCACTAGTAACAAACAGAAGAACAAAACTAGAAAAGCCAGTGCTTTGTGACTGGAAAATAACTTTAAAAATTGTGGTATGGGAATGTCATGGAATATTACTGTATTGCAAGAAATGAGGAATATGAGGAATTCAGAGAACTATAGGAAGACTTGTACAAATTGATGCAGAGAGAAGAAAACAGATCTAGGAGAACAACATAGACAATTATAGCAATTATGTAGATTAAAAAAGCCATTAAAAGGCATCAGAATTTAGATTAAATATAATAGCTAGCCTTGGTTCCAGAGGGCTAGTGGTAAACATAATCCCTTCCTGTCCTTAGTAGAACACTTAGAATTAGAGTATGTGAGAACAACCCTGAGGTTTCATCTCACTCGCAGAAAATTGGCAAAGACAACAAAAATGGAAATCGTTGGTGTTGGAGGGGCAGCGGAAAGGAAGGCACAGTAGAAGCTTGCTGGTGGAGCTGTGAGTCAGTAAAGCCATTTTGGAAAGCAGTTTGGAGCTATGTAAATAAACAGACTAAAATGTCCCACCTTTAACCCAAAGATCACACTACTAGGTATAAACCCCAAGGAAGCCAACGAGAGGAAGAATAATCCCGTATGCACCAAAATGTTTAAAGCAGCCCTTGCTGTGATGGCAAAGAAATGACAACAAGGTGGTGCAGTGAATAGCGTGATGGGCCTGGAGTCAGTGAGAACCGAGTTCAAATCTTGCCTCAGACATTTACTTGCTGTGTGATGTTGAACAAGTCACACAACCCTGTTTGCCTCGGTTTCCTCATCTGTAAAATGAGCTGGAGAAGAAATGAAAAACCACTTCAGTATCTTTGCCGAGAAAATTCCCCAAAATGGAGTCATTGAGTTGGACTGAACAACAACAAATGACATATATTAATTGGAGAATGGAATATTACTGTGTTGTATAAGAAAAGACAGATATAATGACTCCGGAGAAGTGAAGAGAGCCTTACGTGAAATGATGCAATGATTACAGGGTTGGCTAGGTGGTGCAGTGAATAGAGCACCGGCCCTGGAGTCAGGAGTACCTGAGTTCAAATCCGGTCTCAGACATTTAACACAAAAAGCTAGCTGTGTGACCTTGGGCAAGTCACTTAACCCCAACTACCCTCCAAAAAGCAAAAAGTGAAAAGAAAAAAAAAACCCAATGATTACAACAATTTAAATGGAAAGAATTACCGGTTTTAAAAACGAACATTACAAAATGACAAAGAACAAGCAGGACCTCAGCCAAGGGACATGGGAAACCACCTCTCCCTACTTCTTACAGAAATGGGATGTCTACAGGTATGGTACAATGTATATATTTTCAGACTGCTTTGATGTATTGATTGGTTTTGCTGGGGTTTTTTTTTCTCTTCTTTTCCTTTTATTTCTTAAAATAAATTATTCGTTATATAGGATGGCTCTCTCAGAAGGAGAGGAGAAAGAAAGAGGGACACAGGGAAATATAGGTGTTGTAAAAATAAAAGATCAATGAAAATTTATTTTTAAAAAAATATTAAGCCATTTTATAAGAGCTCTGTAAGTTCCATTTTTCAGATCTTCTCTGTCATTGCTCATCCTTTTCTCCTTCACTTTGGTCATGGAAACCTTATCAAGGATAATTCCTGTGCCTGTGCCCTTAATCACACTCCACACTCCCCTCCTACAGGACTTTGTGCCAGTAGGCATCCCTTCTTTCTCATGCATCTTTAATCTCTCTCTCACCAGTTTTGCCCTATGGAGCTACTATCTCTCTTCCCCGTCACTGCTAAAGTTCTTGAAAAACTATCTACACCCAATGACTTCATTTCCTCTTTATAGATTCTCTCCTCACTCATCATGTGAACTCCTTTTTACCTCTGCCACTCCCTGAAACTATTCTATTAAAGGTCATGAATACCTCCCTTTATACCTGAATACCTTCCATTGCCAAATGCAAAGAACTATTCTTAGTTCTCAGCTTCTAATGTATCTATGAGCCTTTTAACATTACTGGCTACCATTCTTATTCACTTTCTTTCCCCTCATCTTTAGAAAGACAATATTCTCTTGGTTTTCCTTCTACCTCTTAAATCCAAATTCTGATCCTTTGCTGGTTCCATTATCTCCCCTTGAACCATTTGTAAGTGTGCACCAAGACTTTGTCTGGCCTTGGGCCTCTTCTCTTTTTATGCTCTATCCCTTGTCAATCTCAATCACTCCCCAAACTTCCACTGGCACTTATTTGGAGTGATTTCTAAATCATTATTTGTAGTCTTGACCTCTCTTCTGAGCCCAGATCCTGCTTATTTCACTCAATTCATATGTATCTTCACATTGTTCGCTGTATTCATTATATTAGCTTTTTAGAGCATAGTGATGTTCCATTGCATTAATGGACCACACCACATTTAACCATTCCTCTATCAATAGGAATCAACTTTGTTTCCAGTTCTTTACTAGGAAAAAAAGAGTGTTGCTAGAAATACTTTGGTGTATATGTGACCTTTATTCTTATCGATGACAACCTTAGAGTATGTACTTAGCAATGGAATCTCTGGGTCAAATGTCAATGGACATTTTAGTTACTTTTTCTTCCGAAAACTTTTTTTTAACTGTTAAAGTAATTACATTATTCATATCACATTTCAGAAGATAAGACTGTGATGATAAACATAACCAATTTATCCTGAGAGAGGTATATTTCCATATGTCCAGAACTGGTTAGTCATTTTTTCACTTGCATGTAATTTTACCATTTGTACAAGCAACATTTAAAAAAATATATATTTTTAGGGACTCATGACAAAAAACACTATCCACATCCAGAGAAAGAACCGATGGAGTCTAAATGCAGATCAAAGCATACTACTTTTCACTTTATTTTTTGTCTTTTTTTTTCTTTTTCAGTCTGTCTTCTTTTACAACATGACTAATACGGAAATGTATTTTGTAATCTTGCACATGTATAACCTATATCAAATTGTTTACCATCTCTGGGATGGGGGAGGGAGAGAATCTGAAACTCCAAGTTTTAGAAAATGAATGTTAAAAATTGTCTTTTAATAAAGGGAAAAATTTTGGGGGGGCAGCTGGGTGCTGCAGTGAGTAGAGCACTGGCTCTGGAGTCAGGAGGACCTGAGTTCAAATCTGGCCTCAGACACTTGATAGATATAATTGCTAGCTGTGTGACCTTGGGCAAGTACCTTAACCCCAATTGCCCTGCTTTCTCCCTTCCAAAAAAAAAAAAAAAGACCAAAAAAATTTTTTTTGGTTCTTGTTCCTCTTTCAATATTGCCTATAGAGCAAATTTACTAGCCACATATGACAACTGGCCTTACTACTTTATAATCAATTACAACTTTCTTCCACAGACACCTTCCCCTCTATCTACTGTTGGAACCACAAGAACCAAACTAAAGCTAAAAGCCTAATAATAGACAGGAAGATGAACAGGACAAATCCAGGAATGGGGCTGATCCAAGTTCCTCCATGAGTGGTGACTGGGTGATGTTCATCCTTGGTTTTCTTCATACTAACATAAAAACAGAAGTGGATAGGAATTTTCTGAACTGGCACCTCACTGGGCTGTTTAGGTGGTAAACCACCAAAGCAAGAAAAGATGTAACAGACCCCCCCTAGCCCTTAGGTCTCTTTTAAAAACACCCAAAGACACAAAAAGAGGGTGTGGCTGGTGCCTTTGTTCTTAAAAAAAAACCCTCTAAACCACGGAGGAATAAGCCCTCTCAGTCCTAGATTTGCAGGAAAATAAAGGTAGAGAAAAACAAAGACAAGAACCAGAGACCACAGTCTCTAAGCTTTATCACTGTCTTTTCTAGAGACTCCAAATGTAATGATAATAATAACTAACATTTACAGAGTGCTTTAAGGTTTGTTAAGCATTTTACATGTTATTGGCTTTCTAAGGAGGAAAGTGTTATTATTATTCAAATTTTAGAGGAGAGAGAACAGAGACTCAGAGAGGTTGCATAATTTCCCAGAGTTATACAGGCAGAGGTGGTTTTGTGGTTGTTTCAGTCCTGTGACTCTTTTTGACCTCACTCGGGGCTTTCTTGGCACAGATACTGGAGCAGTTTGCCATTTCCTTCTCCATCTCATTTTAAGATGGGGAACTGAGGCAAACAGGTAATAAGCTTGTGACGCCAGATTTGAACTCAAGAAGTTTGGTCTTCCAGAGTCCAAGCCTGGCACTCCATCCACTGTGCCACTTCGCTGTAGGATGTGGAGACAAAACCGGAACTTGGGTCTTCTTTATTTCAGTTCCAGCACTCTGTCGCCTGTGTCACCTCAGCTGCTTCTATCAATATATATTTAGATGCTACAATGCCTCCTGGGGGAGAGAGGGTAGAGATGAGCGAATCCCAATTTGGAAAGTAGCTGTAAGCAATGTTTCTGAATGCCTTTGTTTTTACAGACATGCTTTTTGCCAACAGTGAGGATTTCAACCTTCTCATCTTGTGCCACTTTTGCCTAGGGCCTATAAATCCTTCATTGATCCATTCAACAAACAAGTTTTCTTCTAGATTTCTTGACACTGCATGGATATCAATTGCGCAACACAGATAGTTGATATTATTCTTTGCATTTTATAGCTCAGGAAACTAAGGCAAACTGAGTATAAAGTTACTTGCCCAAGATCGCACAGCTAGTAAGTATCTGAGGCTACATTTGAACTCAGGGCTTCCAGTCCAGGTCCAGATCTCTTATCTACTGTGCCATCTATCTGTTCTCTCCTCCCAATTCACACAGCCAACCTCCCTAGTTCAGGCCATCACCACCTCTCACCTGAATTATTACAAGAACTTATACCCCCATTCCAATGCATCTTCCTAACAGCTACCAAAGTGATTTTCCTAAAGTGTAAACTGTGTAAACTACTTCCCTCTGTCTCCCCAAAACTCTAGTTCCTTACTGCCCCCAGGAGCAAAAATAAACTCCTTGGCTTGGCATTTAAAATGCTACACAATCTGGCACCATTCTGTCTTTCTAGTCTTATTAAACATTATGACTCATACTCCATAACCCAGTGAAAGGGGCCTTCTAGCAGATCCTCACAATGTGATATTTCATCTCCCATCTCTCCCCAATGTCTGGATTGCACTCCTTTTGTTTCTGCCTCTTGGAATGCCTGTTTTCAGGGCAGCAAAAGTAGCAACTTATGCATCAATCTAGCCCTGGAGCCCAAGGCCCTTCTCCATCTGTCTTCTCTCCCTCCCTCCTTTAGCTGAACTCAAAAAAGTAGGGGATAATAGTCATGATCTCAGATAAGGCAATATCAAAAATAGACTTAAAAGGAAAACTACATTTTGCTAAAAGGTATCATAGACAATAGTCATTTTAAATATTTAATATATATGCACCAAACATTTAAATATTCAAAGAAAAAGCTGAATGAGTTATAGGAAGATATAGTTACCCAATAATAGTTGGGGACTTTAATGTACTCCTTTCAGAACTAGACAAGTCTAGCAAAAATTAATGAGGAAATTAAAGAATAGAATTTTAGAAAAAAAATTAATAGATCTCTGGTAATTACTGTCATTCAGTCAATGAATATTTTTATCATTATCATTAATAAGTGGAAACAGGAAGGATTATTAATATTTCTTATCTGTGTATGGCATCTTTATAAAAGTTAACCACATATTAGGGCATAAAAACCTTACAAACAAATATAGAAAAGCAGTAACTTTAAAAATGCAACATTGCACTAAAAATGATATTCAATAAAGGATCTTCAAAGAAAGAATGAAAAACTAGCTGGTGGAGCCAAGATGGCAGAGTAAAAGCAGGAACTTGCTTGAACTCTTCCCCCCAAACCCCTTCAAATACCTGTAAAAAAATACTCTTAACAAATTTTAGAGCTACAGAACCCACAAAATGACAAAGTAAAACCCATCTCCAGCAGAAGACAGCCTGGCAGGCTGACAGGAAAGGTCTATTGCACAGCTGAGGCAGGAGTGCAATCCCACATGGGCCACACTAGCACAGACCCAGATGGAACAGGCCCCAGGGAATTGAATCACTGGCCACAGTGGCAGTTTCCAGACTTCTCAACCCACAAATGCCAAAGACAAAGTAAAAGGTCAGTGGGGAAACCCTGCTGGATCTGGGTGAGAGAAGGGCACAGTCCAGCACCAGCCCTAGGGTAGTGGAGGTGGCAGCAGCAGCAGCAGTGGCAGCAACTTTGGGAGCTCTGATTCCACAGATGGTGGGGAGATCAAGGGACTAATCAGAGGGCAATAACTCTTGCTTTGCCCTCCTTGGATCTGGGTCTCAGTGTTGGGTGGTGATCCTGGGGGGGGAGGAGTGCTGGTGTGGCAGAGTTTGTGGCAGCTGTGGAGAGGGAATCCTCCTCACAGTTCTGAGGGAGAAGAGAGTGCCTGTGGTCACTTACAGACCAGAGAACAGACAGGGGGAGGAGTAAACACTTCTCCTTTGATCATATCACCTTAGAAGAACTGAAAATTCACAGGTGCCTAGAAGTAACTCTGACAACAGCTGCACAAAACCCCAGAAACTTAGGACAAAGAACTCTACACTCCAGAAGTAGAGTCCTACTTTGGTAAAGAGTACAAAACTCAAGTAATTGGCTGGGAAAATGAGCAAACAGAGGGGGAAAAAAATCAGACTATAGAATTTTTCTTTGGTGACAAAGAAGAACAAGGAAGACTACAAAGTCAAAACTCCCACATCAAAAGTCTTCAAGAAAAATATGAATTGGTTGCAGGTCACAGAAGGGCTCAAAAAGAATTTTGAAAATCAAATAAGAGTTATAGAAGAAAAACTGGGAAGAAAAATGAGAGTGATGCAAGAAAAATCATGAAAAAATGAGTTGACAGTTTGCTAAATGAGACCCAAAAAAAACACTGAAGAAAATAACACCTCAAAAAATAGACTAACTTAAATGGTGAAAGAGGTCCAAAAAGCCAATGAGGAGAAGAATGCCTTAACAAGCAGAATTGGCCAAATGGAAAAGAAGATCCAAAAGCTCACTGAAGAAAATAATTGCTTCAAAATTAGAATAGAACAAATGGAAGCTAATGTTTCATGAGAAATCATGATATTATAAAAACAGATCCAAAAGAATGAAAAAATAGAAGACAATGTGAAATATCTCATTAGAAAAAACAACTAACCTGGAAAAGAGATCCAGGAGAGCTCATTTAAAAATTAATGGACTACCTGAAAGCCATGATCATTAAAAAAAAAGCCTAGACATACTCTTTCAAGAAATTATCAAAGAAAACTTCTCTGATATTCTAGAACCAGAAGGTAAAATAGAAATGGAAAGAATTCACCAATCACCTCTTGAAAAATGTCCCCAAAAGAAAACTCCTAGGAATATTATAGCCAAATTCCAGAGTTCCCAGGTCAAGGAGAAAATATTACAAGCAGTCAGGAAGAAATAATTTGAGTATTGTGGAAACACAATCAGGACAGCACAAGATCTATCAGCTTCTACATGAAGAGATCAGAGGGTCTGGAATATGATATTCTGGAGGTCAAAGGAGCTAGGATTAAAATGAAGAATCACCTACCCAGCAAAATAATACTTCATGGAAAAATAAGGATATTACATGAAATAGAAGATTTTCAAACATTCTTGATGAAAAACCAGAGCTGAAGAGAAATTCTGACTTTCAAATACAAGAATCAAGAGAAGCATGAAAAGTAAACAGGAAAGAGAAATCATAATGAACTTATTAAAGTTGAACTGTTTACATTTCTATGTGGAAAGATATTTGTAACTCATGAGACTTTTCTCAGTACTAAGATAGTTGATGGAAGGATGTATATTTGTGTGTATCTATATATCCATACCTATATCTATATCTATACACACATATGTATGTATATATGTATATATGTATGGGTATGTGTTTGTATATGCATACAAGTATATATATGTGTATTTGTGTATATGTTTATGCACGCATATGTATAAATGTGTGTGTGTATGTATATATGGACAGAAGGCACAGGGTGAGTTGAATATGAAGGGATGATATTTAAAAAACAAAATTAAGAGGTGAAAGATAAATATACTGGGAGAAGAAGAAAGGGAGAGGTAGAATAGGGTAAATTATCTCACATAAAAGAGCCAAAAGAAAGCCGTTATAATGGAGGGGAAGAGCAGGAAGGTGAAAGGGAAACTGGAATTGGCTTAAGGAGGGAATAACATACACACTCAATTAGGTATCTTACCCTACAGGAAAATAGGGAGAAGGGGATAAGATGGGGGATGATTGAAGGGAGGGCAGACTGGAGGAAGTCAGAAGCAAACACTTTTGAAAAGAGACAGAGTCAAAGGAGAAAAGAATAAATGGATAGGCTGGAGAGAAAGATATGACTTTCACAATATGACTACTATAGAAATATTTTATGTAACTACACATGTATAACCTATATTGAATTGTTTGTCTTCTCAATAGCGGGGTAAGATGGTAAGGAGGGAAGAAAAGAGAGAATCTGGAGCTCAAAGTTTTAAAAACAAATGTTAAAAAAATTGTTTTTACATGCAACTGGAAAATAAGATATACAGGCAATGGAGTACAGAAATTCATCTTGCCTTAGAAGAAAGTAAGAGGAAAATGGGGAAGGGGGAAGAGGGAGATAGGGAGGGATAGAAGAGAGGGCAGACTGAGGGAAAGGGGTAATCAATATGCTTGCCATCTTGGAGTAGGGGGTAGGGGAGAGATGGGAAGAAAATCTGGAACTTGAAATTGTGTGGAAATGAATGTTGAAAACTAAAAATAAATAAATAAATTCTGGGGAGAAAAAATAGCTGTAGACTAATTTAATCATGAAGAATTAGTGAGTCAAACAAGTCACAGAAATGTTAGATAATCAGACAATGGTAATAAGACAATATATCAAAATTTTCAAAATGTAGCCAAAAGCAGTCCTCAGGGGAAAATGTATGTCTCTAAATACTTTCATCAACTAAGAAGAAAAAGAGCAGATATATGAATTGGGCACATAACTAAAGAAACTAGAAAGCCAACCAACTAAAAATACCAAAATAAAAATCCTTTAAAAATACAAGAGAATGCTTTTGGCTCTGGGAGCTACTCGCTTAGTGTCGAAATGGGCAAGTTCATGAAACCCAGGAAGGTGGTACTGGTCCTGGCTGGGCGGTACTCCGGGTGCAAAGCCATCATAGTCAAGAACACTGATGATGGGACCTCTGACAGGCCCTACAGCCATGTCTTGGTGGCAGGTATTGACCGCTACCCTCGAAAAGTGACTGCAGCAATGGGCAAAAAGAAGATTGCCAAGAGATCAAAAATCAAGTCCTTCGTGAAAGTTTATAACTACAACCACCTCATGCCCACCAGATGCTCTGTGGATATTCCATTGGACAAAACAGTTGTCAACAAGGATGTGTTCCATGACCCTGCACTAAAACGTAAGGCAAGGAGGGAGGCCAAGGTCAAGTTTGAGGAAAGGTACAAGACAGGCAAAAACAAGTGGTTCTTCCAGAAGCTGCGGTTTTAGAACTACTGCGTTGGTCAGTAAATAAAATGTTTACCAAAAATCTAAAAAATAAAATAAAATAAAAGAGAATGACAAAATTGAAACAGAAAATTATTGAATTAAAAATAAAAGTAGGAATTATTTTTTAAATCACTAAAATAAACATAAACTAAACTGATTTTTTAAAAATCAAACTGCTTATATCAAAATGAAAAGCAGAATTCACAACCAATGAAGTATAAGGGATAATTGAAAAAACTACTTTGCCCAAATATATGCCAGTAAATATGACAATTTAAAATAAAATTAAAGAATATTTACAAAAACATAAAATACACAGGTTAACAAACCAAGCAACAATTCAATCTCAGAAAAAAGAAATTGAACAAAACATAAATGAACACTCAGAGATGAAGGACAAAGCCTGGGACCAGATGGATTTACAAGAGGATTGTATCAAACATTCAAGGAACAAATAATTCCAATATTACAGAAATTGTTTGCAAATATAGCAAAAGGAGTCCTACCAAATTCCTTCACAAATGCATTCTTGATACCTAAGCCAAGGAGAATAAAAACAGAAAAAGAAAACTAGAGAACAATATCCCTAATAAACTAATGAATACCTATGCAAAAATCTTCAAATAGGCTGCAACAACATATCACAAAGATTATACAACAAGACTAGATTATATTCCTCCCAGGAAAACAGGGTTAGTTGAATATTAAGAAAGCTATAAACCCAGTACCTATATGAACACAACTACAAAACACTTTTCACACAAATAAAATCAGATCTAACTAATTGGAAAAACATCAATTGCTCGTGGCTGGGTCGAGCTAATACAATAAAAATGACAATTTTACCTAAATTAAATTACATATTTAGTACCATACCAATCAATCTACCAAAAATTACTTTATAGAGCTAGAAAAAATAGTGACAAAATTCATTTAGAAGAACAAAAGATCCAGAATATCAAGACAATTAATGAAAAGAAATGCTAGGGAAGGTGGCCTAGCCATACCAGATTTTAATCAGTATTATAAAGCAGCAGTCATCAAAACTACTTGGTACTGGCTGAGGAATAGAGTAGTGGATCAATGGAATAGATTGGGTACAAAAGACTCAGTAGTCAACAATTATAGTAATATACTGTTTGATAAACCCAAAGACCCCAGTTTTGGGGATAATAACTCACTATTTGACAAAAACTGCTGGGAAAA
>CM053595.1:210034754-210062319 GCA_028646575.1 Pseudocheirus occidentalis | reverse complement strand
AGATTGTATATAATATTGTGAACTGTTGAAACTGTGAACATTGTACTGAATAAAGATTTGTAATGGAATAAACAGAGTATTCACTAATACTGTGTAATCTGAATCTTAAAAGCTCCTCATAGTAGCATTCTCTCAGAAATCTATTGCTGATTGGCTTTATAGACAATAACTATAAAGTCCCTAGTACAGAGTAAATGTTATATAAATTTTAGTTTTTATTATCTTAAAAAATGTAGGGGGCAGCTAGTGAGTAGAGCACCAGCCCTGGAGTCAGGAGGACCTGAGTTCAAATCCAGCCTCAGACACTTGACACACTTACTACCTGTATGACCTTGGACAAGTCACTTAATCCCAATTGCCCTCCAAAAAGCAAAAATAATAATAATAATGATATATATCAAAGGATTTGAACAGACAGTTTTCTGATAAACCAAAACTATATATACACATATGTAATACATGTATTATATATGTGTAGTCGTATGAAAAATGCTCTAAATCAATACTGGAGAACTGCAAATTAAAACAACTTTGAGATATCATTTCACATGTATCAGATTGGCTAAGATAATAGAAGAGGAAGATGGCAAATGTTGGAGGGGATGAGGAAAAATCTCGACATTAATGTACTGTTGGTGGAGCTGTGAACTGATCCAACCATGTTGGAGAGCAATCCGGTGTTGTGCCCAAAGAGTTATGAAACTGCCTATAACCTTTGACACAGAAATAACACTACTTTGGGTCTATTTCCCAAGGTGATGAGGTAAAAAGGAAAAGAAACTGTATGTTGTAAAATATTTATAGCTGCTCTCTTTGTGACTGTGAAAGACTGGAAATGGAAAGGATACTTATTAACTAGGGAATGGATAAACAATTTGTGGTGTACAACTGTGACAGAATACACATACTGTGTTGTAGAAAAGAAATGATGGATTGTATGCCACCATGGGGGGGGGGAAGGGAAGGGAGGGGAGAAAATCTGAAACTCAAGAGATTCTGGAACTGAATCTTGTAAACTAAAAGTAAACAAACAAGTCAATTAAAAAAAAAGAAATGATGAGTTGGCTGATTTTAGAACACAGAAAGACTTGCATAAAACAATGAAAAGTGAAATGAGCAGAACCAAGAGAACATTCTTTACAGTAACAGCAATACTGTTGAAAGAACAACTGTGAACAACCAAATTATTCAAAGTATAAATACTCAAATCAACTACAAAGGACCTATAAAGGAAGATGCTGTCTATCTCCAGAGAAAGAAATGATAAATAGAAGTACGATTAGTATGATTTTACATATATTTATAAATCTGTGTCAAATGGTGGTCTTCTATAGTGTGAGGTGGGGAGGTAAAGGGGGAGATAGCTTGTTACTTAAAATGTAACAAAAAATTTTTAAAGAAAAAAAATATACATATTTAATTTATATCACTGAACATGTATAACCTTTATCAAACTATTTCCCTTCTCAATGAAGGGGGAGGTAAAGAAGGGTGGGAAAGAATTTAGAACTCAAAAAAATGAATGTTAAACATGGTTTTTACATGTAATTGGAAAACATTAAAATCTTTTAAAATGATAACATACCAATTTAACAACAATAAACTTAAACTTATTAGCTATCTAATCTCGGGCAAGTCACTTAACCTTTGTTGGCCTCAGTTTCCTGAACTGTAAAATGGGAATAATAATAGCATCTACTTCCCAGGGTTGTTGTGAGGATCCAATGAGATAATATTTATAAATTGCTTAGCATAATTCCTAGGACATAGTCGGCACTATATATAAATGCTAGCTTCTATTCTTATTCTTATTATTGTTCAATAAGTTATTTATGGGAATAACATTCCCCTACTAGATAGAATAAGTTCCATGAGAGTAGGATCTTTGGGCTTTTTTTTTTTATCTCCATCAGTAGTCCTTACACAGTGTTCTATATTTAAGAGATATTTGTCCAATTAAATTCACTGAACTGGGGCTGAAAGACCAGAAGGGATCAGTGCTGTTTAACATTTTTTTTAATCAATGACTAAGTTTTAGAAAAAAGGAATAGATGTTAAATTTGTCAAACTTGCACATTATGTAAAATTAGGTTAGAGGTAGTTAATACTCTTGCATCACAGAGCTGGGATCTAAAAGGATCTATTAAGATGAAATCTGAATAAATGTAAAATTCGGCATTTGGTTCTAAAAAAAATTCTCCACTAAAAGACACGGTTAGTATGATGGGGGGTACTAATGGATAGAAATTTCAATATAAATCAATAATGCAACATGACAGAAAAAAAAAAACCCTTTCAAATCACATCCCTTTACTCCAAGTCCTCTCTTTTCCAAGCTAAGGTTCCTTTAACCTATTTTCACACAGCAACATCTCAAGATCCCCCAATCACCCTTTCCTGGACCCTCTGCAGATTTTTAATCCTTTTTCATCTAGAACTGAAATCAAGACCACAATCACAATTATGGTCTTACCAGGGCAGAATATCACAGGATTATTTTTTACTTCAGCCTAAAGTTGCATTAGTTTTTACTTCTAGATAGAGTAGGGTCAGGAAATAAACGGCAAACAAACCACCACCAGCATATCCTGCTCTGAGTGTCCCAAAATCACAAAAGAACTGCTCAGCTAGCTACTCTGAACCTCTCTATGGGAGTGAAATCTCAGCAGTGTTCCCAGAAATCGCACAACAGCTATACATCAACTTCCATTCACCAGAAAAGATTGGGATTGTCCATCCATCTTTTACCCTTCCCTCTCATTGTGTGAGTAGCCCACTGACTCTTCCAGAAAAAATATGACTAAGTCTTTTATATTCCTTCTGAACTACTTGTATTATTTTTATCTGACTCTAGCCTTATTTTTTTATTATTATTATTTTTAGATGTCTTAACTTTGAGCTTTTTAAGGTCTTCTCTTTCCTTAACTGGAAAAGACTCCTCGTTTAGTTTATCTAGGTCCATTTTTCTCCAACTTAGAGGAACAGTTCCTTTCCCCAAGTCATCCTACACTATTCAAGCTGCTGCAAAGGAACGAATATCCTGTGCCCACCCTTTCCAGTGCTCAGCATTTTTTTTTTCAGTGTGAGCATTCACCCCTTGAAAATCAGCAAATGCTACGGAACCGGGCTTGTTTTATTGTTCCTTGATTGTCTAAATTTAAGACAGAGATGGTGAAAATGTTAATGTAATTAGAAAGCGTGCCCTGCATACAGAACATTAACATGGTTAAATGTTTACCAGCATGCTGTGGCAGCATAGGAGCAGCTCACATTAGCACTTTATAGTTAACTAAGGAATCTCTCTTTACCTGGGGCTTTAAAAAAAACAAACAAACTTTTGTTTTGAGATCAAAGGATTTCAGATTTAGAACCTGATGGGACCTTTGGCATTATCTCATTCAACTCCCTCATTTTACAGAGCAGGAAATTCCAGGAAGGTTGAGTCACTTGCCCAAGGTCACCCAGTTGAATCACTGATTGTAGAATAAATGAAGTTCTTTGAAGGCATGGATTCTTTTTTATTCTGTTTTGATTTTTACTATGCTGCCTTCCTAGAAACTTCTAAATAAGATCACTGCATATACTAGTTGATTGTGGGTGGTGGTGGAGATGATGAAGTTGATGATGGTGGTAGTGGTGGTGGTGTGATGGTGGTGCTGGAGCTGATGATGATAAAACTAATAATAATAATAGCTGAAATGTATGTGTTGCTCTAAGGTTTCCAAAGTACTCTGCATCCATTATCTCCTTTGAGACTCATATCAACCGGAAGAGAGGCAGCATGGCTTAGTGGATGGAGATCTGTAGGGCTGCCTCTCATCTATGCTGGCTGTGTGATACTAAGAAAACCCTCCTCTCTTCCCAGCTTTCCTATTTACTGTCAAGGCCATCTCGATCACCCCAGTTACCCAGGATCAACCAAGACACCTCACTTTCTCACACCCCCACATATCCAATCTCTTGTCATTTCTCCTTTTGCACCAACATATGTCCCATTCTCTCCATTCACACAGCCACCATCCTAGTTCAGATCCTCCTCACCTCTCCCCTGGGGCTATTATAATAGTCTTCTACTGCATCTGCCCGCTTCAAGTCTTTCTGAATTCTATCCATCCTCCTCTCCACTGTGAAAGTGATTTTCCACAAGTGCATATCAGAGGAAAGGGGAAGCATTTATTAAATGCCTACTATTTGCCAAGTACTACACTTTACAAATACTATTTCATTTGATACTTAGAACAGCCTAGGAGGTAGGTGCTATTATTAACCCCATTTTACAGTTGAGGAAACTGAAGCAAACAGAGGGTAAGTGACTTGCCTAGGGACACAGCTGCCTCAGTAGGTACCAATTATATCTGGGATAAAACAGTCTTCTATTTGGGATTTAAAACCCTTCAGAATCTGGTCCCTTCTTACCTTTCTATTAGTCTTACACTTACCCCTCTTCACACATCATCCTAATTGCTCTTCCTAAAACATGACATCTCTCAGCTCCCTACCTTTGGACCGGATGGTTTTCTGTCTCCAGCTCCTAGCTTCCCAGGCTACCTTCAAGAGAGAATGAATGCCTTTCCCAATCACTGCCGCTGCTAGTGCTTTCCTTCTGAGATGTTTTGTTGTTGTTTTGTTGTTCAGTTGTTTTCATTTGTATTTGACTCTTTGTGACCCTATTTGGGGTTTTCTTGGCAAAAATTCCAGAGCGATTTGCCCTTTCCTTCTCTAGCTCATTTTACAGATTGAGGAAACCAAGGCAAATAGGGTTAAGCAAGTCACTTAACTTGCTTAGGGTCACATGGCTACTAAGTGTCTGAGGACAGATTTGAACTCAGGTCTCCCTGACTCCAGGTCTGATGCTCTATCCATTCACTGCACCACCTAACTGCCCTCCTCCTGAGATTACCTTCAAAATATGCCCTTTGTGTAAATGCATACATACATATAAATATCTTATCTCTACATAATTATTTACATTGTTTCCCCTACTAGAATGGGAGCTCCTTGAGGGCAGAGACTGAAATTTTACCTTTCTATATATCCCCAGGGCTTGGCACAGTGACTCGAACTCAGTAAACACTTAATAAATGCCTGTAGGTTGATTATTTCTAGAAGTGCTGATCTTCAATCATAAAGGAAATTCCTCAGATGTATTTTTATAAATTTCATAAATTTTTAAATAAAATTTATTTCAGAAACCACAGGTCCAGTAAAGAACAACAACAACAACAACAACAAAAACCACTTCTTTAATTAGGTACAGGTATTCTTATCCCCACTTTATAGGAGGAAATTGTGATTCATCAATTTTTAAGGAACTTGCCTAAAGTCATACAGTTATCCCTGATTATGATTTAAACCCAAGTCTTGCTGGCTCCGAGTCTGGCACCTTTATCTCTTCCCTGGCACAGCAAGTGTTCCATTCAGAACTTGGGGCACAAAACACTGCCACATTTCGGTTTCTCTGAGCATGTTTCTGGCCCTTGGCAGAAGTCATTTTTTTCACCCAATGAATCATCCTTTCTCAAGACATAGATTATGAAAATCCTGGGGCACTTTCACCCTCCCCCATCTGCTTTAAAATGAAAAACGGCAGGCACACGTGAGTAGGTATGGGGTGGGGAATGGGAACTGGTGGAGAAAGTAGGGGAGTGAATCAAGATTCTTTGAAATCACAACCGGGAATTGAGGAGCTGTTCCCTCCCTCAAAAATTCCCCTAAAGGAACCACCTGACCCTCGATCCTGCTAAGAGGAAAACCCTTTCACTGGAAAATCCTAGATCTGGTATTGTTGGAGACTCGTGACATTATCTAGCTCCACTCTCTCATTTTGCAAGTGAGGAAACGAAGCCCAGGCGGTGCTCCAAACCCAGTACTCTTTCCAAGAAGCCACGAAGTCTTCTCCGCTTCTCCACCTGGAGTCACGAGAGTGGCTCCCCGCGCTCCCCGCCCAGGTCCCCACGTTTCCCCACAAAGGCGGCAAGGTTTTCGGTCACATCAGCCTGGGTCACCAGTCTTCTCGACAAGACCGGAGCGCGTTATGCCTGGACTTGCCCTGGACGGAAGGACGAGGGCACAAGGGGCAAAGAGAAAGGGAAGCACTTGCGAGCACAGACCGCTAGCGCGGCACCTCCCTCCATCCAGTCTAACTTTTAAGTTACACACTTGCCTCCCTGAGCCCAGTTAGCCCTGCTCACGGAAGGAAAGGGGGGCGGGGGAGCGTTAGTTGACTCACCAAGTACAGGAAAAAACAAGGTAGATCCTTCCTAGGGACCCAACATTTCGTGGCGTAGCTCATCCCCCTGGGATGGAACTTTCCCAGGGGCTCCAGGTGATGCCCAGGCCGACCACTTTCGATTCTGTCCAAGTAAGCAACCTGCGCCGCACTCGCGTTTCGAAGAGCAGCCCTGCAACCTGCTAGCCTCAGAAGCGCAAGATACAAGACCTCTCGCCGTCTACCCAGCCGTTCTAGTGCGAGCCCAACTAAATCTTTCCTGCCAGAGTCACGTCACGAAGTAGGAGGAGTCTGAGTGGGTTGGGTTGGAGCTTCACTTTCATTGGACTGGAATTCATTGGGGGGAGGGATTCTTTGGAAATTCCCTAGGTTTTACGGAAGGATCTGTGTGACACTTTAGCATGGGTTTTCTGAGACTCCGGGTAAAGTTAGAGAAAGGGATTAGAATGTGACAGATGGGAGATACGCTACCAGAGTGGAAGCCCCAAAGTCTATGCGCTTAGAAAATGAAAAACTGCAGGCATAGTGCGTGGGGGCCAAGGAGGCAGAAAACAGGACTCAGATAAAAATCTCGATAGTGTGCCCTAATTAGGACCTTTCAGTGGTGCGCCTAGCAATTTTTTGCATAAGGTTGGCTCCCCAGGACCCCTTGCGGTCACCCTTAAAAGGACTTTTGTTTGAGGTCCTGACATCAAAGCCTTTTTGCTCCCAGACTTCAGGAACCAAAAAAGACATGTCCCTTATCAAATTATCCATTCTGTGTTGGTTCCAGGACACAACAGAATAAAGACAATGATTACACCTAGATAACATATTCCTTATCAAATTCTGTTACTTCCAGGACCTAACAGGTTTAAGACAATGATACCAAACCTGAATCCTTTCATATTTCTATATAAAAATGTAGAAAGCCAAAATACTTGATTTTGGGGGTCAATTCTTATGCAGATGTCTTGGAGAAGCACTTTGGCCTAGACTAAATCTAGATGCTTGGAAGCCTGTTCTCCTTGCATACTCTTTTCTCGTTATGCCTTTAAAAAGGCTAACTGACTGTTTTGGTGTTTTTTTTGCTTTTTGGAGGGCAACTGGGGTTAAGTGACTTACCCAAGGTCACATTACTAGTTTTGTGTGTGTGTGTTAAGTGTTTGAGGCTGGATTTGAACTCACATCCTCCTGACTCCAGGGCAGGTGCTCTATTCATTGTGCTACCTAGCTGCCACGAGTGATGTTTTTTGACTTGGTGTATGTATTAGATTTAAGCGAAGCAGAGCTGTACCATGTCATTGGCTGGCCTCACTCTCTCTTCCAGAGTCATCAGAGTCCAGTGGCAAGATAATGGTCAAGATAACTAGTGATGGCTTGGGATGTAGTGGATGGCCTTGGTGTCTTTAATGTCTAACCAAGATCTAAGTGTGCCACAACACCTGCTTCCACTGCCTTCATGGCCTATTGGAACAAATTGTTCACATCTGTCTATTCCACTAATGAAGTCTTCACATGTGCTTGGGGTAGACAAGCCCCTCAGTTACCCTTATCCTGGTTTAGCCTGTCTGCTGAAATGGTTTGCTAGGGTCATCACGCATGCTGCTGCCTTCTGGAGCCACAGGTGAGAGTTGGGCGGCAAGTAGACACCAAAGATGGAAAGTAGCCTGTATCAGAGCTTCGAATTTTCCCTGAACACTTGCACACCCATACACACTGACAGCACATGCAGTAGACAAGGAACTGCATTGAACATCACCTGGGAGAATGCTACAGTGACAACATGCCTAATTACATACACAAATAAATTTCAGAAGTTCATGGACACCCACAGTGTACAACAGTCAAGCGAAAGCAATATGCATGACTAACAAAGTGAAGCTAGCTAGCTGTGACAATAACACTATCAACAGGCCTATATATAAAATACAATTTAACTATTAGCAGTAACTTACACAGAAAACAAGACATTGCTATAGCATGAACAGAACACAAAAATAAGCGAAATGAACATCACAGCAAATTAAGAAATAAGCCTATTCAAACGTGATAATTCATATTGCAACAGTAAATGTGAAATTATATGTAAAGGACTTTTATTTTTTATTTTTAGTTAATCTTTTATTTATTTATATTTAGTTTCAGCATTCATTTCCGCAAGATTTTGAGTAACAAATTTTCTCCGTCTTTCTCCTACCCCCACCCCAAGACAGCAAGCCTACTGAATACCCCTTCCCCCAATCTGCTCTCTCTTATATCCTCCCTCATCCCCCTTTCCCCCACAACTTTCTAGTAGGGCAAGATGGATTTCTATACCCCAGTGCCAGTATATCTTATTTCCCAGTTGCATGTAAAAAGCTATTTTTTAATATGTGTTTTTAAAACTTTGATTTCCAGATTCTTTCCCTTCCCTCCTCACCCACCCCCACTGGGAAGACAAGCAATAGGTTGTACATGTGTAGTTATGCAAAATATTTCCATGGTGGTTATATTGTGAAAGACTAACTATATTTCCCTCCATCCTACCCCCCTTTTATTCTATTTTATACTTTGATTCTGTCCCTTTTCAAAAGTGTTTGCTTCTGACTACCTGCTACCCCAATCTGCCCTCCCTTCTGTCTTCCCCCCTCTTATCTTTTTGCCTTCTCCTTTCTTGTGTAGGGTAAGATACCCAATTGAGTGTGTATGCTATTGCCTCCTTAAGCCAAATTCAATGAGAGTGAGGTTGATCCATTCCCTTTCACCTTCCTGCTCTTCCCCTCCATTGTAACAATTTTCTCTTCTCTCTTTTATATGAGATAATTTACTCTATTCTATCTCTCTCTTTCTCCTTCTCCCAGTATATTCCTCTCTCATCTCTTAATTTTATTTTTTAGATATCATCCCTTCACATTCAACTGATTCTGTGCCCTCTGTCTATGTATACATGCACACACATATACACACACTCACATATGTATTTGTACACACCCACACCCTCCTATACATGTATGTATGTATGTATACATATACATTCCCTTCAACTATCCTCATACTGAGAAATGTCTTATGAGTTACAATTATAGTTTTTCTGTGTAGGAATGCAAATAGTTCAACTTTAATAAGTTCCTTATGATTTCTTTTTCCTGTTTGCCTTCTCATGCTTCTCTTGATTCTTGTACTTGAAAGTCAAATTTTCTGTTCAGCTCTGGTTTTTTCATCATGAATCCTTGAAAGTCCTCTATTTCATTGAATTACCATATTTTCCCTTGAAGCATTATACTCAGTTTTGCTGGGTAGGTAATTCTTGGTTTTAATCCTAACTCGTCTGACCTCTGGAATATCATATTCCAAGCCCTTTGATCCCTTAATGTAGAAGCTGATAGATCTTGTGTTATCCTGATTGTGTTTCCACAGTACTCAAATTGTTTCATCCTAACAGCTTGTAATATTTTTCTACTTAACCTGGGAACTGTGGAATTTGGCTATAACATTCCTAAGAGTTTTCTTTTTGGAATCTTTTTCAAGAGGTGATTGGTGAATTCTTTCAATTTCTATTTTGCCCTCTGGTTCTAGAATATCAGGGCAATTTTCCCTGATAATTTCTTGAAGGATGATTTCTAAACTCTTTTTGTGATCATGGCTTTCAAGTAGCCCAATAATTTTTAAATTATCTCTCCTGGAGTTTTCTGGAACTCTAACTTCAGGTTTACCTATAACATTATAACTTAGCCTAGTGACTGTTTTTAATAGTCCTAGTTGTCTTGTCACTGACCAGTCTTTCTGCTCCTACACTTGAGCTAGTGGTTGATATTGGCTCACCCTCAGAATCACTACTTCCTTGTTTGTCTACACTTTGTCTGACAGTTAAATTAGGTGAAGGAGGCGATGTAAGCACTCACTGTGTAAAGTGATGTAATCACATCCCTTAGACTGAAAGGAAAACTGAAAGAGAAGGTACCAACTAGCCATGGCTTCAGCTCAGATCAGGGACAAGAAACAAAAGATATTATGATGCTAAGATATGGTGTCAAAGACTTTCAACCAGAAGATAGAATTCTATTGAGAAAACTTGATATTCAAGGGGCTCACAAGTGAGCTGACTCAAGCATGCAAAATAACCTAAAGACTAACAGCTTGCCTGTTTACAAAACAGAGAATGGAAGGGGCCCTATTAGGATTATTCACCACAACCATTTGCCATAGGAGAGTTAGCTATACTTTCTAATGAGTAGGTAAAGAGAACTGATGAGAGACACTCTCTTAGGCAAAGTCTAAGAAAAAGAGATGTTCCACCAGTTGTACAAAAACCTTATGACCCAGATATGGGGGCTGAAAGGGATTTGTCCAGGGAAGGAGACTCTATGAATTATTACAGGGCAGGACAACTAAAGCCAGAGGCAATGTCTTTCCTGCCCAAAACTGCTACAGATACTTCTAGGGTGCAGATTCAAACCACAGAAGGGAATATAACATTTACACAGATAAATAAATGCGAGATGGATATGAAATTACAAATAATCTCCAAGTGGGTGGAGGGGTGGGGATTATTTCTATTTTTTCTTCCTAGTTGAATAGCCATCCTTTAGACCCGGGTTCTAACTCAAGTCCTGGGTCCTCTTGAAGGTTTCTATGAATAGCCATTTGCCCAGGGCACCCAGGATTAAGGAAGTCAACAATGGTTGATTGAGATGAGATATAGCCTCTAAGGCCCACATTAAAGCTTTGCCATTTCTATGATATTCCATCCTTTATCAATCTTTCCCTTTTCAGAACTTATACTGTAAATATTATCTGTATCACCTGTTATGTTCAGATGTTATTCTAGTTTCCTTAGAATCTAACAATCCATAAGAAATGAAATACATTTGGATTATAGTAACAGTCTACTTAAACACCTTCCATTGAGGCAGTTTTTTTTCTTTTTAATAGTATTTTTATTTTTTCTAATTACATGTAAAAGAAAACTTTCAACATTCAGTTTTTGAAAGATTTTAAGTTCTGAATTTTTTTTCACTCTCTCTCTTCACTCCTGGCTCCCGAAGATGGCAAGCAATCTGATGCAGGTTATACATGCACAAATCCATGTAAAATATATTTCCACATTAGTCATGTTGTGCAATAAGAAACAGAACAAAAGGAAAAAATGGAAGAAAGCAAAAAAAATGAAGATAATATGCTTCCATCTGCATTCAGACATTAAATGTGTTCTTTCTCTGGATGTGGATATCCATCATGAGTCTTAAAACTCTCCTGGATCATTGTATTTTGAAAAGAGCTAAGTCAATCACAGCTGATCACTGTAAAATGTTACTGTTATGGTGTGGAATATTTTCCTGGTTCTGCTATCTTCATTCAGCATCAGTTCATCTAAGTCTTTCCAGGTTTTTCTGAAATCCTCAAGGCAGTTTTAGAGATAAACAAATTAATTGCCAAATTTCACATCTGGAAGGGACTTTAGGAGTCATCCAGGCCTCCATCCCAAGTTCTATTTTAAATCATTCCCTTTCTTGTACTGTTCTGGTGAACCAAACTGGCCTTGCAGCTGTTTCTCACAGTTGAAATGTCACCTCCCAATTTTCTGACCTTGCACTGGCTGTCCTCCGTTTCTGGGATGAACTCTTTCTTTTCCTCTGCCTCTTAGATTCTCTTATTTCTTTCAAAGCTCTGCTTGTTCTACTTGAAGCCTTTCTTGATCCACACAGTAGCTAGTGCCTTCTCCCCTAAAATTGTCTTGCATTTATCTTGCGTATATTTCATATTTATACGTGTACATGTTGTCTCCTGGATAGAAATAAAGGTCCTTGAAGACAGAGACTGCTTTGTTTTTGTCTCAGTAATCTTGATTCTGAGCATTTAGCATATTGCCTAGCACATAGGAGATGCTTAATAAATGATTTTAACTTCCGTACTGTTTCAGCACAGTAACTAGCAAATTGGAAAGAACTCTGTCAGTTCATGAAAAGGATGTAATTGGTATCTCTTATCATCCCCATAAGAATCTGATTGCTATCCACAGTGAAGATGGGTTCTTAAAACTCTGGAAATCCTAATTACATGATTTTATTTTTACTAGCCTGAGAATATGCAACTTAAATGAAGAGACATTTAGGTGTTGCTGTTTTATTTAAGGGGGGAAATTGCCTAAATGTGCTATGAAAGTAATTTTTGCTTAATTTCTCATTTAAGTAAAAGTTACCCTTCTTTATATATCTTATTTTATTTCTGAAAGTTTTATTATAACTTTATTATATATTTTTGTATATTTAAAAAATATTAGACCATCTGCTTCTAAAGAAGCAGACATTTAGTAGCTAGTAGGTTTTTAGTAGTCCTATACCTGAAGAGTAAAATGATGTCCTTTCCATAATGGATTCCACTCCTTTTCATTATTTGTAATGCTGATTAATATGTACTTTCCAAAGTGAAACTTGTAAATAATAAGTGAGCTCCAATGTCCCATCACTGTTAATTAGCCATTTTCAGTTTTACTTTGTTTCCTTGAAATGCTTTGATAAATTTTACTACCTGAAAAAAAATTTTAAGCTTCATTTCCTACATGCTTGTTTTTCTGAGTATTTTTACTAAGACATCCCGTCTACTATCCCCTCCCCCATTAAACAATTTGAAAAAACCAAATCTATTAATATTTTCTTCATAGTCTGGCAAAACAAATTACTCTATTAGTTTTGTCTAAAAATGAATAGATCTTTCTGAATTCTAAGTCCATGACCTCTATTTCAGATGAATATTGTATTTTATCTTCATTTGTGGTTTATCATTGCATTTATCAGAGTTCTAGAATCTTTCAGAGTTGTTTTCCTCCATAATGGTCTTTTTCATTGTGTAAATTGCCCCTTAGTTCTGTTTACTTCACTCTGCATCAGTTCATAAAGGTATTCCCAATTTCCTCTGAAATTGTCCATATCATCCTTGATTATGGCACAAATATATTTATATATCATAAGCTATTAAGCCTTTCATTCATTCCATAAACATGTATTAAGTGCCTTTTATGTGCTAGGTGCTATGTTAAGTAAGTCCTGGGGATAAAAAAAGAGGAAAAAATCAGCTTCTGACCTCAAGTAGCTTATAATCTAATTGGGAAGACAACATGCAAATAAGTATGTACAAAGCAAAGTGTATATAGGACAAATAAATAAATAAGAGAAAGCACTGGAATTAAGAGGGGTTAAGTAAGAGAGCCTTCCTACAGAAGGTGTGTTTTTATTTGGGATTGAAAGGAAGTCAGGGAGATTAGCAGTTGGAGCAAAAGTTAGAGTTCCACGATTGGGGGACAGCCAGAAAAAAATGTCTAGAGCCAAGAGGGGGAGTGTATTGTTCCTGAAAAGCCAGGAAACCTATCCCACTGCAAGTAAATTGGGGAGTAAGATATAAGAAAGCTGGAAAGGTGGGAGGGGGGGGCTAGATAATGGCGTGCATTGAATGTCAAAAAGAGCATTTTGTATTTGCTTCTGGGGACAGTAGAAGTCACTGGAGTTTATTATGGGGTGATGTTGGGCAGGTATGCTATAATCAAATCTTCATTTTAGAAAAATCAATGGGAAGACAAGTTCCTCTTAGTTTTCAATTTTTGGCTATCATGAAAAGATATGTATCAATATTTTATAATATAGATCTTTTTACTTCTTCTTTGATTTCTTTGGGAGATAGCCCTAATAATGGTATATCAGGGTCAAAGGGTATACACAGTTTCTTGACTTCTTGGGCATAGTTCCAAATTGTTTTCCAGGATGCCTTCCTATTCACAGTTCTGATTGCAGTGCATTAGTATATTTGTTTTCCCATAGACCCTCCAACATCTGTCATTTTCCTCTTTCATCATCTTTGTCACTCTTATAGGTATGAGGTAGAGCCTCAAAGCTGCTTTTTCTCTAATTATTAGTAATTTGGAACATTTTTTATCTGATTGTTGACAGTTTGCGTTTCTTCCTTTGAAAATTGCCTATTCATATTCTTTGATCATTTATCTATTGAGGACTGACTCTTATTCTTATAAATTTGAATCATTTATTTATCTTAGAAATAAAACCTTTATCAAAGAAACTTGTTGCAAAAATTTCCCCCCCCCCAGTGAACTATATCGCTTCTAAACTTAAGTGCACTAGATTTGTTTGTAAAAAAAGTTTTAATTTTCCATAGTCAAAACTGTCCATTTTCTCTTGTGTGATCTCCTCTATCACTTGTTTAGTTATGAATCCTTCCTCTAATCATAAAACATCCCAAAGTCACTCTCCTTCAGCACAGGCCTAAAGGAAGGCTCTTGTTGGCTGGACCTAGGAACAGTAGACATCAGACAAGGACAACTGAGACTATCCTGAAAGCCTGAGGAACAGCTGCCTGTGCTCTGTCTCTTCATCTTCAATATATCTGAATGGCTTGTTTATCCTAGAACTGTCATCAGGACTCTGTGGTTCCACTGTGAACTCCTGGGGTGCATAGTGTAATTCCTTCTATGAAGTCATAAAGTGGTGCATCTCTAGGCTTCAGTGGAATGTTTTGGAGGAATCTAGGATCCTCCGCATTCTATCACACAGACTTCTTAAGAGAATAAATGAACAAAGCATTTATTTCATACTTCCTATATGCAAAGCACTATGATAAGCACTGAAGATACATAGTAATAGAAAGGCAAGACAGTTCCTGATCTCAAGAAGCTCACATTCTAAAGGAAGAAATGATATATGTAAGGTTTCAGCTTTAAGTCATTTAGGAAAGTCCCATGGTCCTAAGGTTTAGCAGCAAAGCACATATTTATCTTCTTTAATGTCATTTCCACGGATAACAATCCTGTCAGTTTCTGACGTTGAACCATTTGGCAGTGCTGAGGACTTTGGGAAAAGATCCTTCTTTCCTTGGTCTTCAGTGGCTGTGACTGTAGTACTGGTAGGAGCAGGTGCTAGGCTGCATCTCCACAGGAGTTTCTTCCCAGGATAACCTGAGGGCACTGGGCTAGAAGAAATGCTTTTCCCATAACAATATGTTCTTACAATCAATCAACAATTATTATGCTTATTGACTGATTGATACTCCAGCCTAAGGGGGAAAAATATTTTTACAACATGACTGGCAAAGAACGTCTATCTACTATTTAGAAAACCTCCAGTGGAGGGAGGGGAATAGAGAAAGAAAGCAGACTTTGTCCCCAGGCATCCCATTCCACTTTGAAACAGTCCAAAGCAGAGCAAGTACAGCCTTTACAATACCTGATGACACCCATGCTGTTTCCTAACCCATATTTAGAAGATGAAGAGACCAAAAGGGATTTATATTATAATTCCTCTGGAAGTGTAGGATATTTGTACTTTTGTCTTTGAGTGTTGACAATTTTTTTTCTCTGATTCATTCCTTGATATTTATATGACCAAATCAGACTTTGAGGAGACCCATAACTTCATCTGGACATGAAGATGCAATGACCTTTCAGACCGTATCCAACTTATATGAGATCGCATTTTACTGTTTAGGTCATGCTGCTCAGAGGTCCCAGAATTTGGTGTTTCATGGAGTCATGGCTTGATGATAGCCTCATCTACTCCCAGGGTCCTGATACAAACTCTGTGACAATCAAATGAAATAATAAATAGATGCCGCTTTTCAAAATCTAAAGTACTCTGTTTCTCTCCCACTCCCCCCCATATATATATATATATATATATATATATATATATATATATATATACCTATATGTATATATATGTATATATGGGGAGGGGAGGGAGGAGAGAGACAGAGACAGAGACAACTGAGTGGTTCAGTGGATAGAGCTCTGAGCCTAGAGTTAGGAAGACCTGAGTTCAAATTTTGCCTCAGACACTTACTAGCTGTGTGATTGGACAAGTGACTTAATCCTGTTTGCCTTAATCCACTGGAGAAGGAATGGTCCACAGGATCACAAAGAACCAGACATGAATAAATAACTCTCCCTAATATATATACACACACATATATTACATATGTATGTATATGAGTTCTCATTATCCATTCCTGGATTTTCTCTAGATTTCTGAAATAACTGTGAAAAACTATGTATCCAACACTGATGTGTGGGCTAGTCCTTAGCAGGCCATACTGTTCTACATACCCAGCCCTGTTCTTTTCCTGCAAAGTGGCAGATGAGAAAAGAACTCTGGAATCAGCAAGACTGTCCTGCAATCTGCAAGATGGTGTTGTAGTTGTTTTTCTGCATACCTCTCCAATGAAAAAAAAAGCCTCAAAAGAAGGAAATACATACCAATCTCAAGTCATTAAAGGTGAACTCACAATATAAGAAGACAGAGATACTACACAAGATAAAAGCCTCATGAAATAGCTTCTTTTTTTTTTAAACTGGCTTTTCCTCTCTCACTGATAGTAGAAGTACTACAGTCACTCATGGTCTGATGATCTCAATTTGGTTAGCCTAGAAGCATTTGACCTGCTGTTTTTCCCACCTGGTCTGTCTCACTCTTCCTTATCGATATCAGATTAAGTGCAGACATTTGATCTGTGAGAGGTCCTGGGTCCAGATCCTAAATAAACCCTCTACATCTAACAAAGAATACCCTGGTCCTCCTTGCTTAGAAAGCGAAGTAAATTAGATTTTTCCTTTTCCTTCAGGGTTCTCCAAGACTCTTGCAGGGAAAGGGGGGAGGAGATTAGGTGGTTTAGGCTCTCTGCAAATGGCTCTAGCATCCACCAATGCTATCTCCTCAATTGTAGGGGTTTCCCTACACCCCAGTTCCATTTAGCTGTTAATAATCAGATTAACTTTCACAAAAGAATGTTTACTTCAGAGAGTATAATAACAAATGCACAAACTTACTCTCCCAAAACACAGGAAACATAAGTTCACTTCTCCATTGTACTGCCTCTGTCTCTGGGGAAGCGAAGCAGATTAGATTCACAAATTAGCTCAGTCCCTAGAGAGCATAGTCTCAGGTTCAAGTCCAATTGTCCCACCTACCCCTGACTTAATTCCCAGACATCCTAGCTTCTCTGAACTTCCCTGCTGGGCTGACTGGTTACAACTTCCTGCCAGGAATCCTGACTTCAAGGATGCATGGTTCAAATGCCAGAGTCTGGTGGGGGTCACTGCCAGGACCTGACTGCTGTCACAGAACAGAAACAAATCCCTAGGACCTTGGGTAAAAGAGGAAGGAGGGAAAGGAAGTCCTTTCACTCTCAGCAGTTCACTTCGAGGTACCTGCACTGTGGATACACAGTGATCATGCTCTAGACACACGTATACAGGAAATAGACTGTCCCAGGTTGATCTGCTTTAAAGTTGTAACCTTTCTGGCCACACAGCCAATCAAAGGGCGCTGCTTCCATCCATATAGTAGGAAGCATAGAAAGCCTTCATGTTAGTCAGTCTGGACATTCCCAGAGAGATCCATTTACACATTTCTCTCACTGAAATTTTCCATTCCCGAGCAAATAGGCAGGGGTATATTTTTTAAAAGTACAGTCTTCATCCCAAATTCAATTTCTTGTCCCAAATTCAAAATAGTTCTCTGGGTTCTCTGGGGGGTATAAGCAATTTTCTTTCATTTGCTTCCCCAGTGTCATCCAGTAAAATCTCCAAACAATCAGGAACATTTCACAAAGTTCGCCAAGTATTTCTGCTTGCTTAGCCTTAGCCTTATGGGGCCTTTCTCAATCTACAACCACAAGAAAGAGAAAAGACAAATAAAACTGGCTTCCATCTGAAACAGAAACCTGGACCACACTGAGGTTTACAAACTACATAAAGCTTTCCCACCAGTGCACTGAATAGGGAAGTGGTATTGACTAATTGTCACCCTTTTATCAAATGAAAAACTATTGTAGGTTGAAATTCTACCAATGGTTCCTTCAGACATAAATTCACCCAACTGGGGTTTACATAAAAGTGTCCCTTTCTACACAGAGCACATCAAAATTCTCTAGGCATCCCTCTAGCATAAGATATCCTCATAGAGGTCCATGTATTTTCCTCTGCATCCTTAATACCAAATGGCACCCAAAATTCTCCCATGGATCCTTATGGAGTAGAAAATTCATCCAATCATTACAAGAAGATAAGTTGGGTCAGTTAGCAACAAAAATCAACCACTTGTGAATTTTACATATGGACATCTTACCCTAAAAAGTTTTGCTTTCACAATAAGTAACCAGCCTAGGTATGCTTAAGTGTGAAAAAGTAATATGAACATTTCTGTTTATATAGTACCAGTCTAGTGGTTCTAGATTTCTCACGTTAAGCTTAATTTCAGTACTTATACAGAATAGTATTATTCTATCAATGCTTATATGGAATTCAATAACACAAAAATTATCAGCATTCAACAATCAACAAATGAAAAGCTTGCAAAATTATATTAGTAGAAATGACTTATAAGGGAAAACTCACTGAATTAAAAAAAAACTACATTTAGTGCCTAAAAAATCAATTGCCAAATTTCCCTAGGATCTAGCAGTCTAGGACAACAGTATCAAACTCAAATAAAAATGGAATTCCTAACTGCTGCATATTGACTTATAAAAACACAAATGAACATTAACTGTGTTGCATTGTATTTTTATTTATTTGGTTAAACATTTCCAAATTACAGTTTAACATGTTTCCTGCATCACTCAGGAGTTTTGCAACTTCCTGCTGGCCTTGAGTTGACACTTCTGGTCTAGGGTATCTCAGGGTCAACTTTGGCTTAACTTTATCTCAAACTCAAGATATCTACCAACTTCAGTCTCTAGCTGAGAAGTCAGTAACAAAGAAATAGAGTTGTGCACCATGGTATCTGGCATAAAAAATCTTAAACAGTATATAGTAAGGCTAAATGAGCACATAGGGGCCATCCCAGGAAGCATATTCCCAGAGTTTCCATGAAAACATCCAGGGACTCCAAGAATATTGTGACCCCATTGTTTGGGCCTTTGGAGGATAATGAACCTGCTGACTATTTCCGATGAAGTGGTGGCCTAGCATTGAAAGGATTTGGCATTTTGGAATAACTTGGATAACTATGAGTGATCTCTTAGTCTTCCTGTCATCCTACCTTATGTTCTATACCCTGAGAGCTATAGAGATGTAGGGATGGTGGGGCAGGGTTTGACATCTATTAAAAACCGCTATTTTTGGGATAAGAACCCCCTATTTGACAAAAAATGCTGGGAAAATTGGAATATAGTATGGCAGAAACTGGTCACTAGTAAGAGGACTGGCTCATACCTGGCCCATGTTACCAGAAGATGCTATTATTGGTCAGTACAGTGACTAGAGGAAATACAAAATACCTAATTAGCTCTCATTCACTGTCCCCACCCCTACTTTATCTGCCAGATGTAGTCAACATAAACAACATTATGAGCTTGTGTTTGAGAGTTCAGCTAAGGGATCCCTTGCCTTGTCATTTCATAGCAGTGGCTCAGTCTGAGGCCCCCATATACATAGCGCACCAAGTAGAAAATATTTATTCTGTCAGTTATATAAAACATACAACTACTATGGCAGCTAAGACAAAGATGTGGGGGTACAAAGCCGGCCAGAGCAGAAGGATCTTCTGTGCCCAAAGAAAAAGGGACTAAAAATTTACCTGGTATTTATTTTCTCCCTGTTGAGTTTAATCTGGGAAGGGAATGAGCTGGATCCTTGTGCCCCACTCCAAATAAAAAGGCCTGAGAATCTGTACAGCAATGGAAGGGGAAAGAATAAAAGAATGGTGAAGGAAGTAATAAACAAGTTAATGAGAATACAAGAAAAAGCCAGAAAGACACAATGTCCAAGAAAGAAAGTTGAGGGATAAATCTAGCTCCTACACAGACAGACCAGCAGTGAGATTCATAAAGACAGAAGGACATATAAATAAGAATTTATAAGAAGATCATAATATATTGAACAAATGTTATACTATCGAGAAAAATGAACCAAAAATCCCCATTGAAAAACGAGAATTCTGAGGATGCGGTATAGGTCAATAATAAAAAGGAACAATAGTGTTAAAACTCTAAAAGAGTTCAAAAGCGAAATAAAAGTTTTAAGAGAAAATATTAGGATGAAAAATTGGTCAGAAATTAGATATCTCAGAAAAAACTTAATAACGACAAACAACAGAATAGCAAGATAGAACACACCATAAAGTGAAAGCTATGACAAATAGGATACAGACATGAAACTTTAGGAATCTAGGTTACATATTGAATGAAATTCTGACTTGGAGTCAGGAAATTCTGAGTTCAAATCCTTCATAGAAAACTTATGAGTTGCATAATCCCTGGAAAGTAACTTAAGCTCCCTCAGTCTTAATTTCCTACCTGTAAAATGAAAAGAATAAAAGTTCCTCCATCCTAAGTGTTGGAAGGATCAAATGAGATGAAATATATAAAGTGCTTTGTATGCCAGGAGGGTACTGGAGTCAGCTTTAACTGGTTTACAAGAGCCAATTGTTACATTTTTGTGAGAATTTACACTTTGGAAAGCGTCAAACACTACAAGTCTGATCTTGGTTTATTACTTTGGAGATTGTCTAGACTTAAGAAAGTAGAAAAATGTCAATGATGCGTATTAATCTTAAAAGTGTGTTGTATATACATTTTGCTGCCAGAGAGTCAGTTGTTAAAAAAAAGTACAATACTGTTTAAAATTCTGTGTTAATATTGTATTTCTCTCTGTTCCCTGGAGATTATCCTTTTCTCTTCTAGGCAGTATACTGAGTAAGTCTATAAGTAGCCAGTATAAAGGAGCAATAACTGGCAATAAGATTACAAAGGACAACCTGGAAGTTAATGAACTAACCCCAAGGTGGTACAGATAGGAGATGGTCTATTTCTTCTCCCCCCACCAAAGTCTATACAAATGAGACCCCAAACTCCTGTCTCCCTCTTTCATCTCCATCAGATCCATGCTGCCTAGTGCTCCAAACTTTAATCCATGGTTGCATGAGTGATGTTCTGTGTCTCTCCCCCTCCCCATCTACTTCCCCATAGTACCTGCCTCCCTCTGCAACCCTATCTCCTGTCCTCACACCATTTGCCTCTGTATTCCTCCCTGCCTTTCCCCACTTGTCTCTGTGTTTTCTGTGCTATTTACTCTCATACCTTTTGTGGTTATTGAAATGTGATTGATACCCCATTTCCTGCTGCCAGTCATGGTCTTTCCCAGTGAGTATTTGAATAACCAGGTATTCTGCTCCCATTTCATAATTTCACAAATTAATTATCAATTCAAGCTTCATATAAATAACTGTTAAAATGAGAAGAAAAATTGCAGAAGCAAGACAAAAGAAAGTAACTTTGAAAGAACACAAATTTTATATAAGTCAAAGTCACTTACCTTAAAGACAGGATGTGAAGTGAAATTTTAAGAATTGTAAGTTTCTCAGAAGAACACAATAAAAAATTTAAAACTAGATATAATTCTCAAGGAATAATGCCCCTCTTAAAAAAACTCTTGTCAAAAACTTGAAAACACACAACAAAGTACATAGTGATCAAAGTTGCAATGGGTTATCAGGGGGAAAACTCATTTATGAAACACCAAATTATGTAGTGTTTAAACTTCACAATCTCAATACCAAACAATGAATTTTAGAAGCATCCAGGAGAAAGATCTTTGGAGCATAAATTTTAATAATTCAGCACTATTCTATACCAATAGAAGTTGGTGAAAAGAATGGGATAGGATGTTATAAAATAACAATGACAACAAAGGAATTTACCTCAAAATATACTACAAAGCTGAACCTAATCCTCAATGAAAAAAATGGATCTTGTACAAAAGAGAGAAGTATTCCTGCAAAATATGCCCAAGGAGAGCAAAACACTTGATTCATAAATACCCCAACAAGAAAACATTAAAAAAAGTTAATAAAAACAACTATTAAGAAAAGATGGCGCAACAAAATAAATTTCTCCATGTTTATAGGTTATTTTTGGAAAAACAAATTAACCTGATAAATAAAGGAAAAAAGAAAGAAGAGTCATCAACAAACAAAAAAGGTCTAAGGGATTAAAATTTTAAGAGTTTTTTTTTAAGGACTAAGAAGAGAAGGAGGAAGAAGTGAATTAATATTCCATGGGCTAAATCTCATATTCCCCTATAAGCTAATCAATATATTTTGTGAGATGCATATAGAGTGGAGAGTCATTTGATTGGGGAGAATGGAAGCAAGAGAGAAGGGAAGAAGGTAAAAATGAAACCCCATCCAGCCCCAAGATAACAGTAATTTCTTTACTCACTCATTGACAATTTTGGGTGATGAGAGTAAAAATAATGTAAGGTAGGAATTGTAATAGGGATGTGTGAAATGGGTTTGGAACTAGAAGGGGGAATGAAAGGGTGCAATTGAAGAAAGAAAGACTCCCTATGTATATTTGTGGTAAGAGAAGGGGGGTGTCTTACAATGAATTTTGTCATGAGGGGAATGGACATAATAAGAAATACTTTGTCTAGACTGGAGTTGTTCTTCCCACAATTGCATCTGAAATCCTGCTTTTTTAGGAAAGGGGATATGTGGGTTTTCAGGGATAGCTAGCACCCAGAATGGTAGGGATAATGTAGGAACAGAGCTAAAATAGTCTTTGGCAGAGTACCCATGGAACAAGTACTTAATAAATATTCATTGACTTGACTAAAATAACCTAGCCTTAGGAGTAGTGGATGATCATGTTAAGGTGGATGGGGAGGGAATGATGGATTTTCATAAATAGGGATTCCAAATGATTCCATAACATAACACTGCTTCTGTCATAAAATATTATTTGTAAAAAATAAGGCACAACAGAAAAAGTCCCAACCAAAATAAAAAGTTAAATGTGATTAGTTAACCAATTAATTCATTAATATACAAGGGGAAGGGAAGAACAGGAGAAATGAACAACTGTATTAGCATAGAAATGGGATAGAGAAAGGTACTCCAACTTAGTACTCCAAAAGTACTATCTTTATGAGGAACACAGAGAATAAAGAAGGAATAAGTAAAGTGAAAGCCTATGAATAAGGGAATAGGATTCATTATATATTAGAAGCGGAATAGAAAAAGGAGAAGTAAAAAAGCAAATTAAAACTTCTTAGAAAGGATGTTACAAAAGATTTTTACTTAAACTAAGAAGCTGGTTGGAGAAGGGAAGATTTTTAATATGTGCCTATCTAGATGGAGAAAGGAAAAGGCAAATAGCATAAGAGAGAGGAAACAAACAAATAAGCAACATGAAAAATGAAAAGAGAATCCTGAAAAGAGAAATCCTACCTCTATAAGAGATAGAACTTCTTTCAGTCAAAGTCAAAAGGATATATAGAATCACCACCAGGAAAACACTGGACAGAGTAACAGCAATATTGTTTGATGATCAACTATGAATGACTTTGCTATTCTGAACAATACAATGATCCAAGACAATTTCAAAGGATGTATGGTGGAAAATGTTGTCCATCTCCAAGAAAAGAACTGATGGAGTCTGAATGCAGATCGAAGCATACTTTGTTTATTTTTTCTTTTTTGGTCTGTTTTCTTTCGTAGCATGATTAATATGGAGGGTTTTTTTGCATAACTGCATATCTATCACCTATGTCAAATTGCTTGCCTTCTCAATGAGGGAGGAGAAAGAAAGAAGAAGAAAATTTAGAATTTAAAGTTTTAAGAAACAAACATGGAAAGTTATTTTTACATGTAATTAGGGAAAAATGAAAATAAATAAAAATAAATAAACTAAATAAAACTAAATAAACTAAATACAACTAAAAACTAAATGAAAAACAAACCAATCCCAACTGGACCTATTAGAGATAAGTTGTTAGCAGTATATCTATATTTACACCCACTTATCTACCCACTATGTGGGTTCAACATTTGTAGCCAAGGAAGTGTTAACCTCTAATGGGCCCTGCAATCTACCTTTAAGTATACCTCATACAATAAGACCTGATGGGCAGTGTTCTCTCTCTCTCTGTCACCATAATCTAGTGAGAGGCCATGAAGACTGATCTAAACCCTTACTAATGGTTGTTTGTGACTTATGGTGGTCATGAATGTGACACAAAATCAACTGATATGTCTAGTCATACCAAGTAGATGCCTAGTCCAAAAACCCAGCCATGGATCTTGCAGGCTTGCTTCCAGCTTAGCCAACTCTCCCCCATAATCTCCCACTCAACTTTGAGAAGAAATAGCATCATACTTCATCACAGACTTTCCCCCTGACCAATATAGCTCACTTTTCCCATGTGAAAGACTTTCCACTATGGACAAGATCATTCACCTGGCCCTGAAAGAAATTTCTGGCTCCGTTGTCTTCTTTTTGACTTCAGATGTGGGCTAACAGTTCATTTCACATATCAGGACTGACCTATTCAAAACTTTACAGGTAAAGATTTACCTTTTATGGGCTAAGACTAAGTCTGATAGGCAGACACACAGTTCAAACTCTGGAATAGTAAGTATATCTATTCCTACGTTTTCTACTATCAAGATTATTGGAATACTCTCAGTAGTCACTGCTGAATTTTGTTATAACAACTTAATTTACTTCATCCCCTCAGAAACTTCCTACCTATACAACATGATTTCTAGCCATGATTTTTCCACTTGCACTCAGTCAACAAAGAGTTTTGGACTATTGAGTCCTAAACTCAACAGTCTTCACTATAATGGGCTCATTTTGCCACTGAATTGCACCTATCAGTTCCCTACCCACCAGAGCTAATGGTGGATGAACAGGAAGACTATACTGTGCAGTTTTGCAGAATATGCTTAACTCACAGAAGCCTCAGAGCTGCATCTACTATTAGTAACCTAGACAAAGGACATAAGGAAATTTCCAGAAAGCAGCACAGTAAAATGAAATTAGTAGATCTCATTAGGAACTGTGTTTTTTTCTGGTGTGTTTGTATCATGTCTGCCTTTGTCTGATAAATAAACTAAGCCTTGTCCTTCGAGAGATGCCATGTTACCAAGCATCCTGAGAAGTGCCTGAACTGAGTAGCAAAATAAAACAATGTGGGTGGATCTCACTTTTATGTCTCATATCTCACAAATAGGCAGTTTGTCACCATGGTTAACCATAAGAGTTCATCAAGGAAACTAGCCACAGGAAAACAAATAATTGTAGGACTTGCTTTCAAAAAAATAAATAAAACAGAGGGCATAATGAATTTACTGTGACTCAAGAGTGAATTGTTTGTGTTTCTGCCAGTGCAGTATAATACCTATATACTGACAAAGTTTGAGTTAGTTTCAGTTCTAAAGGGTTGGAGGAGTTTCTACCTCCAAGGTTTGCAAAAAGAATGAAATGTTTATTTTATTTATTTATTTATTAGTTTTCAACATTTATTTCCACAAGATTTTGAGTTACAAACTTTCTCACTGTCTCTCCCCTACCCCTACCCTGAGATGCCAAGCATACCGAATACTCCTTCCCCCAATCTGCCCTTTCTTATAACCCCCTACCCCCTTACTTTCCTGTAGGGCAAGATGGATTAAATGTTTCTTGAGGGAATAGAAGAAGTGTTTGAAGGAGGAAACAAATAAGAAAGGGGTGTAAAGGGACAAAGGAGGATGTCAAGAGGTGGGAGTGTAGTGTGAGAATGTTGTACAAAGAAGAAGGAAAAGAAAAAGAATCATTGAACATTTGTAGATGATATAAAGGCATGAAGTTATTCCTATCGAATGGTAGTTAGGCCATTTCTAGAAGAAGCACCTCTTGTTCTCCAATGAAGGATATAGATTTTTAGATTTTATCAGATCAGACAAATTATTGATTCTCTGTTGAGGGCTAAAAACATATTTATTTGTCAACCAGATACAAATAACAGAGAGGTCTGCTTTCTTCAATGGACATGTATTTAAGTTGTGATGTAGAAGAACCTCCTAAGAATCAACATACCTTATAGTATAATGAGACCCTTCCCTCCTCTACCAGCATCCTCAATCCCCAGTCCTTATAGCAAGTGACCATGTGGAAGCTGTGGGCGGCTGACTTCTGCCAATGTGTTCCTCATCACAGGGTTGAGTTGCCCTATTGGCTGCTGAGCCAGACCTCCATGGATACACCAAAAGAATGACCTACTTCTCAGCTGCTTCTTTCTGGCTTCTAAGCACGAAGACAACTCTGAGTTGCCTATACTTAACAGAGGCCCATACCCTCAGAGCCCAGCTGGGCTACCTACCTTGTAGGGAGCTATATCTAAAGGAAATATGTGGAGAAAAGAATTCCTCATGCCAGGAGTTGTGAGATATCCCTTTGCCACCCTTACTCTCTACCATGTACTTTACTACTTATGTGCTTAAAATCTGGGCAAATTCTTACCATGAACTTTGAGTGAGAAAGGGCATAGTGTACCCAAAGTCTGGAGGTAATTTTTTGTACCAACTGTTCTTGGTATAGTGCCTCAGTAAATCTCTTTTCTAAAAGCAAATAGAGTCAATTGGTTAATTGTAGATGGGGACTCTATCAGTAGGGGCTCAGGGAAAATAACACTAGAGAGAGGCAGAGCCAAGATGGCAGTGTAGAAGCAGGAAAACTCCATGAGTTCTCCCCATAAACACCTCAAATATCTATAAAATATGACTCTAAACAAATTTTAAGGCTCCAGAACTCACAAAAGTACAGAGAAACAAAGCCCCCACTGAAGGCAGCCGGCAGGTGGGACAGGAAAGGCTCATTGCAGGGCACTGGGAGCTGAAACCAGCCCGGCCTGAAACCATGGCTTAGCCCCAGGGAGGCCAGAACAAGCTGTGGCTGGAGCACTCAGGAAAGTGGATCACCGGCAGCTGTGGCGATTTCCAGAATTATCAATCCATAAGAAACAAGGACAAAGTGAAAGGTCAGTGGAACTTGGCTAAATCTGGGGGAGAAAAGTAGGTCCACCCATCTGCCTCCAATGCAAGAAAGCAGCAGAAGTGGTGGCCCTCAACGCCTCCACAGGGCTGCTTCAGAGCTCTCGGCCTGTAGATTGCAGGGGCTAAGTGCTTTTGCCTTAAGCTGCCTGGATCTGGATCCTGGTCTTGGGTAGTGGTCCTGAGGTGTGTTTTCAGTGAGTCAAAGCTGGTGGGGGCTGCAGTGGCCTCCTAATAGCTCTGGCAGCTTCAAAAACCCCAGTGATTTGGGACAAAGCTCTCCCCTCTGGAATCAGAGTTCTACTGAGCCCAAAAGCCAAGTAATTGACTGGTAACGTGAGCAGGCAAAGGAAGCAAAGCAAGCCCAGCAATTCAACTTTAGATTCCTTTTTTGTGCACAAAAAGGATTAAAGCATGGAATGGGAGGAAGACAACACAGTCAGAACTCCCACACCAAATGCTTCCAAGACACTTGAAAAATTCCTAGCAGCTATAGATCAGCTAAAAAAAGACTTTGAAAAACAAGAGAAGTGGAGGAAAAATTGGGAAGAGAAATGAGAAT
>CM053595.1:209974622-210034254 GCA_028646575.1 Pseudocheirus occidentalis | reverse complement strand
AAAAGGATTCTAGAGTTTTATTGCTGTTCTTATTTTGCTTCCTTTTCCTCATGTTGGCCGGTCAATTAATTGGTTGGTTTTTTTTTTTTAGCTCTGTGAAACTCTGCTTCCAGGGGGGAAAGCTCTGTTCCAAATCACTGGGGTTTTCCCAGCTGCCAGAGCTATTAGGGGGGTGTTGCAAGTCCCCCCAGCTTTGGGTTGCTGAAAGTGCACCCCAGGACCACCACCCAAGACCACGATCTAGATCCAGACTGCTCAATGCAAGAGCACTTGGCCCTGATCAATCGATTCAGCCCTCCTGTGGAGTCCGCAGGCCAGGGGCTCTGAAGCAGCCCAGTGGGGGCCACCTCCAGTTACAACAGATCCTGCCCTTCCCCCACTGCTTCCTTGCTCCGGGGGAAGATTGGCTGAACTGCTTTTCCTCCCCCAAATATAGTTTCAAAATTTCACTTTCACTGACCGTCTCTGATCCTGGTTTGCTGGATTTGAAGATCTCCTCAGGTGCTTTAGATCTTCTCTGAAGTAGACTCACACTGTGGCTTGGGAGGCTCGGCTCCTCCTGGCCACCCTGGGGCCTGGCCCAGTTTAGGTTTTCGGGCTGGGCTGGCCTGCTGGATGAGCCCTTCCTGCCGAGCTGCCCCTCTCCAATCCCTATTTTTCACATCTTGGTAGATGTGGAGGTGCTGGAGGCTGTAGATCTTCTCTCCTGTAGACTGGCTGTGGTGCGGCTCTGCTCAGCTCAGCTTGGCTCCTTCCCACCGCCTCAGGCCTAGCCACGGTCTTGGCTTCAGCTTGGGCCAGCCTCGGCTCCTGGACCGCTGCGATGAGCCCCTGCTGCTGAGCTGCCTTCTGTGAGAGATGTGTTTTCTGTATTTTTGTGAGTCTGAGAGTCCTAGACTTTGTCTGGGGTCATATTTTATGGATGTTTAGGGTGGTTGTGTAGGAGCTGCAGAGCCTTGCTGCTTCTATGCTGCCATCTTGGCTCTGCCTCCTCATGGTTCTTTGTTTCTGCTTATGCACTGGACTTCTTGGTCAAAGCTTGATTATGTTCAAAGCAAGAGTCTCGTCTGGATGCTTGCATTCATATGTCTTTGGGAATCTTCTCTTTTCCATGTAAAGCTTAACCTCCAGAATGATTTTGACTTTTCACCAACTCCTTTAAGACTGTTATCTTTCCCACACAGGCAGACCTCCTAGTCATGTCTCCTCTGAACCCCCAAGCCTTATCAAGCCGTTATCCACAGACTCCAACTGACTCGAAAGTAGCAGAAGATAAATGTCACTGGAATAACAGTGACAGAGTGAAATTTTGGAGGCAACTGTCACAAAAATCCTATAGTAAACTCTTTTACCTCTTCTTCCTCATCTTGGAAACCTTTGCAATCATGAAGCTATGAATGTAGTCCTAGAGAATCAGATAGGCCTGGGAATGAATTGTGGAGAAGGGACATAGCTTGAGCTGGAATAGGGATAGTAAGATAAGTGGTCTTTTTCTGAGGCAATTGCTTTCCTAGAGAATACGGTATAAGGATAAATGTGGTCACTTCTCTACCAGTATTCTGCTATTCACCTTGGAAGCTTTTGTACCTGCTTTTCTGGCAAATAATATTATCTAGTCCTACATGTTAGGCCTATAAATTGCATAGCTGCCTTGGGAAAGAAACAAAACCTAGCAGAAAAAGTTAACTCCTAGAGTTAGCTTCCAAAATTCAAAATCCCTTGCTCTGTCATTTCCCATCTCTGTTCCTGTTTCTTGCCGCTATAAAATAAATAGGCTATACTAGATGATTCTTCCAGATGAAACAATTCTGTGGTTGCCTAGGTACCTTAAAGCCTTGTGACTGAAGAGAGTGTTTGTCATCTTTTAATTACCCAGCTGTACACTGAGTTGGCTCTGGGATTCTCCTGTTGTCAAAAAGGGTTTACTCACATGACTAATATGGAAATATGTTTCTTATAAAGTCACATATATTATTGAAAGCTTATTGCTTGCTTTCTCAAGGGGCAGGGGAAGGGTGGGATGGAAGGAGAGAATTTTGAACTCAATTTTTAAAAAAGTGAATGTTAATTTTTTAAATGTAATTTTGAAATATTTGACAAAATTTAAAAAAAAGGTTTGCTCCAGGAATTTCTTTGGCCATTGGCCTATTCTCGGTTCACCACAGTAAGACTACTAGTAAGGTTTTAGGAAGGAGAGAAAGTTGTCTGGAAGTTTCTTATTCCCTGAACTCCTTAAACCATGAAGAGTAGAAGCAATTTTTTTTTTGAAACCTGAAGAGAACATAGGACAAAGGTCAACATTCCCCAAGATGATTCAACACTGCCTGAAGCAGTTATCTGGACTTTCAACCTTTTCCAAGAGCCAGATCAGTTGGAAGAGACCTTAAACTTACATAATCAACTTTCTCCCCAGAGAAATACATTTTTACTCAGTCCTAATCATTTGTTTCCTTTTCCTTTTCCTTTCTCTAATTGGCAGTTTTGTGAATGCTTACATACCAAATTTAAGGAAACTTTCATTCCACAATAACTGAACTTTAAACAACTGTCCTGCCCCACTTTAAATTTTTGGATATCTTTTACATTTATATCATTTTAATTTCTGAATACATATCTTCCCCCTTTCTATTTTCAGTGAGATATAATTTGTTATATTTAATAAAAAAGAGCAAAAGAAATCAGATCTACAAAACTAATCAGACACTGTATATGGATCATTTAGCCCATACCTATAGTCCTCTGTTTCTGCAAAGAACATTTCAAATACTTCAAAACATTACTGATCAAAGTTTAATTATGTGTGGCGAAGACAATGTGAAAATTATTTTTTTAAACGACAGTTCTTTTCACTTATAGTTACAAGTCTTTTTTTTTTGGTCTGGAGAAATTTTTGATCAATTGCAATTCTTTAAGTGATAAGATTTAATGAATAGATTCATAATATAATGGAAAATTTGAAAATAACATATTCATTGTATATGAGATCTTCTAAAGCTTTATACAACAGATAAAGCAGTTTAAAAGTAAAACTTAAAAATCTTGTTTATGTTATTATTAAATTGCTTAACTGAGAACTGTTCAGTGGTATCTGGTATTGCTTCATTATATAGCTCTGTTCCAAGTACTATGAAGCCCTCATTAATAAGGTATCAGGTAAGGTATTATCATGGAAGATGCTCCTGAAACTTTCCTTCTTGCTAATCAGGTCAACGAACAGTGAAAAAACAACACAGTGCCTCTGAGTTGTCAAAGGAGCTTAGCCTGCTTGTCCTATTGTGGGGTCCATTTGGACTTCCATTTGGAAAGCATTATGATTTTGCAAGAGAAATTTGGCTCCGTGTATCACAGAGATCCCTGGAGAGATTTTATCTTTTTTATTCGCAAACAATCCAGTGGACAAATACATGGGATGTACTTCAGGTATCTGTGGGAACAGGGTTTTTGTTTGTTTGTCTGACCTAGGATAGTTTAGTTTCTCACCTTTAGTTTGAGGAGGAGGCTGACTTTCAGCTGAACTCAGATCCCTAATACTTGCTGAAGAAAAAGTTCATTTGAAACTAGACTTTTCCTCTGAGAGGGGAAGCTCATTTTCTTTGGTTTACTATTTGACATTTTTACTTTTGTTGTTTACTTCATTTTTATTTTTGCCTTTTTCTAAGTATTTAGGGTTGAAACAGTCCCTTAACAAGCAACAGGCAGGTGACAACCCATTAATACATTTCATAATGGCAGGCCTTGGCCTTTGCAGTAAAAACCTTGATTTTGGGATTGTCTAGGAATTTTTCTGAATGGTCTATCTTAAAAGAGTTTTTGCTTGGCATTTAGGAGGCCATTAATTACTCTGCCAGATGAGTTTTGTGAGAGTCTTTAGATACTGAGGGAAATACTGAAGAAGACAATGCTTGAGCCTCCCTCAGAGTCAAACTATTCAGAACTGGGATTATGTGCCAAAGCTTCCCAGTTGATTTGTTGGGGGCAACAAATATTTAACTGGTGGAAAAACATAATGGGAGTGATCCAATGGAGTATATGCCTTGAATATACTAGCTAAGAGTCCGGCTCCTCAATTTGATGAGATGACCTAACCACAATTCTGAATTACTTTGTTTTTATGTGTCTTTCTGTCTTTGTCTCTCTCTATACACATATATATGCATAGATATATATGTATAACATTTCTGTAATTGTATAGGCATGTACATATACACATACAAGGGGTCTACAACTTATAAGGAAAAAAAAATCTAAAAGCTCATTCTAAGTGGGGAATTTGAAACTGGAACACAATGTTCTGTAATTTTCTAAATGCTGGTTTGGTTTTTAAATTGGCCCAAAGTGCCTTTTTAAAAACCAACTAGATGCCTAATAAATGTTTTGTTTAATTTCACTGAACCCATATTTCTGGTAATATATGTGTTAATGTAGCATGTAGCAACAGTAATTCATATGTACTAATAATATTGTAGGACCTAACTGCTATTCATAAGATTGTTAATGTGGGAAAACTTATTCTAATTTATGACTATAATTAGTCAATAACTATTAGTACTCTATTCTATACCAGGAAGCAGTTAGTACAGAACTCCAGAGGTCCTGGGCAGTTATTATAAACTATTATTAATCAGCAGTATTTATTAAGTTAGGCATTCCACAGAGCACTGGAAATATTACAAAGAATGAAATTATCCCTGGTTGCAATGAGTTTATATTCCAATGAGAGAAATTCCCTGTATTAAGAAGTATAGAAGGGGCGGCTAGGTGGCACAGTGAATAGAGCACCGGCCCTGGAGTCAGGAGGACCTGAGTTCAAATGCGGCCTCAGACACTTAACACAAAAAACTAGCTGTGTGACCTTGGGCAAGTCACAACCCCAACTGCCCTCCAAAAAAGCAAAAAAAAAAAAGTATAGAGCATAAAGTTAATAGATACAAATATATAAAATATAGGTGGCACAGTGGATAGAGCACTAGCTTGGATTTGGGAAGATCTGAGTTCAAATGCAGCCTTACTAGCTGTTTGACCCTGGGCAAGTCACTTAATCCTGTTTGCCTCAGTTGCTTATCTGTAAAATGAGCAGAAGCAAATGACAAACCACTCCCATATCTTTGCCAAGAAAACCCCAAATGGGGTCACAAAGTTAGACATGACTGAAAAACAATAGGTTCAATACAAGACAGTTTGAGAGGGAGGGTACTAGAAACTGGGGGGAAGATTAGGAAAGGCTTCATGTAAAGGTATTACCTAGGGTTCCTCTTAAAGGAACAGAGGGGGTCTGTTAGACATGTTAGGCACTGATGGGAAATGAAGTGTCTTGTGTGAGGAACAGGAAGAGGCCTAGTTGGCTACATCACAGAATATAGGAAGGGGGGTACTGTCCAAACCCCCCTTTCTGACTTGCAATATCTTTTCCCTACAGTAGCAACTGTGGAAAAGATGGATTGGTGAATGCTAAGACTAGAACCAGTTAATCTACTTAGTAAATTACTGCAGTCGAGGTGAGAGGTGATGAAGGTCTGAACTATGTAAATTGTGTGTGTAGTGAGAAGACTGGAGAGATGTCTGAGGGGTAGGGTCAGGACTAAGCTGGAGCCAGTTTGAAAGGACCTCTCAATAGAACTATTTGTTAAAATTTCAGAATGAGCATTGATACCTTGGAAATGAGCAAACACCACAATTAGTACTTGGTTTGTTTTTTTTGTCCAGACTTCTAAAGAGTGATGGAGAAACTATTAGTGTAGTTTGGACTTAAAAGTGTTTCATGAATACTTTTTTGGAGGAGAGTTTCTTGCTGAATCTTTACCAGTGCAACCCTGGACGAACCAATAAGACTTGGCTACAGAATGAATTTGGGGAGATCAGGGGAAGTGAGAGGTTGCTAAATTGGGTGACTGAAAATGACAGTATCTTCAACTGAAAAGTCTGAACAAGAGGCAGGTGTAGGAGTGAGAGATGAGTTCCTTTTTGGACATGTTGAGTATGAAATGTCCGTGAGACACCCATAAGATCACCAACAGCAGGCAGTTGATGATTAGTGGTGAGTTCAGGGGAGATAACGTCTTACAATTTCTGTTATATTTAAGGGTTTTTTTTGTTAGCAAAGTTTAGTATTAGCAAGATAGTGACAAAAATGGCCTGTTTATTTTCCATATACTATTCTAAGCTCTTCTGTGTATTTTTCCAGATCTTGTTGCTAATATTATTTATAGTCATAGTCAATGACATGTAGTTATTCTGATTCTTATTTCATTCTACCTCAATTTGTCTTCCTCTGTTTCATTGTAGCATTCATACTTGTCATTTCTTAAGGCATGATAATATCATATGTCATATATTCATGTCATATACCATACAATTCCCCAAATATCATGTCATATACCATACAATTCCCCAATTACTGGATACAAGTTCTAATTTTTTGCTATAATGAATATTGCTACTAGGAATATTTTTCTAAATATACATCTTACTTTTTGTTTTTGTTTTTTTTGGTTACCATCCCTAGAGTATAGTTCTAGTAGTAGAGATCGTTAGGTCAAATTGTAATTAACTGGGTTTTTTTAGGCCGGGTTGTTAATTGCTTTCCAAAAAGTGCTCAATTTACCTCTTCACCAGTGCTATCCCAGTGCCAGTTTCTTCCAAGCATAGCCAACACTCAATTTTCTAATTTTCAAACCGTCTTTGCTAATGTGAGGTGGTACATCAGTTGCTTTAATTTGCATTCCTTATATTTTTAGAATTGGAACCATTATTTCCTGTGACCGTTGCTAATTTGTTTTTCTGTTCTCCCACCTCCCCTCCTCCCTTCCCCCCTCGCCGGTTACCAGTGCATTCTCCTCTAGTTACTGTATATCTATTTCAGTTGTGTCTTGTATTTGCTTATTAATGTCCCTTTCATCCTGTAGATGGGAAGCTAGGTAGCACAGTAAATAGTTTTGGTCTGGAGTCAGGAAGATGAGAGTTCAGATATGATCTCGGAAACCTAGAGGCTGTGTGACCCTGGGCAAGTCACTTAACCCTGTTTGCCTCAGTTTCCCCAGCTGTAAAATTAGCTGGAGAAGGAAATGGCAAATCACTCCAGCATCTCGGCCCAGAAAACCCCAGATGGGGTCACCTAGAGTCGGAAGCGATTGGACAAGCTCCTTTAGAATGTAAGCTTCCTGAGCACCCAGAGCTGTTCGCTTGGCACAGTTGCTTGCAACACATTTAGGTTTAATAAATGCTTGCTGACTGATTTCTAGAACGGCTACTTCATATCCTTCGACCACCAACCCTACCAAGGAATGGGACCTGAACTCAAAAAAACAGAAAGTGTCAGCTCCTCAGGATGTCGGACTTCTAGCAGAGATACCCGCGCCAACATTAGCTGTCCAAGATCACTGGTGTGGTGGGCGAGGCACGAACCATGTCCTGCCCTCAAGAAGCACACATTCTCCCAGGGAGAAAAGAGAGACTGGAGCTTGATCTAGAAGAGTAGGGCACAACTGGGCGTCCTCTGCGCTCGAACGTGGAGCGGAAGCCACGCCCACGTCGTGACGCATCACGAGACGGGCCCGGCTGCCAACGGGTGCACGCGTCCGGCGCGCAGGCCCACTGGGAGGGCCCCTGTGACGTCATCGGGGCGGAAAGAAGCGGGAATGTAACTGGAGTTAGGGCTAGTCCGAAAGGGCATAGGTGGGGGACTTGCAAGGGAATCGAGATATTCCGGAGGAGTTGTTGTGGGGACCTTTTCGTAGGCGTGCCCAGTTCCACTCGTTAGGAATGAGTACGTGCGGATAGGTGACGTAACGGTGTGCCACTCTACTGCTCTTCGAAAGACTCTATGGTTACAATGCCTCGGGATCCTCCTTAACCGCGCATGCATTAGGGATTTTTTTCCTCCACAAAGGCCATAAGGAGGTGGCGCAGGCGCTCTGTAGGTTCCCGAGACTAGGCGAGAAAAGGCGTGTTCAGCTTATGCGCAGTGAGGCCGTGTGGGACTTATTTCATCCGGGGCGGTGGCGACGGCGATGACGGAAGAGGGGGGTGGCTGTGGAAGAACGGAAGCCGGGAGGGGACTAGGGCGGAAGGGGACCAGGGCCAGGGCTGTGTCCGGAGCCTCGGCGGGGCAGGGGTTCCGATGTGGTCCCCGGGGCAGGAGTCCGAGGCCCCAGCCGGGGGGGACCCGGCGGGGCTGCTGCCCCCCGAGTGGGAGGAAGATGAAGAACGGATGTCTTTCCTGTTCTCCGCCTTCAAGAGGAGTCGGGAGGTGAACAGCACCGACTGGGATAGCAAGATGGGCTTCTGGGCGCCGCTGGTGCTGAGCCACAGTCGCCGCCAGGGGGCGGTGCGTCTGCGCCTGCGCGACCTTCAGGAGGCCTTCCAGCGCAAGGGGAGCGTCCCGCTCGGGTTGGCCACGGTGCTCCAGGACCTACTCCGGTGAGGGGTGGGGCGGCGGCGGGGGCGGGGCCCTCCCGAGCTGGGGCGGGGACAGGGCGACACTCCCTTCCCTCTCTGGGATGAAGGGGAGGGTCTCTGAGGAGCTGCTTAGTGTCACCCCATTTTACAGATGAGAAAACTGAGGCCCAGAGAGGATGGCAGAACTGACATTTGAACCCAGGCTTTCTGATTCTAAATCCGACTATGCCATACATTTTGACTTAGGGTGTCTGTGGTGGGGAAAGAAGGTTCTTCTTGAATTATTGTTGTCATTTAAGACCCACCTGTTCTAGGAGGCCTTCCCTGACTTCCACTTCCCTCCCAACCTCGGTGCACTTCGTTTCGCAACTCAGCTCTCTGTAAGGCACTTAACTATATAAAACTGCATTGTTGTAAGCAGCAAGAGAGACAGTTGGCTTTATAAATACAGGCTATTATTATTGTGCATTGGCCTCTGATACCTTTCTACTCTTCTTGCTCATCTCTGGCCTGCTTTCTGTTCCATATACACATGACACTTTTCCCACCTCCATGCCTTTGCCCTGGGAATGCTTGCTCTCTTTACCTTCACACCTCAAGACTTCTTTGCTGCATTCAAGACTTTCCTCTGAACCCTTTTGGTGGAATCCTCTCTTTGGCTCCCGGTATTACACCCTCCCCCTGCCTTCCCTGTGTATAATTTTTCACGGGTCTAGTTACTTTCATATTGTCTCCACCATTAGAATGGGAGTTTGAGGGCAGGAGGTCCAATTTTACCTTGCTTTGTATCTCCAGCATTTAGCAGAATGCCTGGCACTTAATTTGCTTAATAAGTATTTGTTGACCAACTATGTTATATTTTACCAAACTGTAAACTTCGTAAGAGAAGATACATATTATGTATTTTATGTGAACTTTATATCTCCCCCCTTGCACTGCACACAGTAGATATTTAGTAAGTGTTTGTTCAACAGAATTGGTTAGAGCTTCTTGGAGAAAGAATGGCATGAGAGAGGCAAATAAGAGGAGTCTTGGGCTTCAGGGGTTAGGAAAATACCTTTGCAACTCCCATCCTTCCCCAGTACGCTTAGTCAGTATGATTATTTAAGGTATTCCCTTTATAGAATTTTGCTTGAGGCCTCAGAATTTGAAATCACCTGGAAAAGAGGTTTTCCTCACTGGTACAAATGGAATTGAAACATTTATTTAGTACCTATTTTTTCAGGACCCTGTACTAAGTAAACACTAGAAGAAATAAAAAGATAAATGAAACCTGGCCTCTGCTGTCAGGTAACTCACAATCTAGTAGCCTATCAAAGGTTAAGCTATATTGCATAAGAGGAGTAATAAAGTGCTATGAGATCAGATAAGAGGAGAGCTCATTTTGGAAGACTAGTCATGGAGCATTAGGAATTCATTAGTTGGAGACCCAGGGGAAGAAAGATTGGTTTAGAGTCTCTTGCAGTAATTGAGGTGAATTTTGAAGGGGTCAGAACTGAAGTGGTAGGAGTAGATAGGAGAACTGTTGAACTAAGGAGATTCAGATTGAGGTGTCATAACTTTGGTCCTAGTCCTGGGAGACAGTGCCCTTGGGGAGAGGAATGTAGGTATCCTCCTAAAGGAATAAAAAATAATGTATATATTCTTTCTAGCATGGGAGGTAACATGGCATAATGAATAGAGCTCTAGATTTTGAATCAAGAAGACCTGTGTTCAAATCCTGTCTTAGAACCTGTATGATTTTAGACAAGTCAGACCCTCAGATTCCTCATCTTTTAAAGTGAGGGGGTTGGACTCAGTGGCCTCCAAGACCTCTTCCACCTTTAAATCTGTGGTTCTATGTCTTGACCATGGCAAGTCAAACATAAACCAATGTAGACAGCCAGAACACTAGCCACTGTGGCACCCAATAGTTTCTATTTAGTCTTCACCAAACTACGGAAAAGGCTTCATATGTATTCGTGTTTTACTTTCTTAATATAACAAGATGTCTCTAGTACCAGGTGGTGCCATTTGATCTGGGCGTTAATGGGGACCCACCCAGAGAGTCTGGGTTTGTTAACCACCAGTGCATTTGCTGCCGATTGGGTTTGGCTTCATTTCCTGTTTGAAGCTGAAGAGGAAAGGGAAAGGACAGGGATGAGGGAGGAGCCTGATTCTTTTCTTCTCCTTTGGGTTTGGCTTTCCAGAAGACAGACCATGTATCTCATTTTGGTTTAACCTTAACTTGAGATCCAGTGTTCTGCTCTTACATGCTATCTTTCCCTTTCTTTTTTTCCCCTAGAAATGAAAAACTAGTTTAGTTCCTAAATTTGGAGACTAGGTCCCAGATCCAGAGTGTATATGTCAAATCCTAACAATCTCTTTGTTGAGATGACTTGGGAAGTGGCATCTGGGAAGTGGCCTCAGTCATTTGTGTGTGCTGAGGCGACAGTACTTAACAGGCCTGTGTGTGGAGGCAAATGTCTGAAGTCAAGGACACTGATGTACTTCTGAGGAAAAACGTGATGGGGTGGACATGCCAGTTCTTTGGCAGTTGGAAGTCTTCCCTTTTTGTGTTCGTTCCCCATATTCCAGATTGTCACTGATGGGACTTCAGGTCTTTTTGTACCTTTCCCCCCTGTTCAGTTGTAGAGGGTGCTTTTTAGTTTGTGACTGTAATGGAGAGCTATGAGACAGTTGTTGGAAAAGCCCCTGCTGGCCAATTTCATGATTTCATTTAGCCAGTGTCACAGGGTCAGGTGATCAGCTGCTGGTCTTTCCTTAGAGCTGTGGTCCCCTTTCTGGTGGTTAGTCTTCAGATGCTCTTCACTGCTTGACTGTGTCTGTAGTAGCTCACTGTAGAGTAAGTACTATGGAGTGTCCTCTGACCAGAGGTGTCAGACTCACAGTCTGCAGAACTCAAGGGCAAGCTCTAACCAGATTAAATTGTAATTGGGAAATATTGAACAAGATAAATGAAAACATGGCACAATGTCAATGTTAACATGCAGTTAAGTCAATTTGGGGCCCACAGGGATCCATTTTTGTTTAAATTTGATAGTACCGCCCTAGACAACCTGAACTCCATGACTTTTCATTTAGTAGATTCTCAATAACTTGTTGATTCTTTTTGTTTGGCGCATAAAAAGAGACTACAGCATGGTGGTCCCTAGATAGCTCCTCTTATCTCTGATTTTTGACTGGTTGATGGCTATTGTTTGGGGACACTGGCTGAAACCATCCAGTGCATCCTGACTGACATGACTTTTTCCTTCTGTTCCTGGAGCCGAGGGGAGCTACAACGGGAGTCAGATTTCATGGCCAGTGTGGACAGTAGCTGGATTTCATGGGGAGTAGGTGTCTTCCTGTTGAAGCCTCTCAAATGGACTCTTTCTAATGTGCTGGGGGACAACAAGGTCCCTGCTGAAGAGGTGCTGGTGGCTGTGGAGCTGCTTAAGGTAGGTACATTTGGGTACAAGCAGGTCAGGGATAAGTTTTCCTTTTTTTAAAGGAAGGACTTCATTATTATTGATGCAGAGACAGAGTAAATTACTTGGTTAAGTTTTTTTTTGTGTCCTTCCAGTCTACCACATAATATCTAGGGGTAAGGGAGAAGCAGGGGTTTCTCTTAAGAGTGTTACAATGTTTGTTACTTGTTACACATTCTTCTCTGCTTTAAGAAAAACTTTTTCTCAGGACTAAATCAAGGATGCACAGATTTGTTTTCAGGGTTTTAAAGGAACAAAAAATGAACTAAGCTTTAGGAAATTCTTGTGGTCTGAGATTTCTTCACAAAATTCATACCAAATCATTATTCTTTCCAGGGGGAAAAAAGATGGATGGCATGACTTCTTAGGAATTATAGTTCTATTTCCCTAAATCATTATACAAGTATCATTTCATTTACTTTCCTTGTACCTTTATTATTTTAAAGAATGTTCTTATTTAATTTTTAGCATTAATTTTTTATGATTTTTGAGTTCTAAATTCCTTTCCCCTTCCTTGAGAAAGAAAACACTTTGATATAGATTATACATGTGTAGTACTGCAAAACGTTTCCATATCAGTCTTGTTGCAAAAGAGAACACAGACCAAAAGAAGAAAAACAGAGTAAAAGAAGTAGGCTTTTATCTGTATCTAGACTCTTAACAGTTCTTTCTCTGGAGGCAGACAGCATCTTTCATTATAACTTCTTCAGAGTTGTCTTTGTGTCATTGTATTTCTGAAATAGCTAAATCAAAGTTGATCATTGTACAATATTGCCCTTATTGTGTATAATGATCTCCTGCTTCTGCTCACTTCACTTTGCATTAGTTCATATCAGTCTTCCCAGATTTTTCTAAAACCATCCTGTTCATTATTTCTTTTAGCACAGTAGTATTTCATTGCAATCATATATCACAACTTGTTCAGCCATTCCCCAGTTGATGGGCATCCCTTCAATTTCCAATACTTTGTTACCACAAAAAGAGTTGCTATAAATATTTTTGTATATATAGAAGACTTTTTCCTTTTTCTTTGATCTCTTTGGGATACAAACCTTGTAATGGTATTGTTGGGTCAAAGGGCATGCACAGTTTTATAAGCCTTGGGGCATAGTTCTTAATTGTTCTCCAGAATGAGAGTGTCCCAATTTTTCCACATGCCCTCCAATGTTTGTTGTTTTTCTTTTCTGTCATATTAGCCAATCTGATAGGTGTGAGGTGGTACCTCAGAATTATTTTAATTTGCATTTCTGTAATCAATAGTGATTTAGAGCATTTTCTTACATGACTAGAGACAGCTTTGATTTCTTCTTCTGAAAACTACTTGTTCATATACTTTGACCATTTATCAATTGAGGAATGACTCATGTTTTTATAAATTTGACTCAGAGGATTCATTTCTCAAATACATAGAAAACTATCAGAGAAACTTGATGTAAATTTTTTCCCCCAGTTTCTTTCCTTTTAATCTTGGTTGCATTGGTTTTGTTTGTGTAAAAACTTTAAAATTTAATTCCTCATGTCTTTATTACAAAAAAGTTAAAGTTTTTAGCCCTAGTAATTAACTTGCATATTCCTTTGGTTGAAAGGAGTGGGGCAAGGTTTATTATCTCTATTTTCATAGCATTTTTTTGACCTGACAGGGACTTTGAGCATGATTTGGTTCAAGGCCCAGTTTCTATACAGTGTAAACTAGATGCAAAAGAGATGTAAATTAACCAAGGTCACATAACCGTAACTCATTAGTGGCAGAGCCAGAATTAACATTCAGGTGTCCTAATTCCAGCTCACTGTATTAAATTGCTACATTTTACCTATAGGGGAAACATTGCCATAGTGGAGGCAAAAGACTTGTTTGAAGTCTGCAGGAATGGTTTTGATTTGCCTCACTACAGCCATTTTAGTTAAATTTTCTTCCAAATTTTTTGAAAAGCAAATCTTTTAAGAAGAAATACTATACTAAGTAAAGAAATTGGGCTGATCTGAACATTTATGGGTCTAGTTTTACAAAAGAAAGGTCAGAGCTCTTTGGTCTCTATATCCAGACACTGAATACAAGCTCCTTTATTTTACAGGAAAAAGCAGAGGATGTCTATCGTCTGTATCAGAACTCTCCAATCTCCTCTCATCCTGTGGTGGCCCTGTCAGAATTGAACACCCTATGTGCTAGTTCCTGCCCAGATGAGCGAACCTTTTATTTGGTGTTGCTCCAGCTGCAGAAAGAGAAGAGAGTCACTGTTTTAGAGCAGAATGGTGAGAAGGTATTGAATAATGGAATTTCTATAAATATCTATTAAATATTCAGTAATCTTGCCATCAGTTTTTCTGTATGAATTTTTTTCAGAGCAGGAATAATTTGTTCTTCTCCTACAGATTGTGAAGTTTGCCAGAGGGCTACATGCCAAGGTCTCCCCAGTAAATGATGTAGATGTGGGGGTGTACCAGTTGATGCAAAGTGAACGACTGCTCTCCCGGAAGGTGGAGTCCCTTTCCCAGGAAGCAGAGAGGTAACTTCTTCCTCCATGGCTTTAAGTGAGACCTTCCTGCCCTGACTAATCCTCACAGCCCTCAGCACGGGGGGGCCATGATCCGTTTGTGGATGCCCTTCTTTGGGTTCTCTAAGGTTAAGAACATTTTCTTAATTTGTTAAGATCTATTCTTTCTATTTCCTTCTTTAGTCTTTTTTTTTTTTTTTTTTTTGTCCCTTGAAGTAAATGGAATATTTTCTGTGTTGAGTGGGAACCTTGGGATGGTATATATGCTTGGTAGTTGTTAGCTGTGAGATGGGAATTCCTGGTTTCATTGCCAGTCAATTTGTGATAGTGCATGAAAAAAGTAAATTGGTTAAAAAAAAAAAAGTAAACAGTTAATTTGGAGGTAGAGAAGTTCCCTGTAGCACCTACAACTTCCAAGTCAGGACTTTGTGTTTTAAACACCTTTGCCCTGCCTCACCCAGGCTGAGTGTTCAAAGATACCCTTTACTTCCATTCTAGAGCTATGCTATCGTACTTGGTGTGATGGATCATTATTCCTTTTCATCAGTAGGTTGGGATTTGAGCACAAGATCCCTTGCCATTTTTTTTTTTTCCTGCTTGACTTTTGTTGAGTTGTTTAAGTAATGTCTGCTTCTTCGTGGCTCCATTTGGGTTTTCTTGGCAAAGATACTGGAGTGGTTTGCCATTTCCTTCTCCAGCTCATTTTACAGATGAGGAAACTGAGGCAAACAAGGTTAAGTGACTTACTCAGAGTCATATGGTAAGTGCATAAGGCCAAATTTAAACTTAGGAAGATAAGCCTTCCTCATCCCTACGTCTAAAATTCTATCTACCTATGCCACCTAGCTGCCCTCTTCTCTGACTTCTTCCTTTCTCCTGATTTCTTAGGGATTTGCCTCTTCCTCAGTGCTAGAAGCCCTCTTTCTACCCTAGATCAAATATCCTTAATCTGTCCTTCTGTTTCACAGATGTAAAGAAGATGCCCGACAAGCATGCCGAGCTGGAAAGAAGCAACTGGTGAGTGTCTTTTCCCCCTGCCAGCTCTCTCCTGTCACATTTAGTAGCCAGGACAGAAACCAGAGATGAAGATGGCGACAGCACCACTACATACCTTGGGAGTGAGGATGTGTGTAGGAAATTGGGAAGTCTTACTCTCCTAGTAGGGCTACTGCTACTCTCCTACCTCACACCCCAGTATTGTGGATTATGGTGTGACTGAGATCCTGACCACATTTCCCTTTGCTGTTGTAGGCACTAAGGCATCTCAAGTCTAAGCAGAGGACGGAGAAGCGTATTGAGGCACTACATGCCAAGCTGGACACAGTACAAGGCATTCTGGATCGGATCTATGCCTCCCAAACAGATCAAATGGTAATCCACTTGCACCAGGGATAACAGAATTAGCTGAGCTCATAGTTACTGCTTGCCTTTTTTTATTCCTCTGTAATTTTTCTCCCATACTTTAGTTTTCTTTGATTATCCTGTATAAAATGTAATTAACTCCATTTCTTGCTGAAGGTTCAAGGGATGGCCTTCATTGCTGCAATACTCGTTCTTAATTCTGCTTTTCCAGCCTTCTGCTTCCTCTTTGCTGCCTGGTCACCCTTTCCTATATCTGCTTGATCAAGGTTCTTTCTTTGTGGCAGGTCTCTAGTCTTTCTTGATTAGCACTTCTGAAAGGCCAAGTTGGTATGGGAATATAGAGATTTCAAGAAGGTATAGTGTTTGTTTTTGCAGATATTCTTCATCTGTACTAATACTTCTGTTTTCCTTTTAGGTTTTTAATGCCTATCAAGCTGGTGTAGGGGCCCTCAAACTTTCCATGAAGGACATCACAGTGGAGAAAGCAGAGAGTCTGGTGGACCAGATCCAGGAGGTATAGGATGGATTGGGAACAAAGATGATAGGAAGATACTGGGTGTGTTGTCCTCCCACTGGACTGTCAGAGTTTACTTTGTGGGGGCAATCTAAGTGGAGAAAACCTCCTTCTTCTGTTTGAACTTTTGTGCAGAAGCTTATTTGACCTTGTTATTTGGTTACGGGGTCCTACTTGGATTTTCTCTTTCCATTTCTGAGCAGTTGCTGTTTCTTTTGCCCTCTCCACATTTTATACTGTTTAGAAACACTGTGGCTCAGGATCTCACTTATTTCTCTTACAGCTCTGTGATACCCAGGATGAAGTTTCTCAGACTCTGGCTGGGGTGGGGATAAATGGCTTAGGTGAGTTGTAAAAAAGTTGTCCCCACACCTTAAGAGGAATTCTCCTTCTTTATCTGGCCACATTTTCCCCACGTGTGGCAGCAGACAGGGTTTTGCCTCCTCCTGTACCCAACACTTTTGACGTGGAAGCTTCCATAGGAAATGACATTTCCCTTCATGCCCCCATTCCCATTCTGATTTAAGGTACCTTAAGTATCTCAACCAGCTCCTTGGGTGTAGGGATATAAGGGATTTTGTTTCTCATTGGGGGAACTGCACCCCCTTAAATGGCATAAAAGATGAGGGATATTCACCAGGGTTAGGAGAGTGGCCCTACCACTTTGTGTATATTGTTTTTGAGAGCACACCTTTTGTCAAATGATTCCATAAAAAAATAGCTGTTCTACCTTCAGCTGCAGTGTATTACCAACTTAAGAGTCTTAGTTATTGTTTTTTGATTAACTGTCAGTATTGAGTCTTGATTGTTTACCTGTGTGGGGATTTATGTGTTTCTCGCCTTCTTTTCTCCCCAGATAGTGACAGCGAGGAACTGGAGAAGGAACTGGACATCCTCCTCCAGGACACCACCAAAGACCCTCTGGATCTGCCTGATACGCCCCACAAGCCATTCTTCTCCACCAATGTGCCTAATCCCAGCATTTCAGATGCTGAGCTTGAAGCTGAGCTGGAGAAACTGTCCCTATCAGAAGGAGGTATGGACATACATTAAGGGCAGCTGGTGGGATTTTGTCACTTAGCTAGCCATGTGGCTGCTGAGTTGGTGGATGCCAGTCCTACTGTCAGCTTACCTAGGATGTGGAGACACTGAAGTAATCAAAAGTATAACGGGTTGGAGTTCAGTCATCTGTGTCACATTCTCCAAAGACTAGGGTTCTGTTTCTGGGTTCTCCTCTATCTTAGGCTCAGGTCTAGCTTGTTGTATTGCTCAACCTTTCTCTCTCCTCTGCAGGTTTGCTTCCAAGCCATGAATCCTCCAAAAGACAGCTGGAACCCACTCTCTAATGCTATGCCAGGACTTCCACATTAAGGAGATATCAGGCGTGTGTGTTTGTACATAGTTATTTAATTGAAAAACTCTCAGAATTTGATGGGATGGGGAAGAAAGACTACTCCATTTAGCTGGATACTACCAGTTACTACAGGACAGAAGTAATTTCTGGAAGTTATGCTCCAGAGGCTTGCTCCCAGCTGGTGTCATGGACCTGTCTGTCTTCTCATCTTTATAGTGCCACAATCTATGATGTCCTGTGTTTGACCTATTGTTCCATATAGCCTGCAGTCATTGACTTTGGCCCACTTATGTTTGTCTTCACCCACCAACTCCCACTAGAATTTTGTTCCAGCCAACAAAGGTGAGAGATTGCAGACTGTTTTTCTCCTGTTGGTTAGGGGGACTTGTCATCTTTACCTGTAGGTGTTTATAAGTTTACTTTAACAACTTATTCCTACCCATTTCCATTTTCACTGGTGAGGAGAATCAGACAAGTTTTATTCAAGGGGACTTAACTGCTGCTTCTTCAAGGAGAAAACAAACAGTGCAAAAGTTTCTGCTCTTTATTATCATTGCATCAAGTTTTTTAGGCCCAGAAATTGTCACCCTTGAGTAATTCAAGGTGGTGGCACCTCTGACTCTCATTGACTCCCATTTTATTTTGTGCAGAGGGGAAGAGAATTCTTCTTGGCCTTTGAACTTGGGGTGGTGAGACCTAGGTGATTGTAGAGCCATCCTATGTGGATGGCCAGGTCCCACTTCTTTTAAAGCAAGAGGCTGCCCCCTTGCTCTGCCTTTGTTGGGGCGTGTATGGCCAGAAGACCCTGAACCAACTACGCAACAAAACCTCCCTTCTATGAGCCTGTAAAACAAGAGTGAGTTCTTGGCTCAAGTTTCAGAAGTTTCTTTTGCAGATAGACCATTGCTAAGGGTAGGGGAATCTGAGCCAATGTGTGCAATAGAAGCAGAAGGGTTTGTCTTTCTGCAGTATTGGTATATGCCTCCCATTCTATTTATTTGTCAGAACACACTACCTACTGTTGCCTCTTGAGGCTACCATATTCTTACTTCTCTCTCTGCCCTTTGGTGAATCAGGGACAGAGCAGGAGCTGAGTGAAACAATAGTCCAGAGAGGAGAAGATGGCAGCTACGTTGCCACTGTGGCTGCAGAAGCACAAGTATTTCTGCCTAAGCTCTTTGCTCTTGCTCCCAAAATGATATGGAGCAGAGGGCAAGAAGGAACTTATTCCAGGGCAGGAGCAAGACTCATGGTCAACAAATTTCTCTCCCATTCCACCTTGATAAACAGAAGTGTTGGGGGTGAAGAGAAACAATCACTATTTTTTCCCCTTTTCTATCTGGTACATAATTAAAAGAAAAAACAAATCATGGTTATTGTCCACTCTGGCTCTGTTTTTCCTTTGGATTACTGCTCTGTGCTGTCTAGCGTGTGCTCTGTTTAACTTAACATCTGTTAGGTCAGTCCTGGATGGTACTAGGCAGCCTAAAAGACAAGCCCCAGAAGTATCCTGGTACCATGCAGCAAACATTAACCACCTACTGTGTGCAGTATACTAAGTGTTATCAAGGTACACAGGTTAGATAAGAAAAGATCCTTTCCTTGAGGACCTTACAGTGTCATAGGAGGCCCAAACATTAGCAGCCAACACAGACTGCTATGCTCCAAAAACCATATGATGAGTGTATTAAAAGGAACTTGACAAGTTCCAACCAAACAACATTCAGTAACTTCAGTATGAAGCTGATATTGGGGAGTATGGCTGAAAATACGATAAAAGGCCTTATAGTTGATGCAGAAAGCTCATGCTTGTGTGTCAAGTATATTCACAGTTGCAAAACAACATGCTGTGTTAAGTCTGAGGGAAAAAACAGTTAACCAGGGGGATCAAGGAGCACTTCATGGAGGAAGTGGCATTTGAGAATTTAAAAAATCTACCCTTTGGAGGGAAAAGACGTATTTCAGAACAGCTTGAACAAAGGCATGGATGGAGGCATGAACACAAAATGTGTTCAGGAGGACAGAGACATGTACATTACCCTCAAGGGAGGAAACGTCTTCCTCTGAATAGCTCTCGAGCATTCTTTGGGGTTTTTGCTTTCAGCAGTAATCAAATTCTTTCTGTTTTATCTGTATCACTATAGCATATCCTAAGGGATCTAGCACCATGCTTGAATGAATGATTTGTATACACATCACTTAGTGAGAGTCTGATGTGTGGTGGTGTGGGCACACACAAGAGTCCAAAACATGTTCCTTGCCCTTGATAAAATTCAGTATAGTTGGAGAGACCAGGTATAAACTAAGGCTAGGTTGAAGAAGATTCTGTACAGTACAGGAGAGGTAAGAAGACAGTGTGTGGTCAATTACTAAATGAGTGGTATAGACCCTGAAAACCTGAGTTCAAAGCGGGGAAAGGTCCTTGTGGACTGGGAATCCATCAGGTGCTGACGCTGTTAAAGTGCTAAAGATGACTCAGAAATGAAATAATCTCTGCTAAGGGGCTTTGGTTCTAAAGTCAGAGGAAGCCATCAGTACACAGAGGAGTAAGTGTAATAATTCGTTGATGGTGTGGTTGGGGTATCCAGAAAAGGTACTTGAGCTGAGCTGTTAAGAAAGGGATTCTGTCATGTGAAAATGAGAGAATGAACTCCAAGAATGGGGGGCTGCCTGTGTAAAGACACAAAGGAAATTCAGTGCATTGTATGAGGAGCAAGAAGGATGGTGTGACTAGAAGGGTACAGTGTGGAGGAGTATACTATGTAACAAATCTGGGAAGGTAAGCTGGAGCTAGACTGTGAAGCTCTTTGAAAGCTAGACACATCCTAGAAGGTTTTTGAACATCGGAGTGGCTGATGAGACCCTGTGCTTCAGGGATCTCATTTCAACAGTTGTGTGGAGGAAGCAGTGGAGAAGGGAGAGACTTGAGGAATGGAGACCAGTTATCAGGCTGTCTGCCTGACCTCTCACTTGGTGGTGGCTAGATGAGTGTAGTTTAAGGCATATGTGGATAGCCAAGTCCCACTTCTTTTAAAGCAAGAGGCTGCCCCCTTGCTTTGCCTTTGTTGGGGTACGTGTGGCCAGAAGAAGACCATGAACAAACTGCAGAAGGTGGCATATGTGACAGATGTTGAGAAGGTAGAATAAGCAAGACTTAGAGCTGGAATAGATCTTAGAGTGCCTCTAGAACAGGGGGTCTTAGCTTTTTCTTGGTGTTGTGGACCCTCTTTTGTCGTTGTGGACCCTCTTTTGTCTGCTAAAGTCTGGTAAAGCTAATGAACTTCTCAGAAAAATGTCTTTAAAAGTGTAAAATAAAATACCTAGCATTGCAAAGGAAATCAGTTAGATTGACAGGACAAAAAGAAATCATAGACTCCTGCTAAGAACCCTTCCTTGATAAAGTCTCTCTCCTGTACTAATGAAGAAATGGGCAGAGCAGAAAGGACTTGCCAGTGTCAGACTAATTGTTTTATAGGTGCAGAGAATCAGGAACTGGGAGATCTGGGTTATGATCCAGGCTCCCCCATGAATTTGCTGTTATTTTGCCATATTTACTAAAGAGTGCCAATGTAGTGTAGTCAGTGAGTGAGAATGGTGGGATTGGCAAGGGGAGGAGGTTTTGGCAAGATACAGAGACAGAAAGAAATGGGTCTACTTGGAAGAGTGTATATGTAGAAGCAGTTTCTGTTTTGTACCAGTGTCCAATTCCAGCCTTCTTGTTTCTCATCTAATAACAGCTCATGGACAAGGCAACTGAGCTAAATTACTATGGAACCTGTTTGTCAATTCTTGTAAGGTACCTGATGGTTCATGATAAATAGTTTTTGAGAATTTGCTTTAAATTCCTTTGGGACAGACACTTAACACAAAAAAAAAACTAGCCGTGTGACCTTGGGCAAGTCACTTAACCCCAACTGCCCTCCAAAAAAAAAAAAGCAAAAAAAAAAATTCCTTTGGGAAAGAACAAGGTATTAATAAGCTGTAAAGAAATGTGTTGCCCATCTCCAGGATTGGGGAATCTCTCTTCTCTGCCCTTTTTCCAAGGAAGGACTTCTTAGAAGAGCTTTTGGGGCCCGTCTTGCTTTTCTCAGTGCTAGTCCTCTCAAGGGATAGGAACATGTCAAGAAAAAAGCTACATCTGCCATGGCCTGTTGTAAGTAGTTTGTGATCTGCTTGAGAGACCTAGTCAGGGCTTAAATATAAATCTGAGGAAAAAAGTCATCATTCTGATGCTTGAGTGGAAATTCATCCCCCCAGGGATGTTAAAACAAAAACTGAGGGCTTAAGGGGACTCACTGAGGTTGCGCTTTGGACTTTGAGGGAAGGCTTAGGAACACTTTTCCTTCTGAAAGAGGCAGTTTTATCAACACTGGTGTCCAGGTTGCACCTAGTACAGGCTCCTCCTAGGGAGGAATCTGACTCTTTCCCCAGCAACTGCATGACAATGGTACAGTAGCTGTGATTGCCTTAAACTATAGCCTCAGAGAAGATACTCTTTCTAGGTGAGCAAATTAGTATCATTTAGTAGGCTTGGATTGGGATAGAAGAAACCTATATCTGGTTGGAATTTTGTATTTAGGAGTCTAGAATATTGCCCCAGAGTTGCTGAGATCATAGATTTAGAGTTAGTTGGGATCTTACAAATCATTTAGTTCAACCCTCTCACTTTTTTATAGATGAGGAAAATGGGGCTCAGAGGGGATGAGTTGTCTGGGGTCCCACAGCAACTAAGAGGCTGAATCTTCTTGACTCCAAGTTCCTTCCTCTCTCCATTACACTACGCTTGCCTCTATTGTTAGTTTGCAAGCATTTATTAAGCACCTATGGTGTTCTGGTCACTGTTAAGCACTAGGAATGCTAAGGGAGGTAAAACAGTCCCTGTTCTCAAGTAACTTAAAGTCTAATGGGGGAGACAACATGCAAACAAAATACGCACACACACATACACTATATAAAATACGTATATAATAACTATATAAAATATATACATATATGTACATAAGATAAAATGGAGTTAATCAGGAAAGGGAAGATACTAGCATTAAGGGGATTAGGAATGCTCATTGCAGAAGGTGGAATTTTAGCTAAGTCTTGAAGGAAGTTTGGGGAATTAGGAGGTGGAGTTGAGAGTATTCCAGGCATGGGAAACAGGAAGTGAAAATGGAGCAGTAAGAAGGCCAGTGTCACTGGATTACAGCGTATGTAGAGGGAGTGCACAGAGTAACAAGACTAGAAAGATAGAAAAGAACAGGGTTATAGGTGACTTTAAGAGCCAAACAGAATTCTATATTTGATTCCCAAGGCAATAAGGAGCCACTAGGGTTGACTAGAGTGGATGGTGAAAGGGTCAAATGTGCAGTTTGATAGCCCTGTGGGGGATGGAATGGAGTGGGGAGATGAGTCAGGGAGACCAACTAGCAGATTGTTGCAGTAGGTGGAAGTGATGGCCTGTATCAGGGGAGGAAGGGCACATACATAAGAGGGCCAGTGAAGGTAGAAAGGACAGGACTTGGCAGCTGATTGGGTATGGGGGGAGGGTGTGAGATGATGGAGAGTGAAGAGTCAAGAATGGCACAGATTCACAGGTTGCAGGCCTGGGTTACTGGAAGAATGGTGGTACCCTTGGCAATAATAAGGAAGTGAGGAAAAGGAGAGGGTTTTGGGGGAAGATAATAAGTTTAGTTTTTGATATATTGAGTTTAAGATGTCTGTGAGTCATCTGGTTTGAAGTGTCCAGGAGGTGTTGGAGATGTGAAACAAGGTCAGGAGAGAGCGAAATTTGAGCTAGACAAGTAGATCTGAGAATTATGTATATGGAGATTATAGTTGAAACCAGTGGAGCTGTTACTGAAATCACCAAGTGAAATAGAATAGAGGGAAAATAGAAGAGGACCCAGGGTAGAGCACTGGGGGACATCCAGAATTAGGGAGCATGATCTGGATGAAGATCTAAGAAAAGAGGCTGAGAAGGACCAGTCAGATAGGAGAACCAGGAGAGAGCAAGTGTCTGCTATGTGTCTGACACCGTGCTAAACACCGGGGATACAAAATGAGATAACAGTTTCTGGCCTTTGGGAGCTCACCATCTAATGGGGGAGACAACAAGCAAACAAGTATGAACCAGCTGTGTATGGGATAAATAGTAGATGGTTAAAAGAGCAAAGATGCTAGGATGAAGAGGACTTGGGAAAAGCTACCTGTAAAAAATCAGTAGGCAGAGTTGAGGAGGGACAGCATTCCAGGCTTGGGGGACAGTCAGAAAAAGTCTTAGAGCTGAGAGATCAGTCTCTTGTTTGGGGGATAGCCAAGACTACTGTGTCACTGGATTCAAGAGTACATGGGGGGGAGTAAGGTGTAAGAAGGTAGATGGGGCTGTTATGAAGAGCTTTGAACACCAACTAGAGGATCCTGGAGACATTAGGGAGCCACTGAAGTTTATTGAGTAGTGGGGGTAATGTATTCAGACCTGTGCTTTAGGAAGATCACTTTGACATCTGAATGGAGAATGGACTGGGGTGGGGAGAGAACTGTGGGAGCCGACTTACTAGCAGGCTGTTGTAGTAGTCCAGGTGTGAGGTAATGAGAGCTGCGCCAGAGTCGGGGTCATGTCAGAGGAGAGAAGGGGGCATATTCAAGAAATGTTTTGAAGGTAAAATCAATAAGCCTTGGCAGCAAGATTGGATATGGGGGAGAGTGGGTAGTGAGGAATCCAGAGTGACTCCTAAGTTGTGACCTTGAGGGACTAGGAAGATGCTATTGCCTTCAACAGTAATAGAGAAGTTGGAGGGGGGAGGATTTAAGGGGAAAGATAATGATTTCAGTTTTGGACCTGTTGAGTTTAAATGTCTACTGGACGTCCAGTTTGAGATGTTTGAAAAGCATTTAGAGATGTGAGATGGGAAGTCAGCAGAGAAATTAGGGCTAAAAAAAGTAGATTTAGGAATCATCAAGCCCAAGGATGATAATTAAATCCATGGGAGCTGATGAGATCTATCATCAAATGAAATAGTATAGACTCTATAGAGGGAGAAGAGAAAGGGGGCCAAGGACAACCCTGTGGAATAGCTGTGGTTAGAAGTGATCTGGAGGAGGATCCAACAAAGGAGACTGAGGAGCAGTCAGATAGGAGAGCCAGCATAGAATGGTATTCCTGAAACCTGGAGAGGAGAAAGTATCAAGGAGAGAATGATCAATGCTGCCAAAGACTGCAGAGAAATCGAGAATGAAGATTAAGTAAAGGGCATTACACTGGCAATAAAGACATCAGGAGAGCTGTTTTCAGTGGAATGAGGAAATTAGAATTTGGATTGGTAGAGAGTGAGAGGAGAGAAAGTAGAGAGCCTTTTTATAGGACTAAAGTTAGCATGGATGAAAGGATTAAGTCAGTTTTTTGAGAATGAGGGAGAAATGAGCATGTTTGTAGGCAGTAGGGAAGGAGACATGTAAAAGAGACTGAAAAGAAGTGAGTAGGGATGACAGAGGGAGCAATCTAGTGGAGAAAATGGGTTAGAAATGGATTTCTTGTGTAGGTAGAGGACTCAGCCTTGGTAAGGAGTAAGGTAATTTCATCATGTGATATAGAGATAAAGGAGATAGTGGCAGAGGGCATCTGAGATGTGGGAGAGGGAAGAAGAGGGAGCTTATGGTGAATGGCCTCCATTTTTTCCACAAGATATGAGGCAGTTTTCAGCTGAGAGGCTGGGAGTAAGGAGATCTATGGGATATTTGAGGAGGGATGAAAAGGTTTGGAAGAGCCCTGAAGAGAGTGGGATAATGAACTGTAAGGGAGATATAGTAGGATTGCCTAGCAGCAGTGAGGGCCCAGTTGAAGCAACATTACATAGATAGGTAGTGGACTTTGTTAAAACAGTTACATGATTTTGTCCATCTTCATTCTTCACCATTTGTGTAGGAGCAAATACAGTAGACGATGGAGTGATCTATGGCTAAGGCTCATCAGGGTGAAATTGAGAGGTCAGAGACTAAAGAGAAGGACAGTATAGGGTTGAACTGGTTCACCACGGGTCAAAATGTGGAAAGGAGGAGAGTGGCTAGTGCAGGGGCCATGGCCTGGGAGAGAACTGAGAGATCTGGGGGCTAAAGGTCGCAATGTGGATAAAGAGCAGCATTTGGTAAGAGAAGGCAGAGGGAGAGATAAAAGCTGATAGTTGGGTACAGGAATTTCAGAATTCTTGGACATGGAAGTGGTACAGTTGTAGGTGAGGGCAAGATCAATGACCATCTTTATGTGTGGCTGATGTGGGAAGTAAGTAGGTTGAGAGGCTGAATGATTAAGATATTTGAGGGGGAATCAGTAGGGACATGAGTAAAGGTGCATCCAGGACTGGAAAAGGTGGCCAGGGAGTCTGTGTCATGGGAGTAGCCAGGTCTCAGTGATGACTAGAAGATAGAAGTAGGAAAAGAAAAAGATTTCAGGTGAAGGGAAGTTTGTAGTCTGTGAAACAGGCATTCAAAGGGTACCGTGGGTGGTATTTGGTTGGAACTTTGGGGTAGGAGAGTTGAGGGGGATGAGAGTAAGGAACTGAGTGGTGGGGTATGGGAAATTGGGTTTGGACCTACAGCGCTTCAAAATCACTGGGATGTGTGAGAATCTTCATCATTGAAGGGAAGGCACTCTGAGGAGGCTAAAGATTGGACTGGAAACAAGCAGAGTATGAGATGAAAGGTAGATGATCAGATGGGATGCCCAGTTTCACTACCCGTTGAAAGCTGGAATCAGGCAGGAAATTGCACAATCGAAGATGGAAGTCCTACTTTCCACCGACAGGCACAGCATGAGATGGAAGGCCTGAGGTCAAAGGGAAGGTTGCTTCTCTGCATGGGAGGTATTCTGCTTCTTGGTTGGGAGACAGCTGCAATGAACAGGTTGGGGAAATCACTCCAGCAGCCTCTAGTGGCTTTCCCTTAGGAGACAGACATAACAGGAAAGAGAAACCCAGAAATCAAAAAAGGTCTCTTAACTGAGGCTGTTGATCAGAAAGGCACAACAGGAAAGGGGTCTTCTGGTGCAGAGGGAATTCATTTGGGGGCTCATGGAAGTTGCCCAGCCTGACCTGTTCCCTTGTTACCTTCCCTTAGGAGTCACATGCAGTGAGACATGGAAGGTGTGGTCAGAGGAAGGCCTTATTCCTCTTCTGGCCTGAAAACAGAAAAAGAGGAGAGTATTAAGGAGAAGATAATGATTGACAGTGTCAAAGGCTGCAGAGACCCCTCAGTCAAATGCCTGACCTCAGAGAACTTAGATTCCTTAGCAATCAAAGCAAGTGAGGATTCCATGACTGTTAATATTTGCAGAGAATTGTACACATGCTCTCTACTTGGTCAACTGGGCCAGTGAATGGGTCCATGTACTCTAATAGGAGTGGTCAGAACTCTTTCAGCTCTTTCAAGTCATATTCTTCCTCCTTTTACAGCCAAGGCTGCATTTTCCTTATCCTTATATTTCTTTTTTTTTAAACCTATTTTCACATTAGTCATGTTGTAAAGAAAAATTAAAACCAATGGAAGAAACTACAAGAAAGAAGAAACAAACAATAAAAAAAAGGAAGAGCAATTAATATTCTTCGATCTGCATTCATAGATCTTTTTCTGGATGTGGCAGCATTTTCCAACATGGGTCCTTTGGAGTTGTCTTAGATTCTTGCATTGCTAAGAAGAGCTAAGTCTATCAAAGTTCATCATACAATGTAGCTGTTACTGTGTACAATGTTCTCCTGGTTCTACTCACTTCACACAGCATCAATTCATAAAAGTCTTTCCAGATTTTTCTGAAGTCTGCAGGCTCATCATTTCTTATAGCACAATAGTATTCCATTACATTAATATACCATAACTTGTTCAGCCATTCCCTAACTGATGGATGTCCTCTCAATTTCTGATTCTTGGCCACCACAAAAAGAGCTGCTTTAAATATTTTTGTACATGTGGGTCCTTTTCCCATTTTTATGGTCTCTTTGGATTACAGACCTAGAAGTAGTATTGCTTGGTCAAAGGGTTTTTAATAGCCCCCCTTTTTTATTTTTATAGCCCTTTGGGCATAGTTCCAAATTGCTCTCCAGAATGGTTAGGTCAGTTCACAACTCCACCAACAATGCATTACTGTTTCAATTTTCCCACATCTTCCCCAGAATTTATCACTTTTCTCTTTTGTCATGTTAGCCAGTCTGATAGGTGTGGTGTGGTACTCAGAGTTGTTCTGATTTGCATCTCTCAAATCAATAGTGATTTAGAGCATTTTTTCATTTGACTGTAGATAGCTCTAATTTCTTCATCTGAAAAGTGCCTGATCATATCCTTTGACCATTTATCAATTGGGAAATGACCTGTATTCTTATAAATTTGGCTCAATTCTCTATATATTTTAGAAATGAGGCCTTTCTTAGAGACACTTATATTTATTGATAAGATAAGAGATAAAAGATAAGAACAATAATTCTAGTATCACATCCAATTGAAACCAGCTCCAGGAAGCTTGAGTTAAAACTCTCCCAATTTTGTTTTGGTTTCTTATAGCCAAATGTTGGTTTTAGTATGAATTTCTTGGGAATGAAATGTCACTTTGTCTCTATAGAAAACATAATAAAATATAGATTAAGAGGCCTCAGGGGACTGAAATGGGTGAACTCCTCAAGATCTTGATAAAGCACTTTGAGAAAAAGGACATTTGATTAAACCAATTCAAAGCCCAATTTCCTTATGCTAGCACTACATAATAGTAGTCAATAGCCTGCTTATTAGTGAATGATGTACAGGTTGAAGGGGGTTTATTCTCTATTCCATTTCAATGCATTTGGCTTCCATTAATTCAATGGCTTACCAGGACTGTTAGAACTGAAGACAAGCATAACTGCATCAGCTCCCTAAGCTCATCTCTCTCGTCCCCCCAAAAAGAGCTGAGGGTGATAAAACCTTCCTTTTCATTCTCTCCCTAGGTCTGGATGGATGAGTGGGGAAGGTTGGTTTCCTAGGTGGGTAGAGGTGACCGTTGGCACAAGGGAAAGAGCTGCAGCTGCAGTCTAGGGCTTTGACACCTAGACTGCAGGTCTGCAGCTGTGGTCTCCATTGTTGGACTTTCCTTCCAAATCAGAGTAGAGAAGGCCAAGAGGTGTATCATGGGACTGTGGGAGCTAGAGGGAATCTCAGAGGTCATCTAACTTAAAGGTATCGAAGATTGTGGCTGTGCATGGCCCCCAATCAGTGCTTCCATGCTGTGGAAACCAGATTGAAATGTAATTGGAAAATATTTAACAAAATAAATTAAAATGGAATAAAACATAGATAATACATTTAAAAATTCAATATGTGTGTGACCTCCAGGGATCCTTATGTATGTATTAGTGGTCTCCATTTCTATTTGAATTTGATATCACTGATCTAGCCCAGCCCCCTCATTTATAAGAGGGTAAATTGAGGACAAGAGAGGAAAGATGGCTTGCCCCTGGTCCCACCTATGGGTATATTGCATGGCAGAAATAGCATTCAATTCCCTTGCAACAAATCCTCTATCCTTTCTGCGTGGTACCTCTCTTTACACCCTCCTTGCTCTTTAGACTGTCCCAATGAAAATAAACACAGGGTATAATATTCAGTGTCTATTACCTGACTTTCCACAGCAAATAATCCTCTCTTCTGAAAGCAGGGTCTGAACAAACACTTTTGCCTTTCAGCTTTCCAACCTTCCAATGGAAGGTGCTACTGGGCTATGCTAGGAGGAGAAGGCAATGATCCCTGATTTGAGGGAGGCTCTGAGTCTCAGGGTTCTTCACCCCCACTTTCTTGCCCTGCTCAAGTAGCTGCCATGGTCAAGCATCTTTTAGGGAGAGGTGGCATAGAGGAAAACCACATGTGCTTCTAACTACCCACGTGACCTTGAGGAAGTGGTGGGAAGTATTCAAACACTAATGATCATGGGAGTTCGCATTCATTTGATTCTCAGCTTTGATGTCAAGTCTTTCACATCTAGTCTTTTAATGCCCCTCACTTGCAGGCCTCTGTATGTAAACTGAGGATTGGTTGAGGTGGTCTTTGAGGTCCCCTACTGTCTTACAGCTATAGTCCTGTGAGATGTTCTGTATTAAGGCAGCAGCTGGCAGTAAGTAGCCCAGGAGAGGGAGAGGGGGAAGGAGGAGATGAAAGGGGGGGAGGTGCCCTGGGACCGGCTATAGTTGCTTTCTCCTTGCTCATGGCTCCCTTGCTGGACCATTCCTAGGCATCCATTGCTAAATTGTGTTTCCTAGGTCACCATGATTCTTGTCTCCTTGCTGCTTGTCTTAGATCTGTTCCTGGACTGGCTGAAGCTGCCTGGTGAATGGTGGCCTAGGCAGTTTGGCTGTTGGCCTTCTGTGGTATCTGGATGACTCAGTATCAGGTTCCACAGCATCCCTCCTGCACTTCTGACACATCTTTGTTACTGGTCCTTCACCAGCCCCTTCATGACTTCCATTGAGGGTATGCAAGCTGCTCTTCCTTCCTCATTTCCTTCATCTCCATCTGTAGAGGACCAGTTATACCTACACAAGGGAGAGAAGTAACTGGTGGCAGGAAGAGGCGATGCCAATCTCTTGCCCTCTGCTTGAACCACATCTAAACAGTATCCCTGATGACTAGCTTTTCATCCATAGAATCGTGGTGGTACTGACCAGTACCTACTGAGTGACAGACCCAATTGCAGAGATTTTGGCTGTGGATCAGGTAGATGGCTGATCAGCCATTCAGTTGGCTGACCCCAAGGTGCTCCCAGAGCAGGCCATTAGCTCTTTTCCTCAGGATTCCATCTTCAGAGAGACCAAATAAATGCTCAAGACTCCCTTGTCAGTCATTGAGTGGGGGCAGTAGGGAGATGGGGGTATTAACGTCCTAGTTGTCTTTGTTCTTCAGCTTCCCGGTTTCCATCTGTCTCATGGTAAAACCTGACTACTATTTGTCCATGGGAGAAACCTGAGTAGGCCCACAACCCTTGGGTTTAAGCCTTTAAAAGACTTCTGGGCCTTTGCCTTATTCCGAGGTTGGACGTCATAGGGACTCCCAGGCCATAGGGGAGAAGATCAATTTCAGCAGCAATATTGACTCACTGCACAAACACAACCTAACAGAAAGAGAACTCTGCTGCTCCTCCAACTATGTCCCAGCTCAACTCCCTACCTTCATTATAAAGGATCAGCCCCTTGGGAGCATGAGGGGATACTAGCTGCTTGGGAGGGCACTGTCCTTAGAGAAGACCACTTTCTCCATCCCCATTGGGTTGGAATGAATTGCAGATGATAGTCAGGAAGTGAGGATCCAGGAAGGCTAGAATGCTCCTTTGACTATGTTAAACTCAGGTTGTAGGATTAAATTAATTTCAGCTCCAAGTGGGATGGACAGTATCCTTCTGTGTCTCTGAGACTTGGAAGTTCTCTATAAATCATGGGTTTTAGCCCTTTGCTGCTTGCATGGCCCCTTCCTGCCCTTTGTGTCATTTAGCAAGGCTCCTTCCCACTTGGGGTTGTCTTGCAGGGTAGAGCGTGATTTCCATGGAAATGATCCCCTCTTCAAAAAATGCCCTTTTCAAAACCTCCCTCCCCTCACTCACTCACTCCTGCTGATGCTGAAGTAAATAGAAGTTTTCAATTAGAAGACAAAACCTTTCACTGCAAAATTAGATAAAATGCAAAGACCCCAGGGAAAGGGGACTTAATAGTTCTAAATTCACACTAAAGTATGAGAATTGAGATAAAATCCTTTCCAGAAGTGAGGTAGGGACTCAAGCGGCCAAGTCTAGGGTCTGGTTCGAGTGCTAGGGGAGGGTGAATCTTGCCTCTTCCAATAATTGGAAATCACAATAATTAGGCCCATATTTTAGGAAGAAGTGAGAGTGAGAGGGTGTAGGGGAAGCTGGGAGAAGCTAACCTTTTTACAATGCAAGGATAGGATATTTGAAGAGCTGCTCCTATCTCCTTCTGGCCTTAGTGCAGGGTCTGCTAAGGAATTGAGATGGCAGGTACTCAAGTGAGGAAGCTAACCCTTTGCCTTCTTGGTAGCACCATTCCCTTCATCCCTGCATGAGAGACTGCAGGAACCCAAAGGAAGTGGAGGCATTTACCTGAAAACCTTTAGACCTGGGCCTAGGAGAAAGATGCCAGCTGTTGATTGTTCAAGATCCCGCTCAAGTCTCATCTTTTCCCTAAAATATTTTCTGACTTTGCAGATTGACAGCTCAGGCAGCCAGTATAGATACACATACATATACATATACACATGTATATGTATACATATACGTATACACACACACATACATATACACATACATATATATGTACATATATACATATACATATATTTTTATTTATATATGTAGTATACATATATATGGAGACAGAGAGAGAAGAGAGAGAGGAGAGACAGAGAAGAGAGACAGAGACAGAAGACAGACAGAGACAGAGAAGACACAGAGAGACAGAGAAGAGACAGAGAAGAGGGAGAGAGACAGAGCAGACAGAGACAGAGAAGAGGGAGAGAAAGAGAAAGAGAGAGAGAGAGAGAGAGAGAGAGAGAGAGAGAGAGAAGAAAAATGCTTTCTCATGGGCAAGTTTTTATTTAAATGAGGCAATGCAAATGGTAGCGGAACTGTAGAAAAATAGTCACAGTATTACATTGTTGGCAGAGATGGGAACTGGTGTAGTATATTTAGAAAGCAATGTGGCAATGTATATACCAAGAGCTCGTACCTTTTGACACAGTGATTCCCTGACTAGGACTGTAACATCATTCTCATTTTCCTCATTTATAAAAGAAAGTTAGTATGTGGGCTAGATGTACAATTGGTGGTGCTTCAAGAGCAGTAATAGTCTACAATTGGCTCCTTCCATCCTCTGACAATCTGAAAAAAATTAATTAAATTAATTAACTGGTGAGGGAGTGTAGTGTATTAATTTGGCTGCCAAGTGACAATACCCTCAGGCTACCAGCCAAATGGTTTCCTCAGAAGGTATTCAGTGTGCATTCTCTGACTTTCCCAAAGGCTGCAATATCTCCATATTTAGCAGAGATTATTCAACCTCCACATTCTTAGGTGACTTGCTTCCCCACCCCATCCCCCTGAATTCCCACTGTTCTTGCTGGGTGAGTGCTGGCCCTGGGTTCAATATAGATCTATGACTATGACATAAACTATGTTCCAAAACAAAATCCCAAGCATAAAGAGTAACATGACCATATTCTGTCACACAGATGACTACTATGGGTGGGATGAGCAATGATAGTCTTCTGGAATAGTTGATTCCAATGAATGAAACTCTACAGTGATGGAGCATCATGTAAATGGTTTATATTTTGCCCATTACCCCATATATAAAGTTGACAGTGAAAAGAAATGAGAAGGATTGTTAGAGTGGGCCTGTTAAATTATAAAATGAGAATAATAACACATATCCTGCCCACTTCACAAAGTTGTTTTGAGGAGAGTGCTTTATAAATCTGAAAGCATCATATAAATGCAACCTATGATAAGGAAGTTGAATATGAGAGGTTAAGTGACTTTTCATCATCACCATTTGTCAGGACCAGAGTTAGAATAAGGATCCCTTGAGTCCAGGTACCACACTTTCTACTATATTAAACTGTCAAGTTTTGTGGCAGGCACGTGGAAGAATCAACATGTTAAAGAATTTGCTAGTTGGAAGAGATGATGATAGAAGAAATGGTTTGCCAACCCCAGAGAGAAGAGCTTCCTAGCCTTATGGGAGTTTTCTTGGCACTCTTGAGTTCAGTTTTCCAACTCATTAAAGGATCCAAGTCATAGCCACTTGGCAGTCTGAGAATAAGTTCTCCATGTTCTTATGTCTGACCCAGTCAATGTTGTCTCTTGCTTTCTGTGAAGAACTTTTACTCAGTAGCATTCTGGGAAATGCACTTCTCACTGCTGCTTTCACCATGTAAGCTTTACTCTTCCTTCAGGTAAATAATGTTCAGTCCCCACAAATTGCATCAGGTATATATGTACAGACTGTAGGTGCACATTATATAACATTTGTCAAGTTACATATATGCAAATTATCCTGGATAATTATATCACATACAGGTAATATACTATAAAACATCACACCATAAAATTATATATACTATATATTACATATATTCTGATATTTAGGTGTCATCCCATCTAAAAGATAGTACTTAACCTATGCTAGCTGACCTCACCTGGTCATATGAATGGCATAATTTCCCATAACTCCTAAGGGGTTGTATATCAGCCTTATCACTGGCCAGGTAGTCCGGGCCCTCCTGTGGTGGCTTGTAGTCATTCCTGTACTGCGACTGAGAGTCTTCACACCTTTGCGGGTAGATTGGTATTTTCAGGGTTACTAATCTGTAGTCCCAAGTCTGGGTCTGTGAATGGCCATTCTGATTTCTCTCGTTATAAACACTCAGACCGCCTACAAAGCCAGAATGCTTTCTGTTCAGTAGCAAGTGAATAAGAGTGAAGAAAGTAGACGGAGGGAGTAAATCGAGGTTGGGCAAGCTTTTGAACAATGTTTATTTTTACAATGTTGTTATCACGTAAATTATTTTCCTAGTTCTTCTCATTAAATTTTGCTTCAGTTCATGCAAATCTTCCTAGGTTTCTCTTAACCTATCCCTTTCATCATGTTTAATGGCACAATAGTATTCCATTACATTCATACACTCTAATTTATTCATTTGGCCCCCACCGGGTCAAGGAATACGTACAGTTTAGTGACTTTTAGGGCACAATTCCAAATTGTTTTCCATAATGTCTAAACCAATTCACAACTCTACAAACAATTCATTAGTGTAACCATTTTCCCGTGGCCCCTTTGACATTTGTAATTTCCTCTTTCATCTTTGCCAATCTCATTGGCATGAGGTAGAATCTCAATATTGCCTTAATGTATGTTTCTCTAGTTATTAGTGATATATAGCATTTTTTCTTATGGTTGTTGAAAGCTTGCATTTTTTCCTTTGATAACTACCTGTTAATATCTTTTGATCATTTATCAATTGGGGAATGGCTTTTAATCTTACAGATTTGAATCAATACTTTATATATCTGGAAATGAAACCCTTTATCAGGGAAGCTTGTTAAAAATATATTCCTAAGTAAAGTTTCCCTTCTTATTTTAGCTGCATTGGTTTTATTTGTAGAAAAACTTAACCAAAAAAAACCCCACTTTTCCATCTTATGTAATTAAAATTGTCCTTTTTCTCTAAAGTGATCCTTTCTATCCTTTGTTTGGCTATGAAATCCTTCCCTATCCATAGATCTGAAAAGAAATTACTTCCTTGTTCCTCTAATTTTGATAGTGGCCTTTCATATCTTAGTCATATTTCCATTTTGAGCTCATCTAGGAATATGGTATAAATTGTTGGCTTAAACCTAATTTCTTCCAGACTGCTCTCAAGTTTTCTCAGCACTTTTTGTCAACTAGGGAGTTTAAGGGGAACATCTTGAAGACCACAGCAAAAGACCTTTCAGGAACTTTGCTGCGTGTGTGCTCTAAGACTCAGCTTTCCACAGGACTCTTTATATATTTGTGAGGAAGTGTGTCACAGACTTTTGAGGGGAGGGGTGTTTTGCACCAACTATTTTTTGCTATAGCACCTTAGTAAATACTTCTTTCTAAAAACTAATTAAGTCTGACTGAGTAATTGATATCAACTGCTAATCATGAGAGAAAACATACTTATGGGGTTTATGAGTGATAGTATTAGACAGACACTGTATTCCATCCCTAGGAGACTAGCCCCCAAAACCCTGCGGTGAGATGTAGCATCCACCCTCTGGGGACAAAACCCATCAGTGTGAGTGGGGGGGGGTTGGAGAGATGATGCTCTATTAGCTTCCCTGTTCCTCATAAGTGCTTTTGCCTCTCTACCACTTTCCCCTGAAGGATCCTCATATTTTTCCTGCCCTCTCCTTACCCCTCCTACATTCTTTTGGGTTGATCTTATATATTGATTCAAAGCCTTAGATTTCTCTGAAGTCAACCTCTTCCCATCCCCCTCCAATAGAATGAAGGTGCTCTTCATAATTTACCTGGAATTTACTTTCCCTGGACATTAACCACACCATGTTTCTACAAAGGTCATTTCCATAAGGAAAGAACATTTAGGGTCAGCAGATCACTACTGGCAACAGAAAAACTTTGGGCTCTGTAAGTCTTCCAATTCAATTCACCCATACATAGCCTAGGTACTAACACAGCATTTGTAAGGCACTGCTCTGTGCTGTGGGCTACCAAGACAAGATGTGAAATATCCAGGCACCCATTTTGTAGGGGTGAAGTGTGTATACACACAAGAAAATACCAAGCAATTTCTAGTTATTAATACCTGATACAGACTGGGGTTGGTTTCACAGGCACCAGAGGAAGGTAAGGATGCTAGAAGGTGGAGAAGAGGAAGGAAGTACATCCCAGGCATGAGAATGACTTCTGTAAATATACAAAGGCAAAAAGGTAGGATGTCAAGTTGAAGGAACAGCTAGTGGTCTAATTTGCTTGGAGAATAGGAAATAATATGTAATAAGCCTGCAAAGATAAGTTGAAGATGATGTATGTTTTCAATCGTTCTTTTGATTTTGTCTGACTCTTCGTGACCCCATTTGGGGTTTTCTCCACAAAGATCCTGGAGTGGTTTGTCATTTCCTTCTCCAGTTCATTTTGCAGATGAAGAAACTGGGACAAACAGGATTAAGTGACTTGCTCAGAGTCACACAGCTAGTGTCTGAGGTCATATCTGAACTCAGCTCTTCCTGACTCCAGATCCAGTGTTCTATGTATTGTGTCACCTAGCTGCCCCAGACAGTATAGGAGGTCTTAAATGCCAACCAAAGGAGCTATGTTTTATCCTAGAGGCAATAGGAAGCCCCTGAGTTAAGGCACCTATCTTTCAAGTATCTCCATTGCCTGCATCTAGATGAAGTGAATATTTTTGCTTCATTTGAAATTTAGTCAAAGTGTGTTGTTCTTCAGATTCATTCCATTAAGGAGGATAGGGGCTCTAACTGTTGTAGAGACAGAACAGCTCCCGGATTATAGGAAGGAGTTAGGAATTAGAGTGGCAATTCTGACTGCTGGACCCCTGACTACTACGTTATGAAATCAGGCTAAACAATTCTTGGCGAAATTTGATGGAAAATCTTATTGAAAATCTATTTGGTATGAAGCATTTTCCTTTCAAAAATCATGTTTATTCTATTACTTATACTATAATAATAGGACATTTTAGCGGTACCCTAACTTGACATTTAACAGCTTAGAACAGAACATGCCTCAAATTCTGGGAGATGTTAGTTGTATACAAGAATGTGATGATGACAAGGATGAGAGAGACATGGAGGGAAGGAGGAAAAGGAGGAGAAATGGAGAGGGCAGCAGATTCTAAGGCATAGAGCTAGGTAGGAGCAGAGCCCATATTGGAAGGATGAGAAGGCAGATGGCTGACTTAGGAGGAAGACATGAGGGTGCAGAATAGTAGAACCAATTAGGCTTTGACTCTAACATGAAGGGGTTGCAGAGAGTGGCAGCCTTGGTGGCATAACTACCAGGAGCCATGAGCAACAGGCAACTCTGGGAAAAGTTGGAACAGATGATCAGGACTTATCATGTATGCAGTCTGGCAATATGAAAGGGGACCCTAAACTTGAGAGACTCTGCCATTTTCTCCAGTTTGCAGAGAGGATCATAGAATGGGAAAGCTTCATTCTTGGAAAATACTAGGGGAAAAAAGGAGTGAGGATATTTATTTGAGGAATAGTTATTGAAATTGCTTATATTGTTTCATGTTCCTAATTCTATTCCAGTTAGATGTTTTTATTGATGCTACAATGTTGTTAAAACTGGTAGCCCACATACATGCAGTTTAAAAAAATCACGATATCTTACGTTCCAAATATGTAGCCTGGAGTAAAACAAAAAACAAAAAAATGCATACTCAAAAAAATCACTGTAAAATATTAGTATAAGGTTACTATTGAAATAGAACTAACTACAAGGAAACAACCAAAGGTGGGGGAAGGAGGAACTGCTGATTTTAATGGATTCACAGGAGAATTCTGTAAAACTTTTAAAGAACAATTAATACTAAAACTACATTACATTATTCTAACAAATTGAGAAAGAAAGCACTTTATCAGACTTTTATGAGATATAGTTTTAATTATCCAAACCAAAGAATTGTAATGTCATTAATGAATATTGAGTCAAAAGTTTTAAATAAAATCCAATCAAACAAACTACAGCAATTTATCCAAGAAGTGATCTATCATGACCAAATTGGATTTATACCAGAAATGGTTCAACATTAGGAAAACAATTGACATAATCACATTAAAAACAAAAATATCTAAAAACCACATGATGGGGGCGGCTAGGTGGTGCAGTGAATAGAGCACCGGCCCTGGAGTCAGGAGTACCTGAGTTCAAATCCGGCCTCAGACACTTAACACACATACACACAAAAAACTAGCTGTGTGACCTTGGGCAAGTCACTTAACCCCAACTGCCCTCCAAAAAGCAAAAACAAAAACAACAAAAAAAACCACATGATTATCTCAACAGATTTAGAAAAAGCCTTTGACAAAGTACAACACTCATTTATGCTTAAACCCTTATGAATTATAGGCACAGAGGAATCTTTTTTTAAAGTATCATAGACTGTATGTATCTAAAACCAAAGGCAAGTATCATATGCAATGGGAACATGCCAGAAACTTTCCCAATAAATACAGGAGTACTGTAAAGTTATAAGATTCTTGGGACCCCATATACTTATCTGTACATTTATCTCTATCTATCTAGATACATAGCTATATATTTATGCACACATATATGTGTATACTTATGTGTATATATGTATATTTATACAAACATAATTAAGTAATATTGAATCAAAAATTTTAAATAAAATCCTGTCAAGTATTTTATAGCAATTTATCCAAGAAATTCATCATTGGATGAATCATCAAATTGGATTTATACTAGAAATGGTTCAACATTAGGAAAACAATCAACATAATTAATCATATTAGAAACAAAGCCATCTAAACCCCACATCATTTTCTCAATAGATTCATAGATATAGATATCTAAATAGATATAAGTAGATATATATTGATCTCTCTAAATACATACACCCACACATACAGAAAGAAAGAAAGAAAGGAAGAAAGAAAGAAAAGAAGAAAGAAAGAAGGTAGGAAAGAATGATAGATAAATAGGTAGATAGATAGATAGATAGATAGATAGATAGATAGATAGATAGATATTCAGGGTGTCCCAAAAGTCTTAATACAGTTTTAAGTTTAAAACTAAACTAACACTTTTGGAACACCTTGTATAAAACCCCAGACCATTCCTTGATACACAAATGATCCAAGGATATGAACAGTCCTAAAAGAAGAAATGCAAACTATTAACAACCATATGAAAGAATGCTCTAAATCACTAGTAACAAAGAAATGTAAATAAAAACAACCCTGAAGTTTTACATCATACCCAGGGAGCTACCGTCAAACATTTACCAGCACATCCCTGTTGTGGACCCAGAGATTCCCTTAGTAGGCATATACCAAGGAGGTCATTCATAAGAAGAACATTCCCATATGTACCAAAATATTTATTGCAGCGTCTTTTGTGGTAGCAAAGAACTGCAAACAAATTATATACTCATTGATTGGAAAATGATTAAATAAATTATGGGACATGAATGTACTATACTACTTACTAAAGAAAGCATGGAAAGACTTACACGAACTCATGCAGAGTGAAATAAGTCCAAGAGAACAATATAAAACAATGGCTACAACAACTGAAATGGAAAGAACCGCCACAAACACCACAAACTTTTTCTTGAGAAAAAGCATGGCCTCAAAGAAGAGATAGAAGAAGATAACCCTACTTCTTTGCAGAGTTGTTATGGGACATTGCATATGTTTTCAGATTTCTTTTTTTGATGAATTGATGGGTTTTTGTGGATTTCTTCCTTTTTTTCTTTTTCTTTAAAAAAAATGTGTTACATAGGGTAATTCTCTGGGGTGGGTTAAAAGGTAAAAAGGGGAGGAACACAAGGAGAAATTTAAGCAATATAAAGACAAAATGTATCAATCAAACTTTGTTTAAAAAAATCATAGTAGTCCACATTCCACATTTATAAGCCCAGAGTTAAAAACAAACAAACAAACTACAAAACCAAGCACCTCAAAACCTAACAATGACTGTAAATTACTAGTGCAAGGCTACTAGTTTAAGCAAGTTAAACCTTAGAATATTATGTAGCCTAGACAAAAACAAAACAGTGGATCCCTGAAATGTTACAGCAGGTTAATTCAACCCGTTAATATCCATGAACCCTCCTGGATGAACCTGCACAATATCATCTGTGTGTCAGACAGCTCTAGCCCATCTTGGACTTGAATCCATAGTCTATTCATATTCTTTATTTATTCTTTGATGGATAAAGCACTTGACTTCGGGTCAGGAACACTTAAGTTTGAATCTTGTCTCAAGACACTAGCTATGAGACCCTGAGCAAGTCACTTAACCTGTTTGCTTCAGTTTCCTCATCTATAAAATGGGGACCAATAAATAGCATCTACCTCCAAAGACTGTCGTGAGAATGAGATAATATTTGTAAAGCACTTTGCAAACCACACGGTGCTATGTGAATATTAGCTATTGTTATTATTATTATTAGTATGCTATATTCTGATCCAGCCAAAGCCTGAGGACTTCTAAATTCATCTTGATTTTAGATATTAAGTTACTGCCATGCCAACAGAACCCAGGCAAATGATACATTCTATAAAAATACGTAATTGAAACAGATGAAACATGAAATAGGGCCCATTCTTGAAACAAATACCTTCCCACTTCCCTGTTTATAAGTATAGCACAGGAAGAAAGCTTCCTCACCCTCACCCTCCAAATTCATGCCCGAAAATCGTGGAAAATGGGGCAAAGTCTTGGCAGCCTTGAAGGCACATGGCTTATAGTTCTCATCATTTCAGTTTGAGAAGCCACATTCCACATTTTCTACCAAGGTTTGGTAAACTGTGGCAGTTTCTGCATTCACCTCTCCAGTAACTTAGTTCATCCAGTTTGTATACTAATTAGTTCCTGATCAGTATTATGACCTAGGACAGTGGTTCCTAACCTGTGGATTGCAACCCCTTTGGGGGTTGAACTTAAGACCATTGGAAAACACATAGTTCCAATGGTGTTAGGAACTGAGACACTGCTCCTCTATCCATCTCCAGGAGGGTCTGCCCACATGCAGATACACCCACATACAAATATTAAAGGGTTGTGACATTAGGAAGGTTGAGAACCACTGACCTAGGACCTACTGCCCCTTTGTCATGCTGCCTGGTTTCTACTTCCTTCCTCCACTTTGCTGTGATGAAATTCCCTGTGTCAACTTCACAGTCTTGTGGGAATTCAGCTAACTGTCCTTCATAGTTAGCCTTTCCCCTCAGGATTCTGCATTTTTCCCCACCCTCTGCCTGACTGATAACTTCAGAGTATTTGAAAAAGAAGCATCACAGATGACCCAGGGTCCTATCAAAAAAAGTAAGGTAAAGCCTCATTCCTTTGACAGAGAAATTCTACCCCCAGATTCCAACTCCCACCAAAGAGGGAAAGTTGGAAAACAATTATATTCCCAAGTTTCAGTTGTTTGCAACTCAGAACCCATTTTCACATAGAAACAATGGCAGACAGTGGTCAGGTACCCTAACCAGCCAGTGTCTTTAGGAAATTGACAGGACATCTTACGTTTATACGTTACTTTTAAAAACTGTATACAGAGATATTCTAGATCAAGTAATCCATTTTGTCCAACTTCATTTCATAATAACTGAAATATAACCAACCACCACTATCAAAATGAAACCCCACTGTAACATCCTTGACCAAATCAGCTGTTATCATATTGTGAAAGAATTTGGTTATTAGAATTTGAGGTAGGAACTTGCATTGGAGACATAACCTTTTGAAAGTTTTGAACTGTTCCAATGGGCTCCATTCCTTCAAGTGGAGGCATCTAGTCTAGACATCTTTCTCAATGACTTTAGCCAATAAAAAGAGGGACACTAGAGAATGGTAGCTATCAGTCAGTCAATAAACATATATTATTGTTCAGTCATTTTCGGTTGTGTCTTTGGGTTTTCTTGGCAAAGATCCTAGAAAGGTTTGCCTTTTCCTTCAGATGAAGGAACAGAGGCAAACAGTTAAGTGACATGCTCAGGGTCACACAGCTAGTAAGTATCTGAGGTCAAATTTGAACTCAGGCCCAGTGCTTTATGCACTATGGTTCCACCTAGCTGCTGCAAACATTTATTAAGCACCTGTGATGGGTCAGGTGCTATGCTAAATACTAGAGTGATAGTAAGGTCAAACAAGAGTTATTTAATTTTTTTTTCTAAGGATGGGGCAGGGGAGACATGGGCATGTTTGTAGGGAAGTGGTTAGGTGGATAGCGTAGATAGAGTGCCAACTCTGGAGTCAGGAGGACCAGAGTTCAAACCTCCCATGAGAAGTTTGAGAAAGAATGAAAAAGTTTGGAATAGCCACTACAGAGAGAGGGATAGTGACTCAAGTAGGGAGATAGAAAATGATCACTTTACTGCAATAAAGGCTCAGTTGAAATTATGTGACATGGTTTTATAGTGGACCCAGACCTCATAGTTTTGTGATTTTCTCCAGCTCTATTCAGCAGCCCATGATTTGGAGTGAAGTGACAGATAGTAGGAGTCATCCAAGATTGGGATTTGGTAAGGTATGATTGGCAATAGGACAAGGGGGCAAGAAATTCTAGTGAAGAGTTGAATTGGTTCACCAAGGGTCATCCTCAAGCAGCTGATATTGTTGAACACTGGAAAGAATTCTTGAAAGAGTAACTTTCATCATGCGGCTGATTATCAGAGTTGGGTTTCCCACTTTCCAGAAGCTGTATTTAATATCAATTATTTGTGTAAAATCATGCAAAAATATTTCTGTATTAGCCATATTGGAAAAATAAAGAACATATTTCAGTTTATACTCTGAGTTCATCGGTTCTCTCTCTCTCTCTCTCTCTCGCTCTCTCTCTCTCTCTCCCCTTTCCCCCCCTCACCCCCCCCCCCGCCATAGCATTTTTTTCATCCTGAGTCCTTTGGAATCATTTTGGATCATAGTATTGATCAGAGTAGCCAAGTCTTCCACAGTTGCTCATCATTACAACATTGCTGTTACTGTGTACAATGAGCTCCCAGTTCTCACTTCATTTTGCATCAGTTCATATGGGTCTTGCCATGTTTTTCTAGAACACCTCCCCTATCATTTTTTATAGCACAATAGTACTCCACAATCATATGCTTGTTTAGCCATTCCCATGGCCACATATAGGTCTTTTCCTTTTTCTTTGATCTCTTTGGGAAAGACCTAATAACAGCATGTCAGGGTCAAAGGGTATGCAGTTTTATACCCCTTTTGTTGGCCCATCCAATACTTCACCAACAGTTTATTAGTGTCTCTATCTTTTCTCATTCCCATCAGCATTTGTCATTACTGAGAGGTGTGAGGTAGTACCTCAGAGTTGTTCTAATTTGTAGTTCTCTAACTGGTAGGAATTTATTGTTCTAATTTGTAGTTCTCTAACTGATAGAGATTTAGAGCATTTTTTCATATGACTATGAATAGTTTTGATTTCTTCTGAAAACCTCTGCTCCTTTAATGTGGCAGCCACTATATCTTGTATAATCCTGAGGCCCCACAATATTTGAATTGTTTCTTTCTGTTTGCTTCAAGTATTTTCTCTTTGACCTTGAAGCTCTGGAATTTGGTATTTTCATTTGGGAAGTTTTTTCAGGACATGATTAATGGATTCTTTCAATTTATGCTTTACCCTCTGGATCTAAGATATCAGGCAGTTTTCCTTTATAATTTCTTGAAATATGATGTCCAGGCTTTTTCTTTGATTATGGCTTTTAGGTGGTCTTGTTCTTAAATGATCTCTTCTTGATCTATTTTCCAGGTCAGTTGTTTTTCTGAGGAGATATTTCTTTTTTTTTCTTTCAGTTTTTGATTTTCTTTATTGTTTCTTGACATTTTATGCAAACATTAGCTTCCAGTTGCCCACTTCTAATTTTTAAGGAATTGGTTTGGGTTCTTTTTAGTGAGCTTTTGTGCTTCTTTTACTACCAAGGCAGTTCTGTTTTTTAAGTAGTTCTTCAGTCTTTTTTGTGCCTCTTTTATGAAGCTATTAGTTCTTTTTTCATAATTTCTTGCATCATTCTAATTTCTTTTCACAATTTTTCTTCTTATCTTTTTCTTTAATTCTTCCAAGAATTCTTATTGGGCTTGGGTTCAATTAGCATTTTTCTTTGAGACTTTGCGGCTATTGCATTGTTGTCCCTTTCTGAGTTTGTATTTTGGTTTTCTGTGCCAACATAGTAGCTTTTTATGGTCAAGTTCTTTTCTTGTTTGCTCATTTTCTAGTATATTTCTTGACTTTTAATTTTATTTAAAGTTGAGTTCTCTTTATTCTGGGGTAGGGAGGCATTGTACCAAGTTTCAGGGTTTTTTTTGTGGCCATATTCAAAACTAACTCTGTGGGTCTACAGCTTTTTGGTACTTCCAAGGTCGTATGATCCAGGAGAGGTGTGGTAAATGGTTTCCTGGTCTTCACTCTGGTCTTTACCCAGGAAGAGCCCCTGCTCCCCTGTAGCCACAAGTGCTAGACTCCTCTTAAGCCTGGAACTGAGACCAAGGCTCCTGCTTTCCTCAGTCACAAGACCTAGCACTCCTCTCCATCTCAGAACTAAGACCAGGGCCCTTGCTCTCTTGTGACCAACCACCAGTGCTTTTCTCTTCCCTGGATCCAGAACTGCATATGGGCAATACAGTTGCCAATCAATGCCAGCCATATCCAGCAACCAATTATCCAACCCCCTTACCATCTCTGGGCTGAGAATTTCCAAAGCTATTGCTGCTGCTGCTGCTGCATCTATGAACTCCAAACAGCTACTAGCTACTGCTCTCCTAAGGGAGAATGCTGTTTTCTCTAATGCCATTGGCTCAAGCTCCCTTTTCAGTGTGTTCTTCACAAATTCATTCACCAGTTACAGTTAATATATCTCTCTTATGTCTTCTATGCCCTCCAGTGATTATTGTCCCAATACCATTTAACCTAACAATATCAATTAGCCTTCTTACAAATGGAAATTTACTGAGAAGGGCTAGGAAGGACAGAAGTACAAAACTGCTCTCTAAATCTTACACTCTTTCCTCTGTGCCATGAGAAAGTGGAGGACTCAGCCTCTGCTATGCGTGATGCCAAGGAACCGTGCTAAGCATGGAGGATATAAAGATAGGCAAAGGAAGTCCCTGACTTTGAGAAGATCTCAGTCTAGCTGAGGAGACAATGTGCAAGCAAATATATATTTTTAAAAAAAGAAGCTATCTATGGGATGAAGAAGAAATAATCAATAGAGGAGAGGGATTAGGAAAGGCTTCTTTTATTTATTTATTTTTATTAGTTTATTTTTAGTTTTCAGCATTCACTTCTGTAAGTTTTAAATTTTCTCCCTCTCCCTCCCCCCTCCCTTCCCAAGACGGCTTGCAATCTGATATGGGCTCTACACACACATTCCTTTTAAACATATTTTTACATTAGTCATGTTGTATAGAAGAATTAGAATAATGGGAGGAACCACAAGAAAGAAGAAACAAAACAAAAAAGAAAACAGTCTGCTTTGCTTTGCATTATGACTCCATAGTTCTTTCTCTGGATGGGGCTGGCATTTTCTATCATGAGTCCTTTGGAATTATTTTAGGTCTTTACATTGCTGAGAAGGGCTAAGTTTATCAAAATCAGTCATCGCACACTGTGCCTGTTATGGTGTACAATGTTCTGGTTCTGCTCACTTCACTTAGCATCAGTTCATATATGTCTTTCCAGGTTTTTCTGAAGTCCTCCTGTTCATAATTTATTATAGAACAATAGTATTTCATTACATTCACATACCACAATTTTTGCAGCTATTCCCCAATTGATGGGCATCCCATTGATTTCCAGTTCTTGGCCACCACAAAAAGAGTTGCTTTAAGCATTTTTGTACATGTGGGTCCTTTTCCCATTTTTATGATCTCTTTGGGATATAACCCCAGAAGCAGTATTTCTGGGTCAAAGGACATGCACATTTTTATAGCCTTTTGAGCATACTTCCAAATTACTCTACAGCATGGTTGGATCAGTTCACAACTCTACCAACAATGAATTAGTCTTCCAACTTTCCCACATCTTCTCCAACATTTATCATTTTCCTGTTTTGTCATGTTAGCCAATTAGAGAGGTTGTGTGATTTGGTACCTTAGAATTGTTTTGATTTGCATCTCTCTAATCAATAGTGATTTAGAGCATTTTTTATATGACTCTGAAAACTGCCTGTTCATATCCTTTGACCATTTATCAATTGGAGAATGACTTATATTTTCTTGTAAATTTGGCTCAGTTCTCTATGTATTTTAGAAATGAGGTCTTTATCAGAGACACTGGTTGTAAAAATTCTTTCCCTGTTTTCTGCTTCACTACTAATCTTGGTCGTATTGGCTTTGTTTGTGCAAGAACTTCAATTTATTTATTTATTTATTTGTTTATTTATTTATTTTAAGGTGGGAGGACAGGGCAATTGGGGTTAAGTGACTTGCCCAAGGTCATATGGCAAGTGTTAAGTGTCTGAGGCTAGATTTGAACTCAGGTCCTCCTGACTCCAGGGCTAGTGCTCTATTCACTGTACCACCTAGCTGTCCCAAGAACTTCCATTTAGTGTAATCAAAATTATTCATTTTGCTTTTCTTAAAGTTCTGTCTCCTGTTTGGCTATAAATTCCTCCATTCTCCACAAATCTGACAGATAAGCTATTCTTTGCTCCCCTAATTTGTTATAGTATCAGCCTTTATATCTAAATCATGTACCTATTTGGTTTATTTTGGTATACAGTGTAAGATATTGGTCTATGCCCAGTTTCTGTCATACCATTTTCCAGTTTTCCCAGCAGCTTTTGTCAAATAGCGAGTTCTTATCCTGGAAGCTGGGGTCTTTGGGTTTATGGAAAGGCTTCTTTTAGAAGGTGAGGATTTAGTTGGAATTTGAAGGAAACCAAGAAAGACAGGAAGCAGACATGAGGAAGGACAAGCATTCCAGGCAGGCGGGACAGCCAGAGAAAATATATAGAGCCTAGAGATGGAGTGCTTTATTTGAAGAACAGCAAAGAGGCCAGAGTCATTGGATTAAAGAGTAATTGTGGGGAGGGAAGTGTAAGCTATATGAAGACTGGAAAGGTTAGGTCATAAAGAACTTTGAATGCCAAATAGAGGTATTTACTCTTAGTAGTGAAAAAATACTGGAATATACTAAAGGAATGATATAGTTGGACTAGTGAAGATCACTTTGGCAGCTGAATGAAGAATCGAATGGAGTAGGAAGAAATCTACAGTAGGCAGACCTATCAGCAAGCCTTTGCAGTAGTCTAAAAATGAGGAGATGAGGGTCTGCACCAAGGTCATAGCAGTATTTGAGGAGAGAGGAAGGCGTATTTAAGAAATGCTGCAAGGGTGGAATTGATAGGCCTTGGCAATAGATTGGATACAGGGATAAAGATAGCAAAAAGTCTGAGATGACACCTAGGTTGTGAGCCTGAGGGACTGGGAAGATGGTGATGACCTTGATGGTAATAAGGAAATTTGGAAGGGGGCAGGACTTGGAGGAGAGATAATGAGATTAGTTTTGGACAAGTTGAGTTTAAAACATCTATTGGACATCCAATCTGAGATATCTGAAAGGCATTTAGAGATTGGAGATCAGCAGAGAGGTTGAGGCAGGATAGGTAGATCTGAGAATCATCAGCTTAAAAGGTGATAATTAAATCCATGGGAACTGATACGATCAAGTAAAGTAGTAGAGAGGGAGAAGACAGGCGGGCCCAGGACAGAGCCCTACGGGTTATGGGCTAACACCCAAGGTTAGTGGGAATGATCTGGATGATGATCCAGCAGAAGAGACCAAGATTTAGAGCAACCAGAGCAATTCTCGAGCAAAAGAAAATCCACCTAACAATGTTCCTTGTACTTATCCTACCTGTGTTGTTCATTGTGAAGCCTTATCAAGTTGGCTAGACCCTGGCCTTAAATGGATCCCTGTCGCACAATGGACTTTTCCACTAGTTTGTAGAAATTTGTTTTTGTACCTTATAATCACATCCAGTCTTAGAAAGAGCAAAGAATGAAGCCCTCACCTTTATTTACACACACACACACACACACTCACACACACATGCACATATGGCCCTTGTGGCCAGCTTCTCTACTCTGTCATCACATAGGGCTCAACTCAGGGACTGGCCCTTTAAAAGAATCTGACTGTTCATCCTTAACTTCCATTCTGTGAGGGACAAGGGGGTTGGGGACAGGATCTGGGGAAGGTATGGCAGTTGGAGGGAGAATCTGGCAGAGTGATTTTCTCCCAACCAAGAAGCAGAAAACCTCCCATGCAAACTTCCCTTTGACCTCAGTCCTTCCATTAGAGCAATGATACCCTGATTGATTAGTAGGACTGGAGTTCAATTCAAGTGAAAAACTAATTTCTTCTGAATAACCAATAGAACAAACACCAGAAGAAGTATCTACAGTGGGGAAAATAATGAACTCAAATATTTTAGATTATTGAGAGAGAAAGAGAGTAACAATTATTTAATGGTTATATGCTCATGCACATCTTACACTGTGAGTGATGAAATTTTAGAGTTATTTTTTAGGTTGGGGACTCATGAACCATGAGTTCATGCTGGGTTCCATCTTGCAAGAGGTAGGGATTGTGTGACAGGGCAGTTGGAGCTAGAATTAGATAGGGGGAACGAACAGAACTGGGTTTAGAGATGACTGTTAGACTTGTCAGAAATCACCAAAGGCCAAAGAGAAAGACTGATGATGTGAAGACTACAGTCATTATTTATTATTTAGTTATTAATATTAGTTGTTGCCCTTCTCTAAATGGGAATTTCAATCTCATAATCTAGTTTTGTGGATAACAGAGTCATTCACCTTTTGTTTATAAATCAGAAGCCATTTGAATCAGGATGTGTGATATTTCAGGGTTCAGTCTGTCCAGACCTGAGGTCAAAAATTTTCCATTATTATGTAAGCAACCATACCCCATTACCCGATGACAGCATTCTGAGGGGTACAATTAACAACTCTTTGTTTGGCAATCACAACCTAGATAGGCTTTTTAACCTCAAAACCCTCATAAATTTAGAGTTGGAAGGGGCCACCTAGTCCAACCTGCACCAAAAGAGATATCCTCTTATAATTTAAAAATGAACCCCACTGTTAAGCTATTAAACTCTGATATGATCACTCACATTCATATGACACTGTGAGGGATTAAGGTTAAAGGTAGGATATGGGTTGGGGATACAAGGATCTTGACTACTCAGCCTGGTTTCCATACTATGATGGTTACAGGGAGGGAGAAAATGTGTCAGGATCTTTGGGAGGAATGGCAGTTGGAGTTAGAATCAGGTAGGCAGAGGGCTCATCGTGATTCAGAGGACTGGGCCCGTTTCAGAGCAGTCATAGCTTAACTAGTAGGACTTGTACGAACCATTGAATTGCTGTAGATAACAGGCAGCAAAAGGAGAAGCACTGGAAAATACAATTTGACAGGTCAAATTTGGATCCTGAGGAGTCTGTTTTGTCCAAAATCAAGGCCAAAGAGATTGATCGATGAATATCTTACTCTCAGTTGTAACTGCTCTAAATAAAATTTTTTCTCGATAACACACCATAGTTTCATTTCATTGATCACAGAGAGCTGAAAGGTACCTCAGAAGCCTTCTAAGTCCAACCTTTTATAGAAAAGGAAGGTGGGATTTGAACCCACTCTCTCTAAATCCAGAACTAGTGATCTTTTCAGTGTACCGTGTTGCCTCAAATAGTAAACGGTCTATAAGTAGAAAGAATAAGAATCACCAATTCATGGTGTCAGCACATAAAGTCTAATACATACCTAGGTTTGCCAGATCATGAAGTTTCCGTTATCATGTTAATTGGTACTAAGACCTGATGGTATTGACGTGAAAAATAAAATACAGCTATTAGCTGGGATGTTTATCTGAATTCATCTAGAGTATCAGTCTCTTCAAAAACCCCAAGTTACACAAAATCTCAGAAACTCAGATTTGGAAGGGAATTCAGAAATTGTTCAGTCCCATCTATACCTAAAGATATATCCTCTTTTAATTTATGAATGAAATCCTGCTCTGGGATATCATGTGGCCAATTGTCAGGCTCCTCTCACCCCGAAGACAGGTCTGTCAGGGTCACTTTCCCTGACCACACCTCTGATGGCAGGGGCAGCCGGTTACTTACCTACTTACCTCAATTGAGAAGGCACCCGCACGTTCTCTAGAACAGAAGAGTCTCAAGGCTCGGTGGTAGAAACAGAGAAAGTTTATTGAGTCCTCTCTATGGGGAAGCCTTACAGCAAGATTTAAAGACTGACTTCAACTCTGCCCCCAAAACTTGAGTCTTATATATCACCCAGACTCATGTACCACACATGATAAACAACACGGTCCAGCTGCAAGGAGCAGGATATAGCGAGATATAGGGGTGGGAAGTTGCAGTTACAAGGGCTTCACCTGGCCCCAGGGTAAGGAGATGCTATCTGGAAAATCTGGTTTCCACACACACAAGAACTTTAAGCACTGCTGCTCCCCACAGCCCTTGAAATACCCAGAGAGTCGAGTGTGGCCTGAACTCTACATGACCGAGGCTTTTCTAGGGCCTCAACTCTCCCCATGCCTCATCATAACCACCTGCAGCCTGCAAGTATGTTACAGTTTTTGGAGGTCAGGCTGTATAGGTTTCACCTATACCCTTCCTCAACAGGCTTCGGGCATCCCCGGCTCCCGGCTTCTGCTTTCTCCGGGAGAAACAGCTGCACAGAAAACTTAAGACACAGGGCTTGCTTCTTGCTACTTTCTCTTAGGCTTGGCGTGGCTGGAACTCCCTCTCATTCTCTAAGCTTGGCGGGATTGGAACTCTTCTTCAGAACACAACACTTGCTTCTAGCTCTCTAAACTTGGGTGGCTGGACTTCCTTCTGCCTCCGGGTAGCCTGTATTTAAGTCCTTTCTCCAGGGCCGCTTAGGGCCCCTCCCCTGGCCTTGCCCTCCCCACAGTGAGCCAATCGTGCATCACCCCGAAGGCAGAGAGATAATCCTGCTTATTGCAAACAGGTGCAACCTTTCTGGCCCGAGGTGATCACGGGCCTGTTAGTTGAGGACAGTTCAACCCATTACCAACAAGAGCCCTAACACAAGTATTTCCCAGACCCTCACAGCCAATCACACACATATGGTGAAGGGTTACAGTTACAGATAGCTGGTATTTTAGTTGGTAACAAAGCCTTTTGATGAATCTGTACTATCTAGCCTGAGTTTCTACCTAGTAATCAGTCAGGAAAGAGTTCGTCCCTGGTAGACTAGGCCAATTTCCCAGCAAGCACATCCTAATGAGTTGGTATGAACAGAACCTGAGGCAAATAACTGGGTTCACATGAAAACCAGCCAATGAGAGGTGGCACATAGTGGAGTTACGGAACATATCTGAGCAGAAAGTCTGCTATTGGGAGTAGATGAAATAAAGCCATCTGAAAATTCCTCTCTTCATGTTTTATGGCTATGCTTTATGTAGAAATGCTCCTTGGTTCAGAACCATAATTTAATTTTGTTTCTAAATGTATTGTCTACCTTCTGTTTATAACCCCTAGTGGATATTAATTAAAAAATTGTGATATCTCCATATTCAGTCTATTCACAGTTGAATATGCTAAAACTTTCCTTGTCGACTCACCCACCATACTAGACAAGATGCTATAAACCAGCAAGCCAATGGTGTCTCAAATGTTCAAATCTGTGGTCTCAGTGATGTGGGTTATTCTCTCACAGTTCACAGATACTTGCCCATACTTTGTAGTTCTTGAATCAATACATGTAGAATGAATTAAACACCTTGTGCTAAGCCCTGATGATACAAAAATAAACAGTCCATCAAGAAGCTTATATTCTAATGAGAAAGAATAATCATGAGAGAACACATATGGGAGAGTTGTGGCTAGGGGGAAGTGTTTTAGTTTGGAAAGTTAAAGGGATGGTTAGTAGAACCATAGGAAAATAGAATGACCTACTTATTTTTTTTTTTAGCAGCAGCAGCAGTGGCAGTAGTTATTTGATTAAGATTCCAGAACTAAAAAGTGGATAGGAGTGGAGAGGAGAATGTGGGAGGAGGAAATGAGGCTGGTGAGCAGATAGGGGGGAATAAAATGAAGTAGAGCTGTGGATCATCCAGCCTGTGTTAATAATGGGCCACATATGAGACGTACCACCAATTAGGATCTTAGGGACCCCAGGAAGTTAGTTCTTGGGCTTAAGGGTTAAGTCCTCCAGGGCATAGTCTTTAGTGTTGGAGGCAATGTAGTTGAGACAGTTGCAGTGATGGAACAGCTGATCTAATCTAATGTACCACATATGTTCACTTAACCATGTGAGATTCACCCAACATCCTTTGGGGGGGATGTGGAGAGGGCCTTTCTTGCTTTTTCTTGATATGGTAAGGATACAGACGTAGCATATGGGTCATCCAGGTGTTGGTTATCCTTTGCTCTTACCACATTACCAACCCAACTCCTTTTTTACTTACATGCTTCTTTGATAATATCCTTTGCTCCACTTTTCCTTTCTGATTGCATGTTGAAAATCTGTTGCAACCTACTGTGCACCTCTGGGTGAGGCCCATGTTCAGTTTTTCAGAGATTGCAGTGTTCTATAACTTCCACTCATATAACACCACCAGGAGAATATTGCTATTAAAAAGATAATCCTTTGTTTCAGACTTTATAAATAAAAACTCAAATTAAATTTTATGAGTCCTCTATAAAAAATGAAAATCAACTGAAATTAAATGCATAAAAAGTAAAGAAATAAAAAACAATTGGTCCCCAGATCAATTTCTTAGCAAAACTCTACATTCTTTTCACAGGCAAAAGATAAGAACTTAGACCCAAACAGAGTAATGTCTGAGTTACACAAATTAATAGGAACATGTCCTCCACCTGTATATCTATTGGAGAATGGTTCTGAGTATTATGTGTGTGTAAATCCCTACATGTCTAGATTATAAGACTTTTATCCAGGAATATAATGCATTTTTGCTATTTATTGGTTCCTTCTTTGTTGGCTAAATATATAACCAAGTCTCTTTCACCCTTAAAACCCCCCAGCACTAATACTTGCAGCAGCTCTTTTTGTGTTGGATAAGAACTGTATATCAAAGAGATACCCTTCAATTGGGGAACGGCTAAACAAGTTATGTATGGTATATGATTGTAATAGAATATTATTATGCTATAAGAAATGACAAGCAAGACAATTTCAGAAAAACATGGAAAGACTTACAAGAGCTGATGCAAAGAGAAGTGAACAGAACCAGAATACATATTGTTTGATGAAGGATTGTAAAAGACAACTATTCTCAGTAATACAATGATGCAAGAAAATCCCAAAGGACTAATGAAGCATACTATTGACTGCCAGAGAAAGAACTGATGCAGACTGAAGTATACTATTTCACTTTCTTCCAGTCTTTTTCTTTGATTTAAGTCTTCCTGTACAAAATTACTACTATGAACATGTTTTACAAGATTGCACATGTGTAACCTGTATCTGATTGCTTACCTTCTCAGGGAGGAAAGAGCGAAGAGAAAGATAGACTTTGGAGCTTAAAACTTTAAAACAGTTACAAAATTTTTTTTATATGTAATTGGGGGAAAAATGAAATATGTTTTTGAAAATCCCAACACTTTTAGGTTCTACATCGTCTCTATCATTTTTTGTCTCTGCTCTCTCAGCCACACTCCTTGAAAATATCTGTCTACACTCATTTCCTACCTCTCCTCTCCTTTCATTTACTTCTCATCAGTTTGCAACTGACTTTGTACCTCATTGTTCAATTGAAACAAAGCTGCCAATGATTCCTTAATTTTTAAATTTGATAACCTTTTCTCCACCCCCATCTTTCTTGATTTTTTTGGTAGCTCTTGATAGATAAAGCTCTTGTTCTTTATATTCTTTCCTTTCTGGATTTTCATGAAACCATTCTTTTGACTCTCCTCTGTACTGTCTGACCATTCCTTAGACTTCTTTGAAAGATCATCATTCAGATAAATTTTGGAGGGGATGTAGGGAAATCAGGACACTAATGCACTCGGTGAAGTTGTGAACCAGTCCAACCATTCTGGAGAGCCATTTGGAACTATGTTCAAAGGGCTATAAAACTGGACAAATCCTTTGATCCAGCAATACCACTACTAGGTCTGCATCCCAAAGAGATTTTTTAAAAAGGGAAAAGGACCCACATGTACAAAAATATTTATAAAGACTCTTTTTGTGGTGGCAAAGAATTGGAAATTGAAGGGATAAAAAAAGCTGGAAAGACTTACATGAACTTAACAGAACCAGGAGAACATTGTACTCGGTAATGTTGCAGTATTGTACGATGGTCAACTCTGAATGACTTCATTATTCTCAGCAATACAGTGATCCAAGACAATTCTAAAGGACTCATCATGAAAAATGCTATATCTACTTCCAGAGAAAGAACTGATAGAGTCTGAATGCAGATTGAAGCATACTATTTTTCACTTTATTTTTTCATGTTATTTGGGGATCTGTGTTTTCTTTTGCGACATGACTAACAGAAATATGTTTTGCATTATTGCATATATACAATGTATATCAAATTGCTTACCACCTCAGGGAGGGAGAGAATTTAGAAGTCAGAATTTTAAAAAATGAAAGTTAAAAATTTTTACATGTAATTGAGGAAAAATAAAATAGTATTCCCCCCAAAAAGTAATAATAAAAAAAGAGAAAAATCATTATTCATATAATGCCCCCTGTGGGTGTATCCCACCACTCTGCCCTGGATCCTCTTCTGTCTCTTTACTTTCTTTCACTTATATTATTTCCCGTGAATTTAATTATCATCTCTATAAGATAACTCCAAGATCTATAAATGCAGCCCTAGTATCTCTCTTGAGCTCAAATCTCCTGTCACTAACTCACCACTATTTGGACATTTCAAGCTGGTTGTCCCATAGTCATCACAAACTCAACATACCATTTCCCCAAACCAACCTCTCTTCCAAACTTTCTGTTACTATGAAGGGGATGATCATTATTCTTCCATTTACCCAGGTTTGCTATCTCGGTGTCATCCTTAATTTTTCAGTCTCCCTCACTCCCCTTAAACAAATCAGTTGTCAAAGCCTGTTTTTACCTATACAGCATCTTTCCCAGCCACCACTCTGGTTCATCTCCTCATCAACTCTTGCTTGGACTGTTGCAATGACCCCCTAATCAGTTCCTCTATGCCTTAGTTCTCTCTCCACACAGCTGCCAAAGTAACTATCCTAAGTGCAAGTCTGACCATGTTACTTTCCAACTTGATGTATTCCAATTGCTCCCTATTACCTCTACAAGTGAGTATAATCCCTCTGTTTGACATTTAAAACCCTTCACAACCCCTGGTCCAACCTTTCTCCGTGTGTTACAGCCCTTCACACATCAGACAAACTGGTTGCTGTTGTTGCTCTTATTCAATCGTGTCCAACTCTTTGTGACCCCATTGGGGGTTTTCTTGGCAAGGATACTGGAGTGGTTTGCCATTCCTTCTTCAGCTCATTTTACAGATAAGGAAACTGAGGCAAACAAGGTTAAGTGACTTGCTCACGGTCACAACTAGTAAATGTTTGAGATCAGATTTGAACTCAGGTCTTCCTGACTCCAGGCCAGTGGCTCCATCCACTGCACCACCTAGCGTTGCCCAAACTTCTTGTATTTTTCTCCTAACATAATACTCCATTTTTTATCTCTGTGCCTTGGCATACTGACTGTTCCCCATGTCCTTCTCCATCTTCTAGAAGTTCCCTTCAAGATTCAGCTAAAGAGCCTTTTTCTACTTGAAGCCTTTTCCTAATCCTCTTATGAGCTAAATGCTCCCTGCCCTGCTCTTAGCATATTTTATCCATTTTGTTTATGTCTTGTATATATGCCTGTCTGGGTTCATGTTAAACTGTAATCTTCTTGTGAGTAGAGATGATTTTTCTTTTGTCTTTGAAGTCCCAACACCCCGTAAAATTCCTTGAATGTAGTAGATTCTTAATAGGATCATAAGAGCATGGATTTAAGGCTTGTATGGTTTTTAGAGGTTGAGTTCAAACCCTTTGTTTTACAGTTAAGGAAACTGAAACTTGGGGGCATTAAGTGACTTGCCCAGGGTCACATAGCTAGTAAGAGTCTGAAGTAGAATTTGAATTCAGTTTCCTGACTCCAAATCCAGTGCTTTATCTATTACACCATGTAAAAGTGTTCTTTTGGTAAAGGCCCTCCCTTACACATGCTATATCTTGACCAACTGCTCCTTAGATACCTCTTAACAAACTTAAGTGGGGAGGGAAGATAACATCTCTCTCTCTCCCCTCTTTCTGTTTCTTTCTTTCTCTCTCTTTTTCTACCTTTCTCTCTTTATCTCTCTTTCATATGTCTTTCTCATGAGACTGCTTTGCAGTGTGAGGGATAATTTATAGTGAAGTTTCCCCATTCTGAAAAATCAAATCTAGAATGGCTCCAGTATTCACTAGGCCTAGGTTTAGGTCACCTGACCTTCAAGCAGTCTGGGGCTTAGAGCAATGGAGACCCTTCCCCAGAGCCAGCTCAGCACAAGATGTGCCAAATAAGGTTAAGACTGCTTTCATTGGACACCCACATGTTTCCAGGTCCTTTGTCTCAAAGAGAGCTGCTTAGGTTGTGGGTCAGCCCCCCTACCAATAAGAGTGAAGGCCAGTTGGGGGTAGGGGGAGTTGAGTTTCTACATTAGAAGATTATACAACCATGGACTGGCTTCTACCTGTTGCTCTCTCCCTGCTGCCACGTGGGCGACAGGGGCAAAGTCCTTTCTCATGAGAAAGAATAAAGACCTTTTCTGGCCTTAGATTCAGACTCTGAACTCTTTCATCTCACACAGTAGCATGGGCAATTAGTGCCTTGATTTCTCAGGTCAGGCCTGGTGATTCTGTAGAATCCTCCAATCTTTCAAGGCAAAGCCCTTGGTAAAAGATGAGGGTCCAAAATAACCTTCAAGAGTCCTCTTCTCTGTTGCCTTTCATTGCTCTTTTGCAATTATTAGCCCTATTCACCATCATGTATATTCCTTTCTTTCTTTTTTTTTTTCTTTTTCTTTTTGGAGGGCAGTTGGGGTTAAGTGACTTGCCCAAGGTCACATGGCTAGTTTTTGTGTTAAATGTCTGAGGCCGGATTTGAACTCAGGTCCTCCTGACTCCAGGGCTGGTGCTCTATTCACTGCGCCACGTAGCCTCCCCTATTCCTTTATTTTCTAGTTACTAAATGCTGAAAGGGAGGGAAAGGGGTAATATTTCAGAAAGGGCTAAATGTATTCCAATGACTCGGGTTGTTTTAATGATCTTATTTCTTTTTATTCTTCAGGACTGTTTATATCATTATTTTAGAAGGTTAAAAGTATTTTCTTCACTGTAAATAAATTGAAAGCAGAATTTGATACATTTTATTTTATGCTGAAGTTAGCATTAAAATTTATTTTAGTAAAAACGATTTTTGATCTCATATTTCTAGCATTTAGCCTATATTCTTTCCAAAGATCATTGATTTCTGGGCTTTTTTGGAGGAAACACTCATTGAAGTGCATATCTGCTTTTAACCTAGGTAAAGTTAGAGCCATGAATTCCAAATGATTCACTTATTTGCAATTTTTAGACCATCAGCAGAGGGCGCTAAAATTCCAGCCAAGAATATGTGTCCTGTCTATTTTGTTTACCTGTAGATTGAAGGGATATGCTTTCCCTTCTAACTGAAATGAATTATAATCATAGGACAGTTCCCTTTTCTTCCCCAAAGTCTGAACATTGTTGACATAAAAACTGTGATAAATCCTTCGTAGAATAATTCTGAGCCATCACATAATCATTCATAATCATTGCAGTCTTTAATAGTCTGCCTTGATTGTGTACAGGGCTTTGTGTTGGGTGTTCAGCATGAAGACAGGTATAAAGCATAGTCTCTTTCCCAAAGGAGACTGCATTTTAGTCTGGAGAAAGGATAAGTATTAAATAACAATTAGGCAAACGAGTCTGGACTGAGGGCCAAATGAGTTGTGACAGAAATAAGTGCTATAGGAGTTTAGTAGAGTGGTTTATACCAAGAGCTAGGACAGTCTGGGAGGATTTCATGGAAAAGATGGAACTGGGAGTTGACCCTTAAAAGGAAAGTAGGACTCACAGCCAAAGAGGAGATGAGGGAAGATGACGTTTCATTAGGGGCAGTGGCAGCGAGGCCTGTTCGTGCATGGTCTGTTCCTCCAACAATGACAAGTTTGGGTGGAACAGGAAATTCATGTATAGAAGAGTGGCACTGGCAGGGACAATGGCAAAGGTAGGGACAAACTTTGGAGGCCCCTAAGTAAGAAATGACAGATTTTGAAGAAATAGTTTGTGGTATTGATGATTCCTCTGCCTGGGATTTCCAAGTCTCTCTCATGTCATGGCCTGGGTCACATCTTCTTTGATTTCCACCTTATTTTGTTGTGATATCCCCTTCTTTTAACTTGGAGAAGCAGTTCTTCTGTAGCCTGGGAGAATAATTCCTTTGCCATAATATATGTCGCTCAATTCTCCATGGCAGACCATAATTTGACATAGTACATTATATAGTAATTAGTGGCACCAACCATTCACCCTTTACTTTGATTCTATTTAGTACTTAGTGAAGGAAGAAGTTTGTTTTAAAAATTTTTTTGAAATTATTTTCCTACAGGGTTTGCACCAAAACAAACACAGCTAGGTGACACCAGGACTTGGCATGGAATGTGTCACGAGAATGAGTTTTGGACTGGGGATTGGTGGATGGAAGAATTTCTGAGTCTCAGTCTTTTATTCCAATTTTCTATAATATTGGAGCCATCAGCACTTTATAGGACTTCTCTGAGATGGGGAGGTCACTACCTGAAATGATAGTCATTGTAGGAATGCTCAGAACATAGTCAATTTTCTTCTTTCTTGCTATCCTGTTCCTCCTACCTTCTATGATACAATTGAATCTCTGTATGTGTGTTTTTCTTTTCTCTACGATTTAATAAGTGGCAGGTCATTCCCAAATAATTAATATGAACTTTATATATCATATTCATTAATATGAGCTTTATTTCAGCTCAACAAACATTTATTAAGTGAGACATTGTATTAGATGCTGAGGATTAAAAAAAAATCACAACTCAGTCTCTTCTCTCTACAATCTTATGTCCTGTTGAATGGTATGATTTCAGGGATGATGGGAAGACCTCCCCAGATCCATAGTCTCCTCCCATGCCCCTTTCACTCCTACACCCCCCCCCCCAGAACTTTGCCACGTACTTTGAAAATTTCTTAAACAGCAGACATGCTTTCACTTCCAATTAGGGAAAATTCTTAAAATGATATTGCTCCTGGGAGATGTCATAGATAGATTTAATTTCACACAGGAGTATAATTGACTGATATTATATCCCTTCCCAGAAAGCAGGTTTGGATAGAGGAAGAAGGAAGAGAACATGGGGAACATGACCCCCTCCTCACCAGGGACTCATGTAACCCTATTGGAACAGAGTTCATGTCACAGTGGGTAGCCTTAGAGCTGGTCCTGGGAAGCTCTGACCTGCTTTCATGCTTTCATGTTGCCTTTGCATGCCAATTTCTGCGTCTTTACCTTAGTTGAGCAGTTGGGCTTCCATCTTGGGACCTGTGCCTTCCCTCTCTACAGGTGACAGCTACACAGTCCTCCTTTGGAAACAGACAACCTTAAAACCTCAGGAACTTTAGGGAGACGGACCAAGACAGAGGAAGGAACATCTTAGCAGGCA
>CM053595.1:209895898-209957969 GCA_028646575.1 Pseudocheirus occidentalis | reverse complement strand
TTACAGTGGGATTGCTGTTTTGGGGTTGGGGCAGGGGCAAGATGGGGAGAAAATGTGTAATTCAAAAAAGTAATGAAAATGAATAATGTAAACAAGAAAACAAATAAAAACTAAATTAAAAAAAATAAATTGGAAAACAGAAAAAAAACTACCCATTCATATCCTTTGACCATTTATCAATTGGGGAATGGCTTATAGTCTCATAAATTTGTCTCAGTTCTTTGTATATTTGAGAAATGAAGCCTTTATGAAGAGACATTTGCTGTAAAAATTGTTTCCCAGCTTTCTGCTTTTCTTCTAATCTTGGTTGCATTTTGGTTTTGTTTGCACAAAAGTTTTTTAATTTAATAAGATCAAAATTATGTATTCTACATTTCATAATGCTCTCTATCTCTTATTTGGTCATGAATTTTTCCCCTCCCCATAGATCTGACAAGTAGACAATTCCTTGTTCTTCTAATTTGACTGCTTCGTCTATTGTACCTTTTTAGCAAGATGTAGTTTCCTTCCTTATCTCTTAATTTAGGTGTATTTTTGCTTTTACTTTGTCTAATATCAGGATTGCTACCCCCTGCTTTTTTAACTTTAGCTGAAGCATCATAGATTCTTTACTCTGCCTAAATAATCAATTCCCAGGGCAGCTGGTGGTGCAGTAAATAGAGCACCAGCCCTGGAGTCAGGAGGACCTGAGTTCAAATATGACCTCAGACACTTGACACATTTACGAGTTGTGTGAACTTGGGCAAGTCACTTAACCCCAATTGCCTTGCCTTCCCCCCTGCAAAAACAAACAAAAAAACCAATATAAATTATCAGTTCTTTATATGTGTCTCTCTGCTTCAAGTGCGTTTATTGTAAGCAACATATTATAAGATTCTGGTTTTTGATCTACTCTGCTATCCACTTCAATTTTACGGGAGAGTTCATCCCATTCACAGTTATGATTACAGTCTATTTCCCTTCATCCTGTTCTTCCTCCTGTTTGTCTCCCCCCTTCTCTCTCATTTCACCCTTCCCCTCTTCACCCGAATTTTGCTTCTGGCTACCACCTCCCCTTGTTTGCGCTCCCTTCTGTCAGTCCCCCACTTTCACCCCCTTACTTAATCTCCTACTTCCCTGTCAAGTAAGATAGGTTCCTATATTCAATTGATTGTGTGTATTATTCTAATCTCTTTGATCCAATACTGATGAGAGTAAGGTTCAAGTGATGCCCATTGCCCACCTTTCCATTTTCCCTTCTACTGTAATAATAATTTATCCCATTCTACCTCTCCCTTCCTTCTGCATCCTTTGTATTCTTTCTCATCTGTTATTTTAATGGAATTTCCTAAAATTTACCTTATACCTGTAAATTCTACGTATATTCCATTTATCTGTACTGTGGGTGATACAATTTTTAGGAGTTCCAAGTATCATCTTCCCGTGGAGGGATGTAAACAGTTTAGCTCTATTGAATCCCTAATGTTTTCTTTTCCCTTTTTACCTGTTCATGCTTCTCTTGGGTCTTGATATTGGAGGTCAAATTTTTAGATTAGTTCTGATCTTCTCTTTATGAAGGCTTGAAATCTATTTTGTTGAATGACCATTTTTCCCATGATGTATCATGCTTAATTTTGCTGGGTAAATGATTCTTGGTTGTAGTCCTAGCTCCTTTACCCTCCAGAATATGTTCTATGACTTCCAATCTTTTAATGTTGCAGCTGCAAGGTACTGTGTGATCCCCTCTTGATTTTTGAATTTTTTTCTTTCTGGCCACTTGTAGAATTTTTTCCTTGACCTGATAGCTCTGAAATTTGGGTATAATGTTCCTTGGGGTTTTTATTTTGGGTTATCTTTACTGAGGTGATTGGTGGATTCTTTCAATGCCTATTTTGCCCTCTGGTTCTAGGACATCAGGGCAGTTTTCCTTGATAATTTCTTGAAAGATGCTGTACAGGTCCTCCTTTTGACTATTGCTTTCAGGTCATCCAATGATTCTGATATTATCTCTTATGGATCTATTTTCCAGGGCAGTTGTTTTTCCCATGAGATATTTTCCATTTTTATATTTTTTCTGCATTGTTTTGAGTCATGATGTGTCATAGAGTTATTAGTATCCATTTGCTCAAGTCTAACTTTTAAGGCATTGTTTTCCTCAAAGAGCCTTTGTATTTTCTTTCCCATTTAGTCAATTATACTATTTAAAGAGTTGTTTTCTTCAGTGGATTTTTGTATCTTCTTTTCCATTCGATCAATTCTATTTTTAAGCAGTTTTATGGGCTGTTGATTTATTTTTCATAATTCTCTTGCATCACTCTCATTTCTTTCCCCAATTTTTCTTCTACCTCTTTTATATGATTTTAAAGTTCCTTTTTGAGCCCTTCTGTGAGTTTTGAGCTTGAGATCACTACCCATTTTTCTTTGGGGTTTTGCCCATAGATCTTGGTCTTCCCTGTCATTGTAATAACCTTCTATGGTCAGAGCTTTTTTTATTCTTTTCTGCTTACCCCCCTCCCTTTTTGGGGACCTTTTTCCTTTCTTTTAAATTTGAGCTCTGCTCCCAGGATTGAAGGGGCACTATCTCTGGCTTCTTGTTTGAGAGGCTGCAGGCCCTGGCTGTTTACCTGGTGCTGCACTGATGTTGCCCTGAGGCCCACAGGGGACCCTCTCATGTTGCACTGTAGGGGTGGGGGTTGGCTGGTACTGCTGAAGACTGTAGGAGTGTGGCAGATTATTACTTGGGGCTGAACTGGAGTCCTAGTGGTGGTGTCTGGTGTGTATTGAAGCCTGGTGGGGTGTTACTGCATTTTCTAGAGGAAAATGGTCAGGCCTCTGGAGGTTGTCTGTTTGCTTGGAGTTATGCTGAAGTGTGGTGGTCTAGTGCTGGCTGGGAGCTTCCTGTTTGCTTAGGCACCTGCAAGGTAGGCATCCACCTTTTTGCCCAAGGCTGTGCTGAAGTATGTGGAGGAGGTAGTTCTTGGAGCTGGAGTTTGCAGTTCCCCTACCTACGTTAAGGCATGTGCGGGGGAGGGAAAGGGGGGGGTCCTCCTGGTGATGGTATTTGCCTGCTTCACCACACCGTGGCTCAGAATCTCCTGCTGGTTTGCTGAAATGGGGCTTGCTGCTGGCTTGATGGAATGCTTCCAATCCAAGGCTTCTGTTTAGTTAAATGTCCCCCTCTCCCCTGAAAAATTATATTCAGTTTTGTTGGATCTGATTCATGATTGTTATCCTCTTTTGCTTTCCAGTATATCATATTCCAAATCCTCTGGTTCTTTAATGTGGAAGCTACCAAATTCTGTGTAATCCTGATTGTAGCTCCACAATATTTATAAATTTTTTTCTTTCTGGCTGCTTGCAGTATTTTCGCTTTGATTTGTGTGCTCTGGAATTTGGCTATGATGTTCCTGACAGTTTTCATTTTGGGACCTCTTTCAGATGGTGATTGGTTAATTCTTTCAATTTGTATTTTGTCCTTTGGTACTAGTGTATCAGGGCAGTTTTCCTTGATAATTTCTTGAAAGATGGTGTCTAGGCTTTCTTCCCCCACCCCTTCCATTCATGGCTTTAAAGTAGTCCAATAATTCTTAAATGATCTCTCCTGATTCTATTATCTTTTCTGTTTGGCTTTTTGGAGGGGGTAAGGCAGGGCAATTGGGATTCAGTGACTTACCCAAGGTCACATGTCTAGTAAGTGTTAAGTGTCTGTGGCTAGTTTTGAACTCAGGTGGTCCTGACTCCAGGGTTGGTGCTTTATTCATTGTGCCACCTAGCTGACCTCTGGTTCTATTTTCTAGGTCAGTTTTTTCCAATGAGAAATTTAACATTTCCTTCTATTTTGTTTTTTAAAATTTTTGTTTTGTTTTATAGTATATTGATGTTTCATGGAGTCAGTAGCTTCCATTTACTCAATTATAATTTTTAAGGAATTATTTTCTTCAGTGAACTTTTGTACTTTTTTCAGTTGGCTGATTCTATTTTTTTTAGGGAGTTATTTTTTTCAATGAATTTTTGTGTATCTTTTTCCATGCTGTTTAGTCTTTTTTTTTCATTCTCTTACATTACTATCATTCCCCCCATCTTTTCTTCTGCTTCTCTAATTTTTTTTGAAATCCTTTTAAAAAAACTTTCCCAAGAGTTCTTTTTAGAGGTCTGAGTTCAGATTACATTTTTCTTTGAAGCTTCACATGTGACCATTTTGACATTGTTATTCTCTTCTAAATTTGTGCCTCAATCCTCTCTGTCACCATAGTAGCTTTCTATGGTCAAGTTCTTTTTTTTTTGCTAATTTTTTTCTGCCTATTTTGTGACTTGTTTTTATGTGAAAGTTGGGCTCTAATCCTGCACTGTCCCAAGCTTCTTGTGCTGGACTTCAAGGCCTAGCTGCTTGCTTGCATTAAAGTTAGGCTTCCCTTTTGGCTTTTACTTGGGGTGGGACCTCCCTTTTGGCTTCCTCTGGGTATTGATTTTAGCTGCTTGCCCCAGGGGAAAGCCTTGCTCCTGGGTTTCTATGGAAACAGAGCCTCTCTCCTGGAGGGTCTTGGGAGCATGATTTAGCTGCTGGCAGGCCCCAGGTGTGAGGTCTCACTGTTGGCCAACCCTGGGGCAGGACCTCCCTACTGTTGAGTAATGTGTTCAAGGCTTTGCTGGTGGCCTGTGCTAGGTCTTGCTGCTGGCTTGCACTGGAGTGGGGTGGGTCCTCACTGCTAGCCTGCTCTGGCTGCTGGCATGCCTCAGAACTTGGAGCCTTGTGGCTGAATTGCACTAGGGGTAAGGCCTGGGATGGGACTTGCCATAGATTGGGCCCTCTGGGATATTATCCACTGCTTGCTTGCCTGTGTAATTAAGCTCTCCTCCCACTCCAGTGACATAAGAAAGACCTTTCCTCTTGACCCTCCAAGCTGACTTGGACTGGAAAACTGCTCCATCACTCCAAAATTGATTCTGAGGAATTATTGCAAGGTTGTTTGGAGGGAAATTTGGGAGGGCTCAAGTGAGTTCCTGCCTAACTCTGGTATCTTGACACTGGAAGTCTCTTGCCACACACTTTGAAAAAAAAAATTTAGTTTTAGTTTTCAACATTCATTTCCACAAGATTTTAAGTTACAAATTTTCTCTTCATCCTTTTCCTACCCGCCACCCCAAAATAGCTAGCCTACTGTATACCCCTTCCCCCAATATGCTCTCTCTTTTGTCCTCCCCCATTCCCTATCTAACTTTCTAGTAGGGCAAGATGGATTTCTATACCCCATTGCCTGTATATCTTATTTCCCAGTTGCATGTAAAAAGCAATTTTTTAAAATATTTGTTTTTAAAACTTTGATTTCCAGATTCTTTCCTTTCTTCCTTCCTCACCCACCCCAACAGGGAAGATAAGCAATTCAATATAGGTTGTATGTGTGTAGTTACGCAAAACATTTTCATAGTAAACATGGTGGAAGACTAACTATATTTCCCTCCATCTTATCCCACCCCTCACTTTTTCTGTTTTCCACTTTGACCTTGTTCCTTTTCAAAAGTGTTTGCTTCTAACTACCCTCTACCCCAATCTGCCCTCCCTTCTATCATCCCCTCTCTTATCCCATTTGTCCCTACTTTCCTATGGGGTAAGATACCCAATTGAGTGTGTTATGTTATTCCCTCTTTAAACCAAATTCAATGAGAGTACAGTTGAACCATTCCCCTTCACCTTCCTGCTCTTCCCCTCCATTGTGTTTTCTCTTGCCTCTTTTATAAGAGATAATTTACCTTAATTTATCTCTCCCTTTGTCCTTCTCCCAATATATTTCTCTCTCACCTCTTAATTTTATTTTTTGGATATCATCCTTTCATATTAAACTCATCCTGTGCTCTTTATGTATATGTGTACATACATATGCATACATCCATATATATGTATATATATATATTTATACACACATACACCCTCCTATACATACACTTATATGTATACACACACATATTTCCTTCAACTATCCTCATACTGAAAAAAGTCTTATGAGTTACAATTATCTTTTTTCCAGGTAGGAATGTAAATAGTTCAACTTTAATAAGTTCTTTATGATTTCATTTTCCTGTTTACCTTCTCATGCTTCTCTTGCTTCTTGTGTTTGAAAGTCAAACTTTCTTTTCAACTCTGGTTTTTTTTTCATCAAGAATGCTTGGAAGTCCTTTATTTCATTAAATAACCATATTTTCTCCTGAAACATTATACTCAGTTTTGCTAGGTAGGTGATTCATGGTTTTAATCCTTGCTCCTTTGACCTCTAGAATATCATATTCCAAGCCCTTCGGTCCCTTAATGTAGAAGCTGCCAGGTCTTGTGTTATCCTGATTGTGTTTCCACAATACTCAAATTGTTCCTTCCTGACTGCTTTTGAGGTGTTTTCTCCTTGACCTGGGAACTCTGGAATTTGGCTATAATATTCCAGCAGTTCCGTTCCCCACTGCTTCCTTGCCTCGGGGGCAGATTGGCCAAACTGCTCCCCCAACAATTAATTTTCAAAGTTTCACTTTCACTAACCGTCTTTGACCCTGGTTTGGGGGATTTAAAGATCCCCTCAGGCAGGTGCTTTAGATCTCTGAAGTAGACTCAAGCTGCAGCTTGGGAGGCTCAGCTCCTCCTGGCTGCCCTGGGGCCTGGCCTGGCTGCGGCTGTGATTTTGGGCTGAGCCGGTCTCTGCTCTGGTGAGAGCTGCCCCTATCCCGTCCCTGTTCCTCATGTCTTGGCAGATGTGGAGGTGCTGGAGGCTGTAAATCCTCTCCTCTGAAGACTGGCTGTGGCATGGCTCAGCTCAGCTCAGCCCAGCTCCTTCCCACTGCCCTGGGCCTGGCCGCAGTCTCAGCTTCAGGCTGGGCCAGCCTCCGCTCCCAGCCGCCGCACTGAGCCCCTGCTGCCGAGCTGCCTTCAGTGAGAGATGTATTTTCTGTATTTTTGTGAGTCTGAGAGTCCTAGACTTTGTCTGGGCTCATAATTTTATGGGTGTTTAGGGTGGTTGTGTGAGAGCTGCGGGACCTTGCTGCTTCTATGCCACCATCTTGGCTCCACCCCCTACAATGCTTGGCTATAATATTGCTAAGAGTTTTCTCTTTGAGTTCTTTTACAAGAGCCAATCAGTGAATTCTTTCCATTTCTATTTTGCCCTCTGGTTCTAGAATATCAGGGCAATTTTCCTTGAGAATTTCTTGAAGGATGATTTCTAGGGTCTTTTTTTGATTATGGCTTTCAGGTAGTCCAATAATTTTAAATAGTATCTTGATTTCTCATCCAGTCATTAGCTTCTATTTGCTCTAATCTAATTTTGAAGGAATAATTCTCTTCAATGTGTATTTAAAATTCCTTTTCCATCTGGCATATTCAACTTTTTAAGGCAATCTTCTCTTCATTGGCTTTTTGGGCCTCTTTTGCCACTTGAATTAGTCTATTTTTTAAGGTGTTATTTTCTTTGGTATTTTTTTGGGTCTCCTTCAGCAGGCTGTTGACTTGCTTTTCATGATTTTCTTGCATCATTGTCATTTCTCTTCCCAATTTTTCCTCCACTTTTCTTACTTGATTTTCAAAATCCTTCTTAAGCTCCTCCATGGCCTATAACTAATTCATATTTTTCTTGGAAGCTTTTGATGCAGGAGTTTTGCCTTTGTTAACTTCTTCTGGTTCCATGTTTTGATCCTTTTGTCCCCCAAAAGGATTCTGTGGTCTTCTTGTTCTTCCTCTGCTTGTTCATCTTACCAGCCAATTACTTGACTTTTGAGCTCTTTGCTCCTCTGCTTCCAAAGTGGAGATCTTTGTCCCAAATCACTGGGGTTTTCAAAATGTTGTCAGAGGTCTGAGGAGGGAACCTCTCTACAACTACCACAAGCTTTGGCACATTGGCCACACACCCCAGGACCACCACCCAACACCGTGATCCAGATCCACACAGGTCAAAGCAAGAGCGATTACCCTCTGAATGGCTACTTGGTCTCTCTACAATCTGTAGGCCAGAAGCTCTGGAGGCAGCCACGTGGCAGCAGCTGCAGCCACAATGCCTCCACCACTTCTCACCCCATGGGCACAGGCTAGACTGAGCTCTTCTGTCATCTAGTTCCAAGAGAGTTTCTCACTGACCTTTTATTTTCACCTTGGCATTTATGGGTTGAAGAAGCCTGGAAACTGCCACAGCTGCTGCTGATTCACTCTCCTGAAGTCTGCTCCGGCCCTTCTGGGCTGCTGGTCAGGGCTGCCCCAGGCTTGTTGCAGTTTACGTGGGACTGCACTCGGCTCCAAGACCCTTCTTGTTGGCCTGCTAAGCTGCCTTCAGGGAGAGATTTGTTTCCTTTTGTCACTTTCTGGGTTCTGCAGCTCTACAATTTATTTAGAGTCTCACTTTACAGGTATTGGAGGTGGTTGTGACCAGAGCTCATGGAATTTTCTGCTTCTCAGTTTTCTTTAAATGGGCTTTGTTTTTGTTTTTTTGGATACTACCATCATAGTTTTTATATCATCTTTCAAACTGAATGTGTATTTAAAACTTTCTGGATTTAGTGTTTTGTAAAAACAACATTGTTGAATCCTGCTTTCCCCTCTATTCTATGACTTTTTTCATAAAGAATTTAGAACATTTATAATTAGCTTTATGACAGTTTTTTTTCTTTACTTCAAGCATTTCTTTATTTTAGTTATCTGCATTTTTTGGAAAATATACACACTTTCATATTCTAATTATTTCTGCTTTTAACTCAAACTTGACAAAACTACTCCAAACAAGATTCCTCTATTATATTCATAACAATATCAATTTCTTTGACTAGGTGGTTTCATTTGGGGATTATCCTTACCATATTGTTTCCCTGCCTTTTTTCTTCATCGGCAATAGTCTTATAAATTATTCAGTGATATAAACAAATAAAATATCCTTAAAAGTTTCACATTTTGCTAGCAACTAACTCATCTTGATTTTATTGGTGTGGATTATTTTAAATAGTTATCTCTGAGCCTTGGGTGCTTTGCTGCTATTCAAAGACTTCCTTGGAATACATGTATTCCTCTGCAAATTTTTGAAGTTCAAATACTTCTCAAATGATTCTAGTGGTCACGAAAGGTGGCTAAAGGCAGGGACCTTGGAGTACTCAGAGCTTGGTTGGATGTCAAAGATACCAAAGTCATCCTCACCACTTCTCCTGACTTTTGTCCTGCATTGGACTTCGATGATTTGTGAAGAGAGAGTGAGGTTGATGACTTTGTGCAGCCCTGCCTCACTTAAATCTAAGTCAGGTTGCCTTTGTGCAAACATCCTAAGTTTTGCAGGTAGATTAGGTAGATATTTCTGGGTACAGGACCCATGCTTAAATTTTGTATACATTGTAGTCCAATTTCAATTGTGCCTTTTCTTCTGGAGAAGTCCATTGTGCAACCGACTTATGTTCTCCAATATATCATTTCTGAAATTCTTCTTAGAGCTTTTGGTTTCCTTTTCATTATGACAGTAATGTTGAACTTGTTGTTTGTCCATTTTCAAGGGGGACCAATGACATCACAGGTGATGTCTTGACTTAAGCATGAATTAGATTTAAGTGAGGCAGGGCTGCACAAAGTCATCAACCTCACTCTCTCTTCACAAATCATTGAAGTCCAGGGACAGGACAAAAGTCAGGGGGAGTGGTAAGGATGACTTTGGCATCTTTGATGTCCAAACAAGCTCTGAGTGCTCCAAGGTCCCTGCCTTCAGCCACCTTTTGTGACCACTGGAACAAATGGTTCTCATTTGTTCAATCCACTGGGAAAAGTCTTCACATGCTTGGGGTGGACTTCCCCCTAACTTACAGACAGGTTTGAGGACAGCCAGTTACCTTCAACCTGGTGTGGCCCGTCTGCCAACATGGTTGAGCAGGGTGTGGTTGCTGTGTATGCCATAGCTTCTCAGAGCCTGTGACAGGTGAGAGTTAGATGAATTAGGCGGGCACCAAGGGTGGATATGTAGCCTTGCAAAGGACTCAGGAAGACCTCACATGAGACATGCTAGTCCTACTGTCTGAGGCAGTTAAATTCTTTTTGTCTGTATATCATCATTTGTTTTTTATCAGTTCTGTGAAGTTTTATTTAATTATTTCCTGAAAGATAGTGTTTTTCTATTTTTTTCTAAATTGAAGTGATATATAATATTTTTATATCAATATATTGAGATTCTCCTATAATTTTCTTTTTTAACATTCCCATGGTTAGGTTTAGAAATGAAAACTATGCTTACATTATAAAAATAATTGGTGAGCATTCTAGATTCTCTTTATATTTAGAAAAAGACTGTAAAGGGTTTTTATTCTTGAAGGTTTGGAAAAATTGATTTGTGAATCTATTTGGTCTGGTTGCTTTTTTACTGGGCAGTTTTGTGATGACTTGTCTGATTTTTCCCTCTAAGATGTGTCTATTTAGGTCATCTACTTACTGCTTTGTTTGTTTTGAGTATTTTATATTTTCTCAAGTTATTGATTTCTTTTAAGTGCCTAATTTATTTAGCACATATATTTGACAGTAAACTGATGTTGTCACAGGTTTGGGGGTTTGTTTTTTTTCTGGCATTCACTATTATCTCCTGCTTCTGATTGCTAATTTAACTTTTTTCACTCTTTTAAAAAATTACATTTCCTTATTGTCCTTCACTTAAATTGGCATTTTAAAACATTAGCTCCTTTTTACTTGTCATTTCTATTATCTACCTGTTCTTTTCAGTTTGTTTCCTAATCTTAATGAGTTTCCTTTTTCAATTTTCTTTGTGTGTATTGTATTGTTCCTTTTAGTGTTTGTTGTTGGTGGTGTTTAAAAGCAGAATCAAATAATTTCTATCACTCCTGATAATACAGGGATTCAATGCTCTAAATTCTCTTCTGATTCTTTCTTTGGCTTCATCTCATAGTATTCATGCTTTCACTACCCTTTAAGTAATCTGCTGATGTTAATGTTTGTATAATTTCTACTTAACCCAGATATTACATAGTAAGGAATTTTTAATCTCCATGGACATCTGCACTTTCTGCTTTTATTAGCATTATTCTAATTTTAATGCACTATGGTCTAAAAAATGCAGCATATAAATTGTTTTCCAATAGATTTGATGCCATCCTACTATATCCACTTTCATATGTGGAGTCACCAAGTATATATTGAATTCCTTCCTAGGATATAATTGTATTCTTCATAAAATTGTTCTCCTTCACCCTCAGCAAACATATGTTGGTTCATAAACTGGTTCCTAATCTTCGTGGTGGTCTGTTTTGTCATGTTCAATATGTGCATCGAAAAGCTAGGTAACCAAGAGTCTTGACAAACTGTTCCTTCTTGCATTTGGGTACACAATGACATCTCCCTTATCTACTTTCCCAAAGATATTTGATCCATCCTTTTATTTGACTGAACTTTCTTCATGTTTTCTGGTTTCATTTGTTTAAAAAGAAGTCCAAATAGATGGGATCCATATTTATTGCTTATTCAACAAAAGTCTTGCATTGAGTTCTAAAACATTAACATGTGTAAAAAAATAGTCTAAAAGGTATGTTGTCAGAACAATATACTCGAATTCAGCTAAAACTGACTAAACTAAAATGGATAATGGACACTAACACAATTCCCACATTTTTATGCTATTAAATCTAAAATCTGAGCTATCCCTCACTTTGTCAAAGATAGCAGCTTTAAATAGAGGTTGCTAACTTCTTACTCCTCTTTCCACTCTCTTTTTTTTCTACCTTGATTTTTATTTTCCTTACCCCAAACACTGACAACCAGATTATGCAGAGGCCTGAATTCCAAGCACAAGACATTAGACTTGATGTGATACAAAAGAGGAAATTGCTATAAGTTCTCGAACACTTGAAAAGTAGAGTTCAGAGCACTAGAAGCCATAGGAAGCCACTGAAGTATCTGAAGCAGGGAAGTGACATGGTCAGACATGCTTTAGGAGTATTATTTTGGCAATTTAGTTAGAGGATGAATTGGAGAGAGAAGGCTGGGTATCTTATTAGGAGGCTGTAGCAATAGTCAAAGATGGAATAATGAGAATCCAAATGACCATCACAGGAGTAAAGTAGATTAATGAAAGAGATGATGTTGTAGTAGAATCTACAAATCTGGCAACTGATTGACAATGGCAGGTGAAGGAGAGGAAAAAGTCGAGGATAATGGCAAACCCAAATGACTGAAAGTATGGTGGACCTTGCAAGTAATTAGGGAAGTTTGGAGGGGTAGGAGTGGGTTTAGTTTTGAAAAGTTTGATTTTTGTTTTGGATATGTTGAATTTGAGATGCCCATTGGATATTCAATGGTAAGTGGCAATGCTAGACTAGCACTCAGAAGAGAAATGGGGACTAGATAAGAAGACTTGGGAGTCATCTCCAAGCATAGAATTGAACCCATGGAAGCTGGTGAACTTATTCAGAGACAGGTATAGAGAAAGAAGAGAAAGGCCAAGAAATAGAATAGGGGTACATTTATGATCTGGAGAGTGGGATATTCAGCAAGGGTGATAGAGAGGTAGCATAATACCATGGCAAGTGAGCTGGGTTTGACTTCAAAGGATGTGAGTTTCAATCCTTGCTCTACCACTAACTACCTTTGTGACTTTGAGCAAACCACTTAATGTCTCTAGGGCTTCATTGTCCTCATCTATAAAATGAGAGGGTTGAACTAGACAACTTTTGGAGTCCCTTGTAGCTCTTGACCTACAGTCCTATGATGGGTCACACCAATAGAGGGAGAGCCAAAACGGAAGTGTCATAGAACTGAGGGAGAAGAAATTATCCTGTAAGACAGTTGGGTCAACACTATTCAAAGCTGCAGAGGGACCAAGCAACTGAAAATTGAGAAAAATCTATCAGACTCAGCAATTAAGAGATCATTGCTAACCTTGGAAAGAGCCATTTCAGTAGAACAGTAGGGTCAGTAAACAGAGAGCAAGGAACTGAATGAGACGAGAGGGGATAGCTTACATTTTCTGTTTCTAGTTTGGCCGTAAAAGGGAGGGCAATAATTTATTTTAAACAATTATAGTTGCTAACTAGATGCTAGTTAAGCCATGGTCATCAGGATGGGGGTGGGGCAGCTCTGAGACTTTCTTCACCCCACAGACACAGACCACCCCTGTCCAAATGCAGGCCCCTCGTCATGCTGATGGTGAGCGAGAGGCCTGGGCCCAGGAAAGGGCCCTGACAAGACATGAAGGCAGTGGAAGGTAGAGCTTGCTCACCAACTAGACTTGGCCAAACAGACAATGTGCCAGAATGGTCTCACTCCCCATTATGTGAGGCCAGGGAGAGATAGAAAATAAATGCCCACAAGGATGGCTACTGATAGTAGCTCAAAGTCATGCTTACTGCAGGCCATCTCTTGCTTTTCCCATGTAGTAGGTTCTGGGGTGGCCCAAGTATACCTATCCTCTAGTACTATCCTCCCACTCCCATTCAGGAAGAGGAAAGATCTGCACTCAAGCTCAGAGTTTGGTTTCAGGGAGATGCCCCATCCCCTTGAAAAAATGAGAAACACCCTATTCTCATCCCTACAACCTATCCTGTTCTTGGCTGAAGTGAAAAGAAGCTCCAGGGTGTTGAAGTCACAGAGCCCCATGGGAAGAAAAACACCTGGTTTGAATTTCCCTAAACTTTGGAGAGAGGAGATTGTAGACACATATTGTTCACTAGAGGAATGTGGAATAAGCCTGAAAAGGTAGGTGCTCCTGTCTCTTGCTGTCACTGCCTTGTGGAGACAAGGGGGTGCCATATTGGTGTTCTCTCAAAATGACTATCCCAGGGCAAAGTCTCACTCTCCTCAACAGAGTTTGTGGTTTTGATGTACATTCTGCTGTGGCTGAAAGCTAGCTGGCAACTTGCAAATATTGCTGTACAAGAGTACGGTTAACTGAATACATTATAATTTAGGTAGCTATCTTGCTTTATCTTGCAATGCTCATAAATGGTGGTGTTTGCTATGTAAGATGGAGCCCATGGGTCTAGGGCTGCATCTTTCCATTTGCACTTGATCCCATTTTGATCTTAGTTTCATGTGTAACGTTAAACTCTTGTATTTTAGGAGAGTCACCAAATTAGAGGATCTGTTTGGTGCTAGAAATGAGTGACATGGTGGGTCATGCGAATGATGACACAGTGACCCACCAACAAAGGAAGAGTGCCAGAGGATGGCTTATTAACATGCTCAGAAAAAAAGCCAGAATAATGGTTTTGTAGATCACATCAAAATATCTTGGTCCCAAGTGGGGATGAAGAAGCATTTGGAGAAGAAAATTCACAAGAGTGGTGGCAGGATTGGTTTTATTCTTTTGAGAGGGGCATCTTCCAACTACCAGCCTGGGTATTCTACCCCTTGGATAGAATGAAGACATATTGTATGAACCGACAGCTCGGAACCAGACTTTCCCCAGAATCAAAAACAGGATTCAGAGAAAGTAGACCCAATAAAACTATATAAATTGTTTGGTGATTCTTGAAGCCCGGCACAATACAACCAATGTCACCACACAAGTATCCTTCTCTCTCCCTTTCAGGAATGAAAATCCCTCTGGTGCATAAAGAAAAATACCCAGACTTCCCTAAACTGATTTCTTGAGCCTCTGTATTATTTGTACATAGAGAAAAGATACAAATGTTACTAAGGCTACCATGAAATACAAATATAAGTTGGAACAGAATAGTACTTCTAAGAAATTCTTACCATGGGAACCCGTGGAAGTCAGAACAAAGGTATGAATAGTAGGAGGGGATTCCTTAAGTAGATGCAAACTCTCTGGTGACAGAGTGTCACAAGACTGCCAAGTCACTTGGATTCTTCCTCTTTGCCTACTGTTTCCTTGATCTATGCACTTTTGTAATAAAGTCCTACTTTATATTAAAATATCTGCATCAGCAATGAGTGTTAGCCCATTAGAAACTGTTCTGCACTTATGAAGTCAGAAATGGGGTCAGGATGCTTGTTGGATCCTGGCTTATTCTTCTTATCCATGGCCTCTGTGGTTAAGAACTCAAACTTTGTTCCCCATCTCTAGAAAAACTATAAATACCATGTTGTGATAACTTGTTCTGTCAAGGAAGGGATAGAAACCCCACCAACTAAGAGATCGCAGAGTACTCTGCAGAACTAAGTGTTCCATGGAAAAGCACAGCCTCTCCCAAGAGCCTCTTCAGCAAAATCCTGGGAAATGATGGCTGCTGGGCTGAAGGTTTCTGTGATTTAACACACTCCACACCCCACCACACACCTATGTCACTGAGACCCAGTTGTATCCATAAAGACAAGCAACTCAGACACTCTGGTATGGCTTGCCTTTTTTCTGGTTGTCATTGTCCCTCTGTGTTCCTGTATGTGGGTGTTTCATTACAGGCCTTAAACAGCTCATCATTGTAGTAATCTGTACAGTCCATTCAAACTGTCTATTGTCTTACCCATTATTGACCTGACTAGTTTTTTTGTGAAAATTTCTTGGTCCCTCAAAAAGCTAGGACAGCCTCTTTAACAAGTATGCCCAAATTCCCAGTATTTTATTTTTCATCGTTTCCCCCCCCCATCTCTTTCATTTTCATAGACACATAGGTAAGGGGATATAAATATAAAGCCAATTCCCTTGAACCTGAAGATTCTCCCCTCCCCCCCGGCTCTGCACAAGGAGTATAATTCTTGGCATTGGCAGGATTAGCTGTCAGGCGCATCATTATAATAAGGGGCTATTTTACCTCAAATAACTGGGATGATACCATATTGGTTCTGCACAAGAAGTTAAGTAAAGGGAATGGCTCTCATGCAAATATGTGAGCAAGAGAGATCATAGCAGAAGCGCAGGAAAATTTAGAATAGGTAGAGGAGCAAGGAACCTATAAATACTCATCATGCCCATCCTGGAGAAACAAGGATGGCAAGTCTGGTAGCTTCATTAATATTGTGGATACTTGCAGGTTCTGGTGCATAAAGAAAAATACCCAGACTTCCCTAAACTGATTTCTTGAGCCTCTGTATTATTTGTACATAGAGAAAAGATACACATGTTTCTAAGGCTACCATGAAATACAAATTTAAGTTGGAACAGAATAGTACTTCTAAGAAATTCTTACCATGGGAACCCATGGAAGTCAGAACAGAGGTATGAATAATAGGAGGGGATTCCTTAAGGTAGATGCAAACTCTCTGGTGACAGAATGTCACAAGAAGAACACAAGATTGTATTCTATCCTTGTATTCTTCCCCTTTTCCTACTGTTTCCTTGACTTATGTACTTTTGTAATGAAGCCCTACCTTATGTTAAAATATCTCCCTCAGCAATTAGTATTAGCCTATTAGAAACTGTTTTGCACTTATGAAGTCTTTCCTAGGCCCCCTGCCTCTTTATTTTGTTACTTATGGATATGGTAGTCCCATTACTGTTAGCAGAAAACACAATTTTACTTATCCTTATTTAATTCTAGTGCCACTTAGGAAATTCAGGGTATTGATAAGAGCTGTCAAGGGGCAGATATGAAGGACAGCAGTAGATTAGTGGCCCCTAGAATGCTGTTCAGGAGGGCCCAAGGCCTTTACTGACTCCATGAGCACCAGTGCGGCAGGAACAGATGACTCCCTGAGCTCTTCCTGCTGAGCCTCCCCCCAAAGGTAACCTGCACAAGACCATCCCAGGTAGGATATCGCCATACATGATAATGATAAAATTCCCTGCCAGGGCAATAGAGCCACTGTTAGTACTTTTCTATTGACCCCTTCCTTTTAGGCATAAAGCAGTTGAGCAGCCAAGAAGCCCAGGCCACTAAGTCCTAGGTAACTGCACAGAGAAACAATTCTCCTTCTCACTTGATATAGACTACTGCACATCCCAGATTCAGGCATCCAAGGGTTCAGGGAGATCCTGCAGGGATCTTGTTCATCCTTGCAATGAACCTTGGCCAAAGCCAGAGCCAGCTGAAGGCCTCATTCCCCTCCCTCTAGACCAGGTAGACTAGACTTGATTTTCTGGACCAGCATAGCCTCAGAGGGAAGAACTAGGAGCAACATACGGAAGACAAGAAAGTGGAATGACTTTGGCACTATGTCAGCAGAAACTTCTTAATACTAGAGTGGTACAAAAGTAGAATGGAATGTCTCAGGAAGTAATGGTTTTTCAGTCACAAGAAGCCTTCAGGCTCAGGCTAGATGGCCACTCTTCAGGCCTGATATAGAGGGGATTCTAGTTCAAGCATGTGTTGGATTAGATGACCCCAGTGGTCCCTTCCATCTCAGAGATTCTGTGACTCTGATTCTCCAGCTCCAGGAAGAAGAACATGCTCAGAATGTGTGGGTGGGTCTGCTATGGGGGAGGTAGAAAAGTATTTGGAGGGGTCTGCCCAGGGGATCATCTTCCTAGACTCCTTGGAGATCAACACTTCCACACACACAATGAAAAGGTGGGGTTGGGGGTGAAATGTGAGAGGCTAGATGCTCCCCGAATAATTCTTGACTTTCCACAGCAGCAGGTGGGCTACCATGTCTGAAGAATGCTTACTAGAGTGAAGGCAAAATGACATTCCGTCCATTTCTCAGTGTGAGGAAAGACAAGTCTCTAGGGAAGCCTGGGTCCAAAGGGAAGGGGTGGAGGAAGGTTGGGCAGGGTTGAAGGCCAGGAGGAAAGGATTCCTCTCCCTCAGTTTACTCTTCCTTCTCTTTTTAGTATCCCACTGTAACTCCATGTTGTAAAACTGGCAAGCATTGGGTTGGGTTTATACCTAAGTATACACCTTGTAAAGTTAGGAGCCATTTCATGAACTATAGAGGCTAGGATGCAACCAATCCAGAAGAAGCCTCAGATTTATGACATTAAGATAGTTGAGTAAACCACAACATGTTGGTCCTTCCCAAAAGGTATCTACTCTTGGTCTATTTTCTAACTATCTTAGAAGATTACAGTAAGAAAAGAAAAGCAGTTAAAAACCCAGGAAGCTCAAGCAACTCTAAAGAGATACTAAAAGCTAAAATCCTCTGATTGGGAGATGCCAACATATAGTGGTTACTACTGTCTAGTCTGCTCCAAGACATTCTACCCACCTCTACTTGGGGTGGGCAGACTAATTTTTTATTAATAAATGCATGAAAGAACTCCTCTCTGCCCCACCCCCAAAGAAAATGAGAGTCAAAATTAGTATTAGAATCAACTAAAAAAAAGGGTGAGAAGTCTAGGTTATTAGAAGAATGCAGACCTTCAAGGGAGAGATCCAAAGCAAATGCATATGAAAAGATACTATATTAAGAGTCATCTCATGGTTCTTCCCCATCAAAGAAGTAAAGTACTGGTGAGTCAGTAAGGAAGCATCTGTTATGCTAAACTAGTCATTTCATTTTAGCTTCCATGACAATCTGATGCTTCCAAACCTCTGGTGCCAGAATATCTCTACTCATACCATATGCTCTCTGCTCTCACCAGAAAATGGTGATGTGGTCTTCAGTTAAGAGTCATCAGGAGAGTACTAGCTACAGGGCAAAAGCATTAGGCAAGAGCATCACAGTTATAATTTCCATTGCTAGGGTCGAGAAAATGATTGAAGAGAAGAGAGTTGAGCGCTTCAGGAACATGATGGATTCTTCCAAGCTTCCACCCTCGGTACTGACCTCAATAGTTTGTGTAAGTGAGTAGCAAGCATCTCCATGGGAGATGCAACCAAATTTTAAGTCTCACAGTAAGTAAATGGTCTTTTCTATGAATTATGAGATTGAATTCAATTCCTTTGCTTATCTAGGTTCTTGGAGGACAGCTTCTTTTTCATTGTCAGAAGAATCATGTGAGTTTAATGGAAGAATGGCAAACAGTGGCTTTCTCATAAGGATGAGGTCAGAGCATCTGGGAAGAGAGGCACGATACATGGATGTCTTATTCCCCTCCCCATCTCCTGCCCCCATAGTGAATCTGCCAGTCAACAAGCATTTAGTAAGCACTTACTATGTGCCAGGGACTCTGCTGAGTTCCGGGGATAAGAAAAGTCAAAAACAGTCCCTAGCCTTAACAAACTCTCTTTCTGACAGGAAAGACAGGATGCAAACCATTGTGTCCAAACAAGGTATATCAGGGTGATTTCATTTTTATCTTCGTATTCCTAGCACCTTGCACAGGGCCTGACACACAACAGGTGTTTCATAAATGCTTCTTGATTCATCTATGACCTTCATTGAAAGGTGTGGCGCCTTGGAAACATGTGTTGTCCCTTACAGGGAGGTAACTCTGAAATGGTGGGGACTAAGAATAGGTGACAAGGAGTCATAGGAAGAACTGAAGAAGTTCTAGCAAGGACAGGAAAATGATTCTTTTATATTCAAGCAGAGATAAAGCAATAATTCTCACATTTGTCACTAGGATTCAATCACTTAGGCAAGCCTTTCCAAAGAACAAATATGGAGAGGCCAGAAAGCTTGGGTCCAATCCCTCTGTGCTCTTCCTCACAACTCACTGTTTTTATCCAGAGGTAAGCATGGCAGGATGGCAAAGAAAAACTATATACTGTAAAGAAGAGCTATCAAATGGCTAAATGTGAGTGGCATATAGGCATTCCCTTTCCCTTTGGATGTGCCCTTTTCAAAAACAGCAGCATTGGTTATCATTGCTTAGATGGGAGAATCATAATAGGCAAATGCAAGAACCTTAGATGACCACTAAGACTCCCTTAGAGATTTTGACAATTCTCCCTCTATTACAACAGACTGTGAATTCCTTAAGGGCAGGGGCTTTCTCTAGAATATTAAGTGCTTAATAAGCACTCAGAGAATTGTTGGATAGGATGGGGGACAATATTTTGCTGACTAATGTAATGTTGTTTGGATTCTTTTTTGAATTTTAAAAATTAACTAGCATTTCATTTTCTCTCCCTCTCCTCTCCCCCTCCTGAAGAAAACACTTGTAACAATTATATGTCATCAATCAGGTCAAACAAATTCCCACATTAGACACAATCCAGAATTATGATCATGAATTCCAAGTCTCAAGAGATACATTAGTATCTCTCTACATGGAGAGGATCAGAAGAGGAGAGACAATCAAGAAGAGAGGAGCTGAAGGGTAAACATCAGAGGAGAGTGGAAAGAAATGAGAGGAGGGGGAAGAAATGAAGGCCTACATTTTGAAGAGAGAATAGGAGACTAACCAGAATTGGATACCACCAGTCAGGAAAGATTTAGATCAGACCACAGCACTAACTGAAAGGAAAGCTTGAGGACAACAGAAAAGTAGAGGGCTGAAAAGACCCAACAGTAGAGGAAGCAAGAATCCAGAGAATTCAGAACTTATAGATCCATAATAAGATAGCCATTATTAAGCAATTTCCATTGCTTCTTTAGATTAATAAGAAGGCAAGCCTCCCTTCCCAGGAAAGGAAAATAGGCATGCTTGATCAGACACACAAGAGGGCATTTTCACAAGATCCTGCTTAAGAATTTGGAAAACTGCCACACTATATTCACAGATTTAGTACCTTTTTTAGAAAAAAAAAAGGGGGGGATTGGGTTTTTTTTTGCATCATCTGAATTTCCCCTTTATAGCATCCCTTCCCCTTTCACTCCATATAACGCTTAAAAGAAAAAGAGGAAGAGAAAAAAAATCTTTCAGAACCAATGAATACATTGAAAAAAATCTGATGATATATGCAATGCTCTATATTCATGGATGTCTTACTACTACATTCTGATTTGTGGTCAAACTTGTTTATCAATTTCTCAGCATTCCTTTTTGTTTGGAAGTTGCTCTTTCCACTTACATTGTGATAGTCATTGTGTATGATGTTTTTTACCCTGATTACTTCCTTTTGTATCACTTCATTTAAGTATTTTCATGCATTTCTGCATTTATTACATTCATCACTTCTTGCAGTGCAGTTATACTCCATTCGTATGATAGCTTGTTTAGCCATTCCCTAATCAATGGACATCTATTTTGTTTCCAATTCTTTGCTACCACCAAAAGTACTGCTATATTTTGGTGTACATGGAGACTTTCTTTTTAACTAATTGCCTCCCCCCGAGTTATTAACATCTGGGGGACTAGTGATTCCAGTTTCCCATGCACAGTGCAGCTGGGTTCTTAGGTTACAGGTAAATCCCAATGAATGTTGTAGTTGATGCAATTTGTATATGACAAGGACAGAATTTCCATTCACGACTGACCTATCCTTCAGCCAATGTGAAGAGCATCTGTTAATCCTTTGAGAACAAAATTACTAAGATGAAATAGTTATGAAATAGAACAAAGAAAAGTCAGCTATCACAAATAGCAATTCAGTCCCACCTGTTAACATTTGCAATATTAGGCTCAGTGATAAGATTATATGCCTTTGGTTCAAGAACAATGCTAATTAAGTACATCACCAAGTTGAGCACAAAGTGATGAAGTCATCATCTACGGTCACTCTTAATGGATAGGTGCTGAGTTGTAGAAGGTTCATGATCCCCAACCACTGAAAAGTCAGCAGGTCATCAGGGCATGGTATAGCACTCCTGGTGACCCTTACCACTTTGATCTATTTGAGGGTCCTAATCCCCATCAATGGAAAGAATTTTGATGAAATTAAAAATCACTGAAATACTGAGGCTGTGTCATAAGCAAGTTAACAAAATGAAGAATCCTACAATGACCAGAGAGGTAAATAAAAGAGAGGAAACACGTCAGGAGAGGCAAGGAGGTGCCTTCTATTCTCAGAGAAATCATAGGTCTGGGCATTCTCCTAAATCAGTGGTTCCCTATTACTAATATTTTGTAAAAGTTCAAGTTCCTAAGCTGAAGTAAAGTTTCTCTGGAATCTATCACATCTTGCCTTTTCTCCTGAAAATGCCTTGATTTTTTTAAATTCCTCTTTGTCTTAGAATATTTTCCCCTCCTTTCTAGCAACCTGAAATTACATACATCCATTTTTCCTTTATCCATTCAGTAAATATTGATAAAGCACCAATATATTTGAAGAGCCATGCTACCTTTAAAGAAATACAGGTAAGTATGACATGGTTTCTGCTCTTAATACGTGTAGCATCGAGAAGCTTAAGATTTTCCTCTTCCTTGACCACCGCCACTTATCATAATTCCTCCCTCCTTTTAACTCTGATAAGACTTTTTGGTTATGCCTATATTTGGTAATTTTCATTTATTTGTGGCAGATGTTAATCTTCTTACCATTTGGAAAAAGCCCTATTCCCACATATAAATTAAGGTAAATGATAACAGAGCTTGGTGGAACTGGATGTGTTCTGAGACCCTGTTGCTTATACACTCTCCAACGACTGAGACCTAGTGGTAATCTTTGTCCCCAACTCCTCTTTTCTCTGTCAGGCCTTTGACCCTGGGTATTTTATTTTAGGCTCCAATTCTCCCCTCTGGAGAATTAAATATGCTATACTAACTGCTTGTTGCCTTAAGATACTCCCCTTAACAATCATTAACACAATCCCATCATATCTTTCTGCATGTCCCCATGTCATCTCTGTTATTATAGCACCCTTAATGAGAGTTAGCAATTCAGTTTCCATGGAACCAAAAGTTGTTCTGACCTATAAACACTAAGCCCTCTCCTGAATATAGTAATTAATAGCTGTCAAAAGCCCAAGAGTCAGCGTAGGCCACCCAAACTCAGACAAATTAGAAGAGATTTTGGTTGCATTCAAGACTCTTAATAGGAGACAGACCTTCGAATCAGTTCACAAGCAGTAGAGAGCACTGGAGAAGGGTAGGTGGAATGGGGAGTACATAAAAGAAGACATGGGCACTCAGTATACCCTCCTAAAGATCAGCTCCACAAACAAGTCTGTGAGAACCTAGTTAATTCAATGGACCTTTTTAGGGACTTCTATTCCAGTCTCCTGCTTCTTTATATTTTGTTGCTTATGAAAATGGTGGCCCCAGCACTGCCAACAGAAAGAAACATTTTATTTTTTCTTGTCTACCTATAGCGCTATTTATAAAGCCAGGAAGATAGATACGAGATGACAAAGGGTAGAATGTAGACAAGGACAGCAGTAGCTTGGTAGCCTATAGGCTGACCCAGAAAGGCCTGAGTTCTGTCTTCTTAAATTCCTCCTACCTTCCCCATAGGCAACAAGAATAAGACCATCCCAGGCAGGATATATCATCATATGCAACACTGATAAAATGTCCTAGCAAGGCTACAGAGTTGCTAATAATACTTTTCCCTCAAGCTGCCCTTTGAAAGTATAAGGCATCTCCAAAGAAGGACAAGGTCTTTCAAGCTCTGGGTCATTATCCTGAATGATGCTGAGCCCTTCCCTTTTTGTTCAGGCCACTGCATGTGCCGGTCAGGAATAATGGGATCGGGGTGATTAGGCAGCTAACGTAGCTGTCTTCTGATCTCTAAATCTAGATCTGTGAGGGCCTCAAGTGCTCTCTTCCCCTCCCTCTAGACCAGGTAGACTAGACTTGACTTTCTGGACCAGCATAGCCTCAGAGGGAAGAACTAGGAGCAACATACGGAAGGCAAGAGAGTGGATTGACTTTGGCACTATGTCAGCAGAAACTTCTTAATACTAGAGTGGCCCAAAAGTAGAATGGAATGTCTCAGGAAGTAATGGTTTTTCAGTCACAAGAAGCCTTCAGGCTCAGGCTAAATGGCCACTCCTCAGGCATGTTGTAGAGGGGATTCTAGTTCAAGCATGTGTTGGATTAGATGACCCCTGTGGTCCCTTCCATCTCAGAGTTTCTGTGACTCTGATTCTCCAGCTCCAGGAAGAAGCATTCTCAGAATGTGTGGGTGGGTCTGCTATGGGGGAGGTAGAAAAGTATTTGGATGGGTCTGCCCAGGGAATCATCTTCCTAGACTCCTTGGAGATCAACGCTTCCCCCCGACACACACAATGGAAAGGTGGGGTTGGGGATGAAATGTGAGAGGGTGGATGCCCCTGCTCCCCAAATAATTTGACTTTCCACAGCAGCAGGTAGGCTACCATGTCTGAAGAATGCTTACTAGAGTGAAGGCAAAATGACATTCCGTCCATTTCTCAGTGTGAGGAAAGACAAGTCTCTAGGGAAGCCTGGGTCCAAAGGGAAGGGGTGGAGGAAGGTTGGGCAGGGTTGAAGGCCAGGAGGAAAGGATTCCTCTCCCTCAGTTTACTCTTCCTTCTCTTTTTAGTATCCCACTGTAACTCCATGTTGTAAAACTGGCAAGCATTGGGTTGGGTTTATACCTAAGTATACACCTTGTAAAGTTAGGAGCCATTTCATGAACTATAGAGGCTAGGATGCAACCAATCCAGAAGAAACTTTGGATTTATCACACTGAAAGATTTGAAAGCGATAGAGCATGTTGTTCTCCTTAAATTGTATCCACTATAAGCATGCTGCCTCACCAATAAACAGCTAAGGAAGGTCACAAAGAGAAAGCAGTTGAAAAACTTGGACTCCAAGAGACTCTGAAGGAAGTCCATGAACTAAGACCCTTGAATGGTTGATGCCCCCACAAATCAGTTATTCCGGTATATATGTATTCCAGAATACATATTCCAATATGTATCTACAGTGCTAGAGGGCCCTTCTAGAACCAACTCAGTAGAAGATTCTGGGTAACATGTTGCTATTTTTTTAAATAATCAACAAACATATGAATGGTCATTGAGCCTGGGTAAGTGAAGGTTTAAATACAGATAAGAATGAATACCAAGAAAGTCAGAGTTAGCAAGGAAAAGGCCATGGTAGCTTAAGAGGGCAGACTGCGCATACCCCAGCAAGGAGAGATCTAAAGCAATGTTGTATCCCCGAAGAGATAATGTATTGGGAATCAGTCCATCAGAGAGATAAGAAGTAAACTAACTGGGCCCGATTCTATTTTTGCTACTCTAGTCAGGTAATTTTATCTTCTACAAAACAGTTTTCTGATATCTCCCAATCACTTAGCACCACTATCTCTCTATTTATATCATTTATGACTTATTGGAAGATGAAATGTTTTGAGTTTAAGGACAATAAGCAAAGGATTTAACTTCACGATAAAACAGAAAGGCAAAAACCCCACAATAAGAATTTCTACCACAGGTGCCCAAAAGAGAACCCAAGAGAACTCTCATTCAAGAGAAAGAAGTGAGCATACTTCTCCGGAACGTAGAGGTCGTCCGAGGAGTCTTCAGCGGAGATGGACATTGGTTATCTATATCTCACAGGAATTCAATAGTACGTTCCGGTAAGTCTGAGATATGATTCTGACTGCTTGCTTCACAGATCTTCACAGAGAGGCTCTTGACAGCCAGCTTATTCTTTCTTAGTCCAGTGCCAGGAGAGCAAATCAAGCGAATTTTATTGTAGAATGGCAAAAGATGGCCTACTAACACGGAATGAGTCAGAATCTTGGCAAAATAGTCATGACCTTCCTTCAAAAATGAAGAGGAGAAAGACAGAGAGGAGAGAAAGAGCAAATATAGATATCAATATTTATGTACATAAGTCTGAATATGGTTTCTTTGTTCTTTATAAGGTAATCACCATAAAACTAAGAAAACTAAGAATAATCTACAGGAAGAATTTAGGTACTGCTAAGAAATGATAGTGAATAAGCCCTTTGGATTAAATTAGGGATAAATAGTTGAGTATTTTCATTTTGGAGGTTCTATCTGGGTTCTTCCCAAAGAACTACCTTGGAGTTGTGATATGATAATGACAAGCCTAGGTCTGCTCATTCTGTGTATTTTCCCTTCCCGATTCTTAACGTTTTCATATAGATAAAATCAAATTAAAAAAATATTCTGGAAAGATTAGTAAGAAAAAGAGTAAGTTACCAAAAGTTGCAGGTATACACATAGAAGCATGAATGGCAGAAGAGCAAGCTTACTCTCATTCACATCTGTGGTAGTAGGCTGAGTGCTGTTAGTTTATTGTATGTACAAGAACCTCAGGTATTTAAAAAATACATTTCTACTGATGCCTTTTGTTTTTAAATCAAATACATTTCCTCTTCCCTGCCCCCCAAGTCCCCACACAAAGAAAAACAAGCAAAATTATCCAATACAGAGAACATCTGACAATGTACTCAATATCTTCCTAGTAGTCTCTCCTTCCATTCCTCCATTAATCATCTTGTCATGTTAACTCTTCTCCAGAACCTTCACTGTTTTTTTCTTCCCATACTAGAGTTCAATTTTCTTTTAGTGATATTTTCATTTACACTGTAGTCATTATGCACACTGTTCTCTTGTTTATTTCACTCTTTACCAGTTTACAAAAATCCCAGTTTTTCTAAATTCCTCATATTAATAATTTCTTGTTGCTCAGTGACATATACCATAAGTTTTTTCAGCAATTATGCAATTGATGGGTACCCAGACACTTTATTTCAAGATGTTTGTTACTACAAAGAGTATCATGAATATTTGGGTGATACATTGGACTTCTGTTTCTATCTTTGACTTCCTTGGGATACATGCCCAGTATGGGATTGCTGCACCAAAAGTATGGATGGTTTTGTTACTTTCCTTCGTTAATTCCAAGTTAAAATCCAAAATGGTGGGACTGCTTCATAACTCTCCCAACAGAATGCCAGTGTGCCTGTCTTTCAACCCATCCAACATTCAATATTTCCATCTTTCTCATCTTTATGAAATTTGCTGAGTGTGAGGTGAAGCCTCAGATTGTGATTTGCTTGTTTCTTGCTAATAATCACTTAGATTATGTTTTCATGTGATAATTTTTGGTTTGTGATCCTTTTTTGAAAACTTTTCATATCCTTTACCTGCTTATCTACTGGAAAATAGCTGTTGGTATTATATATTTATGTCACTTCTTTAAAAGTGATATCTCAGGTCTATAAAAAAAAGTACCTATCGATAATACTAGCTTTTTATCTCCCTGTGGATATTTCTTTAAATCTCTGCTTAGCAAGTACCACCATAACAGACTAAAGGAGGGACCTTACATGATAAAGTCAGACTCTTAGAATAGTTTAACATTACGCTGAGAGTGAATGTAGCAGCATTTTGAAGACTTGCATAGTTGCAGTGGAATTTTGAGCATGAGCTTCAGTCTTAAGAGAGGCATCATATTGTTTTATATTCAAAGGACAAGCAATTTGAAGAGAAGATCCTTATAAGAAGAGACCCAAAAAAGGAGAAATGAAAAATGAAGAGAAGAAGTGAGTGGAGAGAAGTGGTAGGAAGGAAGGAACAAAGGAAGGAAAGAAAGAAGAATCTACATTTCTAGGAAAGAATGTGAGCCTGCCAATAGTAGGAGAACAATCCAGGCTGGAGGAGAATTGGGTCAGACCATTGCAGTCCCCTCTAAAGGCAGGTTTGAAGACCATAGAAGACAAGAGGTCTGGGAAGATCCAACAGCAGTGCTTCCCTTGCGCAGCCTGTGGAGTGAGCATGAAGCAAAGGTATTCACAATGCACAGCATCATAGCCATTATAGGGATTTGCATTGCTTCTCTACATCAACAAAAGCAGTCTCCCTGTGCAGAAAGACAAAGCAGAAAAGCTTTGATAAGGAGAACAAGAAGGTAATTTTTGCAGGGCCACAATAAAGCTGGGTCTATGGAGAATATGGAGAAGTAGGACGTATGTCCCATTCCATTCATGGTCTCATTATCTCACAAGGGTTGAAGAACAAGTGATTTCAGTTTCCCATGTACACTGAAGGTGAATCCTTTTATTAGAGGTAAATACCAAAGAATATTTAGGTTGATGCAAGATAAGACTTGATAAAAAGGATAGAGGGTCCGTTCAGAACTGACCTCATTCCCAAACAATATGAGAGAGAATCTATATCATTCTTTAGAGAATTACTAAGATGGACTTGTACAATCATAAATCAGTCCATAAGCATTTATTAAACATCGGTGGTGGCTAGACACTGTGCTGGGAGCAAAGACTACAAAGACTTAAGGGAAAAAGTTCTCACCCTCAAGGAGTTTAAAATTTGTAGGGCCAATCGCCATGTATACACATATACAAAACTTATATAAGGCCATTGAATGGGTGGGGGAGAAGAACTACCAACTAATCAGGAAAAGCCTCATGTAGGAGGCAGCATTTAAGTTGAGTTTTGAAGGAAACTGGGGATTCTAAGAAATTGAAGTGAGGAGGGAGTGTAACAATCATGAGATAGTACTCAGAAATATTGATTATTACAAAGAGCAATTTACTTTCCCTTATTACCATTAGCAGTTCTATAGGCTCAGTGATGCAACTGTGTGTCTTTTGTCCAAGAGCTATGCCAGCTAAGAGTTCAGAGAGGTTCATTACCAAATTGGCCAGAGAGCAATGAATTTTTTTGTCCACGGCAACTTTCAATAGACTACCAAGCCGTAGAGCATCAGGATCTCTGTCAGTGGGAGGTCAGCAGGTCCTTAAGGGTCCTTGGTGACCCTTACCATTTTGATCCAAAGTGGATCCTAATCCCCATCCATGGAAGGAGTGTCCATACTGACAAAATTATTGAAACCACTTTGTAGTCAGCAAGTAGGCAAAATGAAAAAACCTACAGCGACAAGGGATATCAATCAGTAGAAGAAAGTCAGAAAAGGAAAGGACAAGGGTGTGGAGAACTCCTATTGTCAGAGAAACCAGAGGTCTGGGCGTTCTCCTGAATTAATGGCTCCCTACTCTATTTGGTAAAAGCTGCTATTCCTAAACTTGAGTTTTAATACCCTCTGCAATTTCCCTCTCAACCTGCCTTTCTGCTAATTATACCCATCTGTTATGCTGCATGAAGCTTCTCTGCTTCATCCAAAGCATTTTACTTACAAATCCTTGAAAACTGGTTGGGTTTTCATATCTCTCTGCCTTGCCTCAATCTAATCCCATCACCAAGGATGCATTCCTCCTCCTATTGAAATCCTATCCTGCCTTCATTCCTAATTAAGCACTAATGTATTCAAAGCACAATGCAGTATTTTTCAAGGCAAGATGAAGGTGAATAAGATATAATTTCCACTCTCAGGACAAAGCTTAAGTCCTACCTTTTTCCCAACCACCACAGTGTATTATAATCTCTCCTTCCTCTTAACTCTGATCTGTCAATAGCACTCGCTTGGCAATTAACATTTACTTGCTATGGTTGGTAGTGTTAATTACCTTTCCACCACATGGAGGAAGTAAAAATATTTCAAATAATGACTGCTAAAAGTGTCAGATAGCTTTGTACACCTAGATATTTCAACCATAAAGACAAGTTCTTATGAGCATCAACACTGACCCAATTTCAAACCTCTGCAACAACCTGCAGACCTTGACTTTTGGGCTCTGGCAACAGATGCCTCCAGTGACTGAGAGCTGATTGGTTGTATCCACACCCTCTGGATACAGAGACCTGGCCATTTCTTGCCACCTCCAACTAGCACCTGAGAACTAGTCAGATCCTTTGTCCTAAATCCCTCTTCCCTCATTGCTTCTGCCCTAATACATTTCATTTTAGGCCTTAAAATTCCCCTTTGGAGAGTTAAAACGTGCTAAATATTTATTGGTTTATGCATTATTGGCATATCTGTTTCTTCTAGTCCCTGAAGCGACCAGTCCCTTTGACAATAACTTCCCAATTTGCCTAAGTTTCTTCCTTTCTTCCTGTACCAATAGGTGAAGAGCCCTTCCCTGGAGAATATCATCCCAGTTCCCTTGAAAGTAAAGATTACCTTTCCTTCCACTCAAGTCTCTGACTTGAGACTGCATGCATTAGGCATCAAAGATTATAGGACATGATTAGACACCATGATGCTAGGTTTTCTTGTCTCAGATAAATAAGAAGGGGCTAATTTGGTCTGATAGAATGTGGTGGTTATAGGTAACAGTCTCTCAAATGAATCCACAAGCAGTAGAGAACATTGGAGAAGGGCAGGTAGAATGTAAAATGGGTAGTACATGAAGCAAAACATCAATCTTCAGTATGCTTTCACGATCAGTTACTGAAACAGGGGTATAAAGTTTGTGATAAGCTGTCAGTTAACACAATTAATCTTTATAGAGGCATCTTAGCCTCTTGCCCCTTTATATTTTGTTACTTACAGAAATGGTGGCCCTAATACTGCTAACAGAAAAAGCAGGGTTTTTTTTTTCCTTCCTACATTTAGTGCTATTTATTTATAGAGCCAAGATATAAATATGAGGTGCCAAAGGGTGAAATGTGAAGGAAAGCAGTAGCTTGGTAGTCCCTAAACTAATCCAGGAAGGTCTGAGTCCTATACTAAGAGCACCAGTGTAGCAGACTTAGACCAGTCTTCCTGAGTTCCTTCTACATTCCCCAGAGAGAACATGAATGAGACCATCTTAGGCAGGATATCAACATGTAAGTCAGTGTTAATGCCCCCAAGTCAAGGCCACAAAGTGATGGCTGTTACATTTCCATTTGAGCCTTCCTGTTAGGTACAAAGTCCCTAAGAACTAGAGAACGTCAGGTCACTCATTCTCAGTCTCTGTCATCTTGAATATTCTGATCCCTTACCATTTTGTTTAGACCACTATATGTGCCAGTCAGGAATTATGGGATCAGGGGTGATTAGGCAGCTAACATAGCTGTCTTCTGATCTCTAAATCTAGATCTGTGAGGACCTCAAGTGCTCTCTTCCCCTCCCTCTAGACCAGGTAGACTAGACTTGACTTTCTGGACCAGCATAGCCTCAGAGGGAAGAACTAGGAGCAACATACGGAAGGCAAGAGAGTGGATTGACTTTGGCACTATGTCAGCAGAAACTTCTTAATACTAGAGTGGTCCAAAAGTAGAATGGAATGTCTCAGGAAGTAATGGTTTTTCAGTCACAAGAAGCCTTCAGGCTCAGGCTAAATGGCCACTCCTCAGGCATGTTGTAGAGGGGATTCTAGTTCAAGCATGTGTTGGATTAGATGACCCCTGTGGTCCCTTCCATCTCAGAGTTTCTGTGACTCTGATTCTCCAGCTCCAGGAAGAAGAACATGCTCAGAATGTGTGGGTGGGTCTGCTGTGGGGGAGGTAGAAAAGTGTTTGGATGGGTCTGGCCAGGGAATCATCTTTCTAGACTCCTTGGAGATCAACACTTCCCCCCTCACACACACATAATGGAAAGGTGGGGTTGGGGATGAAATGTGAGAGGGTGGATGCCCCTGCTCCCCAAATAATTTCTGACTTCCCACATCAGCAGGTACGCTACCTTGTCTGAAGAATGCTTACTAGAGTGAAGGCAAAATGACATTCCTTCCATTTCTTAGAGATTGTGAAGAAGACAAGTCTCTAGGGAAGCCTGGGTCCAAAGGGAAGGGGTGGAGGAAGGTTGATCAGGGCTCACATCCAGGAAGAAAGTAAGGAGTCCTCTCCCTCCATTTACTCTTTTCTTCTCAGTATCCCAGTGTAATTCCACTCTTTAACACTGACAATCATTGGGTCAGGTGGTACCTATGTATTTGGGTACATATTATAGAAACAGGAGCCATTTAATGATGCATTGAGGCTAGGCAATCAATCCAGAAGAAGCCTCAGATTTAAGGAGTGAAGATATTTGAATAAGGCACAACGTATTGCCCTTTCCAAATTGTATCCACTCTGGGTTTGGTGACAGACTCAGAATCTATCCTGGAAGATCACAGTAAGAAAGGAAAAGCAGAGGAAAAAGTAGAAACTTCAAAGGACTCTGAATAAAAACTAAGGAATAAGACCCCCTTGCTTAGGTGATGCCAACATATAATGGCTACTATTGTTTAGCTTCCTGTAGGACATTTCCATCTCTGGTGACCCTCCTGAAATGGACTCCACAGAAAGTTTTAGCTGATACCTTTTTCCTGAGTAAAGCTCCCAAATAAGGGGCATCAAAGTCAAGTTATGAAAGACTAACCAATAGGAGATCTAGGTTTTTCAGGTGGCCACGAGACAGCAAGGATAGAGTCAAAGCAACCGTTCATCCAACAAGGTCACCCAACAGTTCTTTGTCATCGTGAGGTTCAGAAAGGAATTGGGGTTATTCAAAAGGCCTCTAGCTTTTTCTCGCATAGTCACCCAATTGCATTTTTCAATGCCAATAACTGTGTGATGACCCAAAACAATTAGAGCTAAAAAGAAGTATTTGTAGTGTTTACCATTCTCACTGGAAAAGATATAATGTTTTGCCATGCGATAAAGAGTATGAACTGCTAGGCAACATGTAACAGCAGGAGCAAATGAAATTGGGATTGAAGAGAAAGGAACACTTGTTTATGAGGAGAGTACCTCTGTTTGCACGAGGGTATCTTCCAAACTTCCTCTACTGGTCTGATACAACATGAAGGTGAGTGGCAGAAGTCTCCCTTGAGGGAGAAACCAAATTCCAAGTACCAATAGTTAGTGTGTTCTAGGAAGCCAGAAGTAGGATTTAGCTGTATCCTTATCCAGATCTGGGATCTCATTTGTTCTGTATTTGCATTGGGAGAATCAGGTTATTTTAAATTAAAGAATGGAAAGCAATAGGCTCCCCATAGGGAATGGATTACAATGACTGGGAAGTGAAGTGTGACCTTTGATGGAAAATGTAGAAAGAAGAGCCAAGTGTGCCTATGATGTTCTTATCACTTGTAAGACAATTGTGGTTAGACCATTAAAAATGGGACCCAGAATAGGCAATAAAGAACTAAAGGAAAAAATTGAGGGATTGCCAAGAATGATAGTAAACAGATTCTTTTATGTTCAATTGGAAATAGAACAGTTCAGATTCAATCAAGGATAAAATAGTTCAATTGTAATTTAGGACATTCTGATTGCGAGGTCAGTCCTTTCAAAGGGTTTCTCAAGATTGTGGCCAAGGTGGAGGGCAGGTAACACAGGGCTGATGACCCTGTACACTTCCCTTACTTAAGGGTTCCCAGAACCCTTACCAATTTTATTCATACGAAATCAGGTTCAATGACTATAATGGTCAGGTTAGAAGGGAAAAATAAGTCACTAGGAGAAGCAGGTAGCATAAGTAGGTTTATGAATAACTAGATTTCCATTAGTGGTAGTGACTAGGTGTTTCTTAAATGGCAGCTGTATTTATAGAGGTTTCAGGTCCTTTTAAAATACCTAATGGCAAATACTATACCCTTACTTTCCTTTAGAGGCCTCTCCACTGTTTAGACTAAAGCAAGTAGCAGACATAAGCAAGGCTCTTTAATGATTACCTACAATTTGGGGCACTTCTCCATATCACAGCAAAAAATGAATTTAGAACAGTTTTGCTGCCTAAAATATTATGATTAGATTCTTAGTATGAGTTTGTAGCTACAAGAAATTCATATTTTTCTACTGTCCTCTGACCAGAATCCTGGAGAGAAAGGACCTTTAGAAGACAAAAAAAAAAAAAAGAGCGGAGGAGCCCAGACATCATCAGACAGAATGAAGGGAGAAAAGTGGGAGGAAAGGAATGAAATAGAAGGCCATGCTCCTAATGAAATGGGAGTCTAATGATAATGGGAATACAGACTAGGTCAGAGTGGCTTCAGACCAGACCATAACAGTCTTGGAAAGGACATGTTGATGACAATAGAAGGTGGAGCACTAACATGGCAGAGCAGCTGTGCTCCTCCACATGGCCTGTGGCATGAACACCAAACAAAGGCATTCACAAATCAGAAACGTCACATCAATCATTTAAATGGGTGTTTTTGTCCTTCATCTAGGGTACCAAGTACAAGGTAGCCTCCCTTTCCAGGAAGGAAAGATAAAGAGGTTTAGTCAGGAGCACCAAAGGGCATTTTCCAAAGCATAGAAGTCTCCTACAATAATGGATCTAACTCTAGATGAACATAGTGAATCAAAAACAAAAGCCCAACCCATACACTAGCTTGATCCCCCTTACAAAGGCTGGATGTTTGTTCAGTTTTCCACATACACTGAGCCTAGGTCTTTAAACTGGCTAATGTTATCTTGTGACAGTAACTCAAAGAAGAGAGGATGGAACCTTAATTCAGAACTAGTCAGTCTCCCAGGCAACGTGGGAGGAGCAAACTCTTTAAAGAGCAGAAATTCTGTGATGGGTTTGTATAATCAATAAATTGGAGTAAAAAATGCCAAATATCACAAACAGTGATTCACTTACCCCCTCACTCCCCTTTTAACTTCTACAGGAGTACAAGCCAGGTGATGGTCAGTAAGCCTTTTGTCCAAGCCCCAGTCTAGCTAAGTTTTAGAGAGGCTCATGATCACCAGGTTGGTCACAGAGGATGGATTTTCCAGGGGCAGTAGCTCTTGAAGACCATCTACTAAGTTGTGGAGGCACCATGATCTTTTTCAGTGGAGAGAGTACCCACAAAGATAAAATCATAGATCCTTAAAATGTTGAAATCACTTGAATAATATCAACAGGTGAGGAAACTGATGACTTCTACAAACAACAGGAAAGGTCAATAAAGACATAATGGGACAGTAGAGGAGAGATGGTACTTTTAATTCAAATGTTTAATTCACTGTTTCCTATTGCCAATAGGAAAAGTGTTCAAACTGGTAAGCTTAGGGCTAAACACTCTATAATCTGCCTTTCACCCTTGCCTTTCTCCTTTTACTCCCTTCTCCTTCCTACATTAGTACTTGGCTTCCTGGAAACTGTTCTCTGTAAACTACTTGGTCTATTCCCCAACTCCTCCTGCCTTGGCTCATGATAACCCTCTTTCAGAAATGCCATCCTCCTCCTCTTCATAAATCAAAATGCTATCTACCATTAGGAACCAAAAATCCACCCTTATGTTAAAATCCAAGTGGAAGGTTTTTAAGAGATACAAAGATGAATAAGACGTGGTCCCCACCATCAAGACATGTAGCATGAAGCAACTCAAATATTCCCTCTTCCCTCAGCACCATATTCTATTGCGCAATCTCTCCTGACTCAGTTCAGATAGCATGTTTTGCTCATAGCACTCACTTGGTAATTGTCACTGTCTTCCTGGTGGTGTTAACTATCTTTCCATGTGTATAGAATTAGAATCCTAGAAGTGTGAAGAAGCCTCAGAGGTCATCCAGCTTAACTTGTAACCTGAACAGAACTCCCCTCTAAAGCATCCCTGAGAAGTGGTCATCCTAACTCCATGTGAGGGCCTCCAGGGATAAGGAATCCACTACCTTTTAAGGCGGTTCATTCCACTTTTGAATAGCTCTAATGGTTAAGAAGTTTTTCCTTACAATGAGCTAAAACCCATCTCTGGTTTTCACTGTATTTCTGTCACAGTCTTTCAAATAATGAGTAACTGTCACCTCCCTCATACATCTTCTCTCCAGGATGCAGATGAATTCAACCAGTCATCATATGGCATGACCTCTATTCCCCCCACCATCCTAGGCATTCCAGTGTGTCTCCCCAACTATGCTAGAACTTCTTGGAAGACAAGGAACCAAGCTTTATGCTTTCATGTTCCCTTTAAGGCACTTAATATCATGGGAGCTCAAAGAAGGCTTGATTATGAATTAATTGAAATGATTGCACCCACATGGAGCCAGTTTGAAGTTATGTAGAAAATGTTTGTTTTCATGGCACCTCCTGCCACTTTACTCCTTCCATCTCTTGTTCCCCCGATTTCTTAAGTTTCATTTTTATGCTCTTCTCTTTCCCCTCGTCTTCTCCCAGGTCCACCTCAGGTTCTTAAGGATCTGATAGCAGACTCTGCTTCTACAGACAATCCCAACTATGTTACCAGATCTACGTTTTCCCCCTCTAGGCGAGGGCCCATTCTCTGCTAGCAAATGTAATCTGATAATCCATGATCACGTGCTCCAAAATTGTCACCCTTCCTCCCAGCAGTGTCACCCCCTTCTCCCTCTTTGAAGAGTAACAGGGATATAATAAAGAGTTGATTGAAAAATAGGGAGAATTTCAGGCTTATTGGCAGGCCAGTTAGGGAAAAGATATGGGGGGAAAGAGATGAAACAAGAAAGCCTTCAAAGTTTACGTCAAGAATCTGGATGAAACCATTAAGGTCAATTCCAATCCAGCAAGGGTCTAGAAAGAGGTCACTGTCGTCTATGAGGCATCATCAAGGTAGATTCAATTCTCTATAGCAAGAGAGGCCTCACCCCTATCATAAAAAGCCACATACAAGGAAAAGGCATGGAGGGGATTCAAGAAACTTGAGTCTGATTCTCAGCTCCGTCATTTCTTTGTTAGAGGATCACGATCGAAATCAACTTAGCCTCTAGAAGCCTCAGTTCCCTCATCTATAAAATGGGGATAATAATACTTGTCCTACCTGCTTTACAATTTGGTTTGTCTTGTGAGGAAAGAGCTCTGTAAACCTTAAAGAGCCATAGAAATATGAGTTGGCAAGAGGGACAGAGACAGCTCAGGCAGTAGAAAGAGATGGAATTTTCAATCGGGAAGACTTGGAATTCAAGTTCAAATTCAAGCTTGGCCATTTTCTTTCCAGAAGCCTCTGAGCAAGCCACCTTTATTTCTTTTGTGTTTCAGTTTTCTCTTGTGTACAACGGGAATCATAACATCTGCGGGCACCTGCCCCTAGGATTATTGAGAGAATCCCGTGAGATGACCATAAATGGCTTCACCGGACTTTAAAGCAGCTACATAAATATCAGCTATAATTATTTATTCATTGTAATTAGATTATAAAGAAAGCCTATCTTTTTTTAAAAAAAAGCTTCAAAGATATGTCTCTTGTTCTTACAGCCCCTAGTTCCTTCCTTAAATCCCCCCTCCCCAGCCCCAACCATGCTCCTAGAGAGCCATCCCTTATAATAAAGTTATTTTAAAGGAAAAAGGAAAGATGAGGGGGGAAATGTCAAAACCAAAGGATACGTTAAAAAAAAAATCTGACATTAGAAGCAATGTTCCATACCCACAGACCAGGGTGGTGGTATTTCTTTCTATTTACATAGTTGTTTTCCTTGTATAACTGTTTTCCTGGCTGATCTTATTTCCCTCTAGGAAAGTTCACCTTTAAATGAAAAAATGTGAGTTAATAATTAAAGCAAAAGCTATTAGTAAGTGTGAGTTATTAAAGATTTTAATTTGTCTATAGATAAATTCTCACTAAGAAGAAGACAAGCATGATACAAGGAGGGAAACGTTACATCAAGTCACCAAGATGCAACAAGGAAACCTGATCTCCTTAGGAGGAGAGATCATAAGGAGGAATGCAAGGCATTTGGGACCCAGCACAGATGTCAACACCACTCCCCCTTCCTTTCATTGAGTGGGCTCTTTGCACACCCAGGCTAAACATTTTAAGTGAGTGGAAGAAGAGATAGTATATGGGTCTTGGCTGTAGGAAAGATGTCAACCAAGCAGCCTACATTGTAGCAGAGGAAAGAAGAGGAAAGAACCAGAAAAGAGAAAGAGAGAGAGGAGGTAAACAGAAGGGAGGAGAGGAAATGCTGTGGATGCAGAGAGGAAGCTAAGTCAATATTTGAAATTTTTGTGTGGTGGGGAGTGGACCTTAAAAGGGGAACACTCAGAGAATTTGGTTGGATAGTGGATGATGAGAAAGCCAGGCTTCTTTCCTTCTCTTTGCTTCCCCCACCAGATGTTAAATGCAACTTGAGAAGTAGGAAATGGATTGAAATGGGAAAAGTTATTCTAGGGATGTTTTAACAAGATAATTTGTTTGTTAGTGATGTGAGTAAAACCACTGATATGGAAGCCCATGTCCCTCCATTTTGAAAGGTCCTTAAGTTTCTCTCTCTGAATGAGGTGTGAAGTGTCAAGATCTCATAATTTAGGTTATTCTGGAGATGGGCAAATACTTAAAACTGGAACCTTGATTGCATACAATGCAATAGAGTAGAATTTATACACTTTTAAAATCTTTCCTAGCATAGACTGTCTTCCAGGCCTGGAATGGATTCCCTCCTCACCTCTACCTCTTAAAAATCTCCAGTTATCTCCAAAGCTCAACCCAATTATCACCTTAAAGATTTTTTCAGATCTGCCCAGACTCCACCCAAGCTGCTAGTGTTTTTCCTCCAATTAAGCTGTTATTTATTTTATTTTATATATGTATACGTGAATATGGTGTTTCTCCCAACAGAATATAAGTTCCCTAAGGGTAGGCACAGTTTTATTTTTGTCTTTGTATCTCCAGTACCTAAGGTAGCATTTGGTGCCTTAAATGTTTGTGGATTGCTCAACTGACTTTTAAGTATGTTGAAATGACCCTCTAGTTCATTTACAGCACCAGCGAGGAAACAGATACTCTTGCCTGTGAAGAAAAGAAGGCAGAGAGACTAGCCTACCATTCCAGGCTATCAAGTCAGTTCCAAAATACTTTGTGATATAGGTAGTTTTGAAGATCTGTTTAAGACTAGCAGATCATAGACTAACATGCATCCAATATTCCTACCCTTACTCAGGTCAAACCCTGAGGATATCTGGGTCCATCCCCAGCAGAATAGTGCTGGAGCCATGTCAATTCCTTCCCTTGTCCTGTACCATCTGAGAACACTATTACCCAAGTCCCATTTTGAGCCAGAGAGAGCAATGTAAAGAATGAAGAAAGGGAGAAGAGTATCTGACCCTAACTTGAGACAAGCAGCTTAAACAGAATTCAGGGAGCCTCCTCCTTGGCCCTCTAAGGAGGGAAGCTGCCCTAAGTTAACTGCAGAGAATCTCTCTTACCACCACTACCAACTAAAAAGTACTTGAGCCATCACTGATTCCCACTCTAGGGGATTCCTCATCTTCTAGAGCTGGCAGCTAAGAACCTCCAAGCCAGAGTCCAGATGCTGACAATAGGGTGATGGACCTCTGTCTAGCATGAGGCTCAGTCCAGAGTTATGGGACACATAATCCCAGCTTGTGAGAGTGGAGGTTCAGGGGTGGGGATCTCTCATTTTTCCAAATTTTCTCCTACCCATTTATACAGTCTTACAGATAGTTGGAACTGCAAGCATATTTGACATAGAATGTTATATTATCCCCATGAAATGTCTAGGTGTAGTAATAAATGAGAAACATAATTTGTAACTTACACAATGATGGGATAAATTCTCTTCCCTAATAATGTCATTAGTGAGAAGCAAAGGGAGGTGAAGAGAGAAAAGGAGAACAGAGGGCAGCCCATCATTTCTGGAGAAGGGCAATAAATCCACTAAAAGAAGGGGTTCGCCACTGGTGTGAGATGGGTATGTGTTGCTTCTAAGCTGCATCATTTGGCAAAGGCTTAGAGCTGAGAGCATCGATCCCCAGACTGTTTGGCAGCAGGATCATAGGATCATAGGATCATAGATTTTGAGCTGGGGGGGAACCCCAGAGGTCATTCAGTTCAACCTCTCATCTCCAGTGACTTGCTCAAGGTGACTGGTGTTGAAGCAACAACTCTGATTTTGGTCTCTGGGGCTCCAACCAACTCCTTTCAGCTCTTCCACATAACTTGACACTTGTGTAATTCCCTATTTTACCATTGGATTATATTCCCAAAGATGTAATCTAGCATGATGCATTTATTCCCAGCTGGAAGAGACTTTACAGATCATCTAGCCCAATCCCCTCATTTTAGAGATGAAGACGCTGAAAGGCAGAGACACTTGGTGACTTGTCCAGGGTCACACAGGTAGTAACTAACAGAGGCAGGCTTCAATTCAGACCCACATCCTCTTGATTCCAAACCCAGTGCTCCTGAGGCTGTACCTTCACTGTCTAATCACTCACTGCAAAGAAACCACACATTTTCCACTCATCCATGGCCTCCCTTCCTCCCTCCCTGGTTTCTTTTCAAAGTAGAAGGCTGGAACTGACAGGAGAGGGCAACAGTGGAGAGATAAGAGGAGGAAAGGAGGGGGCAGGCTTAAGGCTGGAGGAAAAAAAAAAAAGAATCCACTTCAGATGACTCCCTAGGCCTACTGACCACACTCCCAATTAGGACAATCTTCCTAGAGCTGATAAGGGTGGTGCCTCTGGAGCAATCCTTGCTCAACCACTCCTTAGGATGGTGTGTACAAGGGCCTCGAGCCTCGGTGGGATTTCTGTGCCCACTAAAGAGATCCTAAGCATGTGGAGAGTGGAGACCTTTCAAAATGCACACATTTAGGAGAGGCTGTTTTTGACAACTGGCCAGCAGCAACTTGGAGAATCAAGAGTCCAGGCCTATTCCCTTGAACTGTCCATCATGACAGACACATCTCAAGAAAACATAGCCATTTTCTCACTAAGCATCTTATTCTGAAAAGCTGCTAAGAAACCTCACAGTAAATCTAGACAGTTTGAGTATGGAAAACAATTGACATTTTTTTTCCATTGTCACTTTCATCTTTATTTCCAACAAAATATGTGGGTGACCAGTATAAGCAGCAAACACATCTTCTTTATAATGAACATAGGATCTTTTACAATGAGTTACTATTATTTATCAAACATACACATGTTATTGTTGATTAGTAAAATGCAAATTAATTTTGAAAGTGTTAACTGGATGCAAAGAAACTTTTTATGATCATGTATTTTTTCCACTAAAGTCCTACTATGATGCTTCATGAGACTTTTTTTTTACTTTATTCTTTCATGGATTCCCACCAACAGGACAGCCAAGTCATGGTCCCATTGACCAGAAGAGTAAGCATCTTTGACAACAGAAGCAAGTGTAACAACAAAAGAAGGGAGGAGGAGAACAGGCCCTTCTTTGTTCTTTCCAAACAAAGGTGCCTGGATTGAGGCACAGCTCTAACCTGGGTCTGGCCTTCCTAGAGAGGGAAACCTGACATGAGCTTTTTAGTTCTTGCAGGAAACCCTGCATCTTGCCTCCTAAGATGTTCCTTCCTCTGTTTTGGTCCATCTCCCTAAAGTTCCTGAGGTTTTGAGGCTGTCTGTTTCTAAAGGAGGACAGTCTAGCTGTCCCCTGTGGAGAAGGAAGGCACATGTCCCAGGATGAAAGCCCGACTGTTCCACTAGGGTATGGATGCAAGGGTTGGCATGCAAAGGCAGCATAAGGCAGCATGGAAGCAAGTCAGAGCTTCCCAGGACCAGCTCTAAAGCTTCCCCTGTGACCTGAGTTCTCTGTTCCAATAGGGCTGCATGAGTCATTGGTGGGGAGGGGATCATGATCCCCATGTTCTCTTCCTACTTCTTCTATTTAAATCTGCTTTCCGGGAAGGGCTGTGACATCAGTCAATTATACTCCTATGTAAAATTAAATCTACCTATGACATCTCCTGGGTGCAATATCATCTTAGGAATTTTCCCTAATTGGAAAGTGAAAGCATGTCTACTATTTAAGAAATTTTCAAAACAGGTAGGAACATTATTGGGGGGAGGGAAGGAAGAAACCATGCGGTTCAGTGAAACCTTTCCATCATCTCTGAAATCATAGCTGCTCAAAAGGACATTTAAGGGGTGGTTAAGTGGTACAGTGAATAAAGCACTGGCCCTGGAGTCAGGAAGACCTGAGTAAATAATACGGCCTCAAGACACTTAACACTTACTAGCCATGTGACCTTGGGCAAGTCACTTAAGCCTGATTGCCCTGCCTCCTCCCCACCCTCACCCCCTGCAAAAAAAAAAAAAAAAGATATTTGATCCTGAAGGGCAAGGGCTGAGTGGTTTTTAAAAAAAATCCTTATCATTTAACACATTATTTTACTTAATGTTCATCGAGTTGAAATGAATTTAATGTTATGTAACATTGTAGGCCTACTGGGCCTATTAAAAATACTAGATTTGAGAATGATGTTCTGCCATTTATTCAAATGTAGAGAAATTTCTGGGACAGAAAAAAAAGTACACACACAGAGATGCAATTATATCATTGAAGGTAAGGGGAAAAGGAAGAAAATCTTTGAAGGAGGAAAGTGTCCATGATTTCCAAGCATTCCTGCAGTGGTCACCATTTCAGGAAGTCCAAGCCCACCTTCTCTATGACATCTTCCCAGAGTGACCTAGCCCTTGAGGTTAATAACCCTTCTGAACCACTATAACACATATTTCTGTGACCATTCATTTGGTTCTTTTCATATATGTATGGTTTTTTCCCAATGAGATTGTAAACTTTTCTTGGATAAAGCTGTGCCCTATACCTCATTATATGGCCAACATCAAATGCTGGGCCCTGTACGTAGTAGGCACACAACATAGACATGTTATTGAAGATTGCAACAATGATGAATGTCGATGACGCTATTTCAGAATTATTTTAAGTCAGGTTTGTCTGTCTGCCTATAGCATTCATAGATTGTGTTCAAACTTTGGGGGAATAAAAAGGATTGATAATTCAATTCAAGGCAATTCAAAAATTGGGAAGATCATATTGCATATGAAGGGCTAAGGATATGAAGCTAAAATAATTACTCCTCTCAAAAAGCTTCCATTTTATTGGAGGTAAGAGGAGGGGGGTCTTGTAAATATATATGGTAAATACAAACTATATACATATACATATATATGTATATACAAATATAATGTCATTTTTGCAGGGATTGGAGGTAATGGGGGACCTTGGAGCTGATCCTTAGAATGTAGTTCTAGGACTGATCCTTGAAAATAGATAGGGATGCCAAGAGGCAGAGGTAGGGAGAGTAGGCATTCCAGGGATGAGAGATTATCTTTGAAAAGGCACTGGCATCAAACAGGAAGGGGTGGTGGTTAATTTTATCCAAGAGGCAATAAACAAGCACTTGGGCTTCTTAATTATTATTTTCTTTTTTAAAAAATAATATTTTGCTTCCCTCCAATTCCATGTAAAAACAATTTTTAACATTTTTTTAAAATAAAGTTTTTAGTTCCAACCCTTACTAAAGGGGTGTGGTGGTAGGGCAAATGTATATTGTCAGACCACTCCTCTCTTTTCACTCTTCTCTTTTCTTACCATTAAGAGACAACTTGTTTTCCAGAGCTAAGGCACAGCAAGCAGACTGTGCACTGAGCTTGACATAACAACAATCCTTCATGTTCAATTCTTGCATGAATTCTGTTGTACCTAAATCACAAATTTGGTTCAAACCAGCCCCAGGTGGTCCCTGACCTCAAATAAGCACCTGTAATAACCCTGTTTTGGTAATAAAGCCTTGCTATGATAGACTTTTTGCCTAGGCAAACTTGCTTCCTCATTGCTAAGGTTACAGCTTACTGTTTGGTTATTTATCTAGCCACCGCTCTCTATCATGGCTTGGTGTTCAGACCCTGTCTCCTCCACACCTCCACACACTCAGGTCTAGTTTTCCTCCAACAGAATAAAGAAGGATTTTTGCTTATTCCTTCAGTAAGCTCTTTGCTTTTGTTTTATTTTTTGGAATTGATGGTGTACAACCTCTGTGAGCTCTTTGGTATTTTCAGAGTTTAACACCAAGTGGTTCTTCAGTCATTTATTTTCAGAGTCTGCCAGGAAGAGTACAGAGAAACAAGGATCTTTGGAAAGAATATTAGCCGCAAACCAGGAACCTGTGATTTCACTGGAATAGGGAACTTCCAGGGGAGGAAATTCCCTCTATCAGTACAGGCAGTCACTTTTCTGTAATTTGTAGTCTTAGGGCATTGACTGAGAGATTAAGGGACTTGTTCAGAGCCACAGAAATGAGACCTAAACCCAGTTTTTCTTCTTTCTATACCCTACCAGGTCATTTGCCTCTCCTTCCAGAAATAGAAGGCAAAAATAAGCGCCTTCTGTTTTATTAAAATAATTATAATGTAAGCTTACTTTGCATATTTGTGCATTGAATAACATTACTTTTAAGTTTATATATGATGAAAAATATATTTAACCTATGATAATAGTAATGTAGTCAGCCCTAGGAATTTTAGCTTTCTCCCTTCCTTTCCTCCATCCTTCCTGAGAAAAATAAAGTCTATTTGCCTCCAGGGATATGCATGGTGATGATTACGTAAGTCTGTTAAGTAGGAGACACTGAAGAAGGCACCAAGGTAAAAGAGACAGCAATGGCAAACAGGGGAGAAGAGAAGAACTCTGGAAAAGAATTTTCTTTTCCTTCATCTCATACCAGGACAATGGCATTTGATAGCCCCAAGGACTCCATTCAATCATCCAGAGTTGGCCTGAGAAATTGGAGGACTCAGCATACATGCTACAGGGCCAGAAAAGAGTAAGAGAGAACAAGAGCAAGAATAAGGCAGAGAGAAATGCTCTCTCCGTCCCCTGCACCCAATTTGAAGGCAGTAGAGTATAGCCAAGATGGAGCTGGCCCAAACAGTGCTTCTAAGAATGGACTATCCCATCTGAAACCAACAGTGACAACTGAAATTTACCTACATCTTTGGAATCAAGGGTTCTTCTTTAAAGCATTTTTGTTTTCCTTCTTGTTCTAAGTGCAACTTTCTTCTATGCAGGGTGAACTGAAAATTTACAAGTGGTAAGCTGGTCCCGTTATGTTGGGAATTCCACATCTACATTTTGTCAGATTTCCTGGTTATGCTAGGGGATGGTGGAAATCCCCTGACCCATATTCTATTGTTTTGAAAGGATCATAGATTTACAACTGAGTGAGACCTCAAATATTGTCTAGTCTCCTGGTCCCTCCCTTTACAGACAAGACAGTAAGGGCCATAGAGGTTGGGTGACTTGCCCAGGACTGTTATCCAGGGAATACATGATATAGTCAGGATCTGAACCCAAGCCTTCTGATTCCTAATCTGTTGCTCTTTTTGTGGGGCTTCTCTGCTTCATTTGCTGTCCAGTGCCCAGCTGTCATGATGCAGATACGCTGTTTACAATAAATCACTTACAAATTTACCGAATTATTTTAAAAATATTTTTACCAAGCAATTTCATGTTTACCAAACAATAACTGTTTATCAGGAGCTGTCATTTCACTCTTTTTCCAAACTCTGAGTACACATCTAGTCCCTGTGTCTACAGTCTTCCTGGTTCTGTTTTTCTTTTATATCTCTGTATTATTTTGTATGTGGTTGATCATGTTTGCTTATATTCTTCACTTCTAGAAGGGAGATGATACTTAATCAACTTGCCACATGAGGTTGTTGGGAAGATAGGTACTGGACTTCCAGATTTCAAAGGTGGAACTTGAAAAGTGTCAAGAGTTATATGAATGTAAGGTAAGGTTATAATCAATTCCTACTGTATTGAAGGGAAAAAAAGTTCGGTTGACCAAATCCAATTATGTGAGTCATTAAATGCATTAAAGCATTTCTGTTTTCCTTTTTGTTCTAAATGAAATTTTCCTCTCTCTACAATGTGAACTGAAAATTTATAAGTGGCAAGCTGATCTTCAATTGTTCCTGAGGAATTTTTCCTTTTCCTTTACTGGGTCCTTGGAGAGAGGTCAGCACACTGGACACGAGTGTACATGATTTGGTATGGTACCCTGTTCCAATACAATAATATTGGTATGTCTTAATATGTTGCTGGGACTTCTCTTTAAACTGTGCAAGGGCATTTGGGGATGTTTGAGAAGCCAGGAGTAAAGATTTAGACCATTCCTTCTATCAACAAATATTTTGGAAGCATCACCCTGTGCTGGGTTATAAAGGTTTAGATTAGGCATTCCCCACATCTTCATGGAGCTAGCAGAAGGATATAATGCAAATGCAGATAATCATAATACATGTTACATGATAAGAAAAGCAGTATGGACTGGTGATTAAAGGACTAGTCTCAGAGTCAGGATACCCTCATGACAATTACTGATACTGACACTTGCTAGTTGTATGACCAATAGCAAGTGATTTACCCTCTCTCAATGCTTCCCACAACTTTCTAAGACCATTAAGTTATAGTGTAGGCAGTTTCTACATTAGGGGATATCTATGTCATGGAAGTATAAAATATTGATGGGAAGTACATGAGAGAGGAGTAATTCGAGATCCAGATCAGGAAGTGTAATGGCAAGCAAAGAAGTACTCAGCACCTTGTTTCAGCTACTTAAGTATTTAGCACCTTGTTTGAGCCCCTTGTGATTTGAAGGTAGGAGGAACTCGCTGACAAAACAGGAAGGGTGTGACAGGAAGGAGAACCACCATATACAAGGAGGAGCACAAACTGGGACTGAGCAGAACTGAGAAGGGAACACTTGTGGTGGTTGGCATTCTGTCTGTGTTGATTTGTGTTTGTGATACTTTGTACAGAAGCTCTGGGACCTTACTGGAAGAGGATTTTCTTGTCTGTTTACAGAAGTCCTAGAGGAGGATTTCAGAGGTCCAGAGACTATGCTGATTGAAGAGGTTGGAAAGAGCTGGGTGTTTCAGGGATATTATATGAATCCCTTAAGGCTTCTTGTCTGGAAAGAGTTTCACAGGACTCAAGCTATCTTTTGGCAGAGTTACAAAAGTTTATTGTTATACTGACTTAGAAGCAGGCAGGAGAAGTAGGGGGACCTGCAAGGTGCAGGGATCTAAGGCAGAGTTATAAAGTTTTACACTTTGCAGCAGGCAGGAAAAGGTTAAGGAAACCTGCAAAGTGCAGGGGTTAGAGACACAGTTTTTATAATGATAAAATCTGTCAGTCAAAGGTTAATTGTGCTAACTAGGTGGACAAGGGTGGAGTTAGGGAGGAGTTTGGGAGGAGTTTAGGAGTGGTCAGTGCTTAAAGGGACATGCACTTTTTATATCAACTGCACAGGTGTATTGCCCATAATTCACTGGGACATCCCCCGGGGGTGGGGGAGGGGCTATCAGGAAGTGTGGTTTTTGCCTTGTGACATCACTAGGTTACTCTTGATCATGGCTGAATGAGATATGTCCAATCTGTTACTCATCTTTGACAATATGACTGTTGGGAGGATAGGTTTGATTGTTTCAGGAGGTGCCAAGTCTGGAAGCTAGACTGATTAGGAATTCAGAAATGGGAGGGAGTTTTCTCTTCAGATAATGTTGTTCAAGGTTTTCCGGTGCAGCTGGCCACTTAGAACAAAGGAAGTATACATTTCTCTAAGGGTTTTTTTTATTAAATACTTGGGTGATGTATTCATAGGTACTGTATCTAGGCAGACTGCTAGCTCAGGGAAAAGACTTTTAGGCTAGGGGCAGGAGAGAGGCAGAGTTCATGCCTTTATGGCTGGGGGAAAGTGTGATTTTACAACTTAATTGCACAGGCTTATTACAAACTGATGTTGCATACATAGGTACCTGAACACAAGTGACATTTTACAAACTGAGGTTACAGACAAAAGCATCCCAGACCCCATCACTGATGATTTGTGTCTACTTCTCAGATCTTGTTTGTGGGTCCGTATTGATTTCACAGGCAGATAGCAAATTGATGATGGTGCCGGCAATATGTGTGTATGTTGTTTTGGCTCTGTTAAGCTTTGTTTTCCCAGAAGCAAAAACTGCAAAGGACTTGAGGTGAACTGGACACTGTGAGCTTCAGTGTGGAGCAGCCTGCCTGTGAATCCAGGGGACCGTTGTGTAGATTCAGGACCCATGGAAGAAGAACCATGGAATCTGGGGGCCAGCCTCAAGCCAAGATGAAAAGACCTCACCTTGGGTACTTAGTGCTGACTGAGAAGATCATGACTTACTGTGGCCTAAGGGTGGGAGAACTTTGTACTTTGTACCTTGCACCCCTCAAAAACTTCTGGAAACTAATCTCCACTCAAGAAGAAAGAAGACTTTTTGACTGAGAAATTAAGACAATGTGACCTAGGGGTGGGAAAACTTTGACCTTTGTTCTTTGTGTCCCTTAAGGAGGATCGCTCCTTAAGGATAATTGAGTTAAGGACTTACTGAATGATATCTTTTGTTTAAAACTAGGTGGCCACCTTAGTTATAAGTTGTTAAGTTATATCTTCGTGAATGCTGTACTTTGGTTTCTGTGAATGTTTTGCCTTAGTTTATTGCTGAATAAACAGACAGTTCACTATACTATGTGATCAGAACCTTGAAGCTGTTCACAACAGCAGTCCTCTGGAGAACTTCTCGTGATTGGCTTTACAGGAGGTTATTATGATTTGGGGGGATTAAGGAAGGCTTCCTGGAGAAGAGAGCATTTAAATCAGACTTTAAAGAATGGATAGAAATTCAGCATTGAGAGATGGGGAGAAATGGTAGTTTGCCTATGAGGAGCAGCATGGAAAAATGCACAGAAGTGGAGAAAGCACAGGTTGTATTCTGGAGACATTTAGTTGGAACACAGAGTGTGTGTACTTGTGTGTGTGTGTATGTGTGTGTGTGTGTGTGTATGAGAGAGAGAGAGAGAGAGAGAGAGAGAGAGAGAGAGAGAGAGGAAAGATTGAGGGCAGAATTAATATGGGATGGTACTGAAAGGGCAGGGTGATGCTAGACTAAACTTGGTAAGCTTAGGTGCTAAGGATTTGGAGACAGAAGTTAACATGAACAGACTTATACATTAAAGAAGATTGCTTTGGTAAGAGGTTTATATTTAGAGCAGGAAGAGAGAAGGGATGAAGGAAAGGTCTTAGAAAAGGTGGAAAAGTTGCTGTAAGGTGGTGATGGGAACTACCTATGGAATAGGGATAGTGGGAATGGAGGAGAATAGAAATGAGAGATGTTGTGTAGATAGAATCAACAGGACTGTCTTGCTCTAGGTATTATGATAAAGGTATGCACATTTTTGGACTCTCCTCATCTGTGTTGTTAATACTTTTATTTCCTTGACTGAGAGGTCATTTTATAGGATCCAAAACAGCAATAGATTTCTTGCTCAGTTGTCAAATCAAATCAAATTTTTAAAAATCATTCGTTAAGCCCAGCCAAACTAGGAGGCAGTGTGGTGAAAGAGTACTGGATTGGTAGCCAGAGGAGCTGAGTTCAAATCCTGACTCTGCTGTTTACTGTAGAATTTGGGGAAAGTTTATTTTTTTAATCTGGGCCTCAGTTTTCTCTTATGAAAAAGAGGATAGGGAGTTGTAATATGTTACTTTTAATGTTCTTTAAGGCCTAGGTTCAGATCTTGCTTCTAACACTATCTTTGTGACTGAGCAAGGCATTCCACATCTCTGAGCTTCAGTTTCTTCCTCCGTGGAATAAGGATGATATCTATAACATTGATATAGTTTGTTGTGAGCATCAAATGAAATAAAATGTAAAATAAAATAAAACTTGAAGTTATATAAATGTCAGTTGTTAATAATGTTACAAGAAGCTTCTCTTCCAGTATCATGCCCCATGATATATTTATATATATTGGAATATTTTAATTTAGTTTCCCTTTTTATTATGATGAATTCTGGGGAAATTTCTTTTGCTTAATTATACATGTTTGTAATGTTGGGAGTTTTCCCCTCAATTTCTCAATGAATGGAGGAATGAGAAAGAAAATTTTCAAGTAAAAATAAAATTGAATTTAAAAAACAAAAGATACAGATATATTTTTATAGAACTAGATTTATTCTTTATTTTTTATTCCTCTTTCTGTTTTGAAATATACTCAAAAAAGGATTAATGATTAAAAGAGTATAATTTTTTAATATTATAAATTCTGATTGGATAAAAAGAACAGTATCTGAATAAACCTGTTTCCATATTATCCTGCCAAATACTGTATTTCTTATAGTTATAAATTTTGCTTTTGGATGGGTTGGAGATGCTACCTCTTTTAATTTACATTTATTTTGATAAGCATGGAAGCTAAGCATTTTTTGAATTACTTGTTTATATGCCCACTGAGATAAGGATCTTGCCTTTATTATCAGTTTCCTATAAAGTTTGGATCTTAGGATTTTCTGGAATGTGGTGAAGTTGGCTTGAAAGACCTGAATCCTAAATGTTCAATGTGAGTATTTACACCTTGGCAAGCTATCGATTGGGACTTATTTTGTTAAGTGCCTAGATTTAAAGTGATGGAGAAAATTTTACAAATGTATATTAGATTTAAAAGTGTGTCCTGTGGACATCTTTTATTTCTGAAGAGCCAGTTGTAAAACATCTACCAGAATACTGTTACTTTTATGGGACATAACCACCAGAAAATTGTTTTCCTGAAGGTTTTTTTCTTATTTTTTAATTATGCTTTTCCATTTTCATATTAAAAAATTAATATTGAATCCATCTACCTTGTTTGCAATACTTTTTTGCATTTGTTTAATAAGTTTATCACTTTTTGACTTTGTAAATACACACACACATATATGCATATATATGTGTTTTGGAGGAGTTCTGGACCTGTAATTTCCTTGGTACAGAAAACTCCCTAGTGAGGAAATTACCCTCTATATGTATACCATGCAGAGAGACAACTGTTTTGCATACTATAGGGTTAAGTGATTTCTTCAACCTTACACAGCCAGTAAGTATTAGCAATGGGATTTAAACCAGGTATGACTTAGGTCATTATGATAGGATACCTCTCTATAAATAAATCTCCTTACTCATTTAAAAATAATTTGTAAATGGTTCTTAATTCTAACACATTCCCTACTTGACCAAAAGAGGCACATAAATGTTTGTTGATTTGAATTAAATTGAAATGTTTTAAGGGAAGAAAATTCTTATTCTTATGTTTGGGAAGAAAATTCTTATTCTTTTCCCCCAATATACTCCTTGACTTTCTCCCCTGGTTATTTTTCATACAAATTTCACTGTCATATGTAAATCTATAGAGTTGCCCATTGAGATTTTAATGAATATTAGAGTAAATCAATAAATTTTGGGAATATTGACTTGTATTTTCTATTTTCCCTACCTATGAACATGTGATATTCTTCCATTAATTTGGGCATTATTTTCTGTTAATTGTTTTTCAGATTTTCTTTAAAGTCTTCTCCTATGTTCTCTGGTAGGTTAATAGTAGGGCACTGAATATTTTCTGTTCTGTTCTGGCGTTTGTCCTTCGTTTTTGAAGAGGACCAATGACATCATGGGTGACGTCTGGATGAACTGGATTAAAGTGAGGCAGGGCTGCACAAAGTTGTCGGCCTCACTCTCTTCCTGAGTCATCCAAGTCTAGTGGCAGGACAAAAGTCAAGACGATTGGTCCAGAATGCATTGAATGACTTTGGCATTTTTGATGCCTGACCAACCCTCAAGTGCTCCATAGCTCCTGCCTGAGCTGCCTTTGTAGGTATTCGAACAAACTGTTCTTATCTACCCCATTCCACTGGGGGAAGTCTTCACATGCTTGAAGGTAGACATCCCCCTGTATCAATGATGAGTTTGAGGCCTATCAATTCCCCTTAACCTGGTTTAGCATGTTTGCCTAGAATAGATGGTTTACCAAGGTGTATCCGTGGTACATGCAACAACTTCTTGAAGCCACAGGTGAGAGATGGGTGAATCAAGTTACATTGAGCAGCCCTGAAAAGGGTTCAGCAAGCCTTCACACCAGAAATGCTAGTCCTCCCTCTCAAGTGAGCTATGGTAGAGGTGCAAGGAGAGACAGAGGCAAAGGACAAAGGAAAGGAGACAAGGTAGTAAGGTAATGGAGAGGCTGCAGTAAGATAGGGACACTGAGGTACTGTTTTGAGTTGGTCCAACCACTCCAGAAAACAATTTACTGTTATTTTAAGAGTTATCTTTAAAAAAAGAAACTATTTATACTACATATTTTCATTGGGCTAGAGCCAATGACCACATTTTACATAATTATAATTTCAAACTACCAGTTCAAATACGTGTGATCTCTTCAAGAGGTTAATCATTCATGCTAATTGGGACCTGGCTTAGTGAGGTAAAGGTGAAGTCAGAAGAAATTAAGAGAGATCAGATAGGATACTTCATAAGATCTTTTATTATTCTAAGATGTAATGCCTATAAAATAGACATGACCCTACTTGTTTCCAAATGCAAAGTAAATTTGTATTTCAGGCAACCGATAAGAAATGACTAAATATCTAGTATGCTGCACAATGGATAGAGTGAAGGACCTGGGGTAAGGATGGCTCATGTTCCTAAGTTAGAATCTGGCTCAGACATTTACTAGCTATGTGACCTTGCACAAGGCACAACCCCAATTGCCACAGTTTCCTCTTTTGTACAATGAGCTGGAGAAGGAAATAGCAAACTACTCCAGTATCTTTGCCAAGAAAACCTCACATGTGGTTACAAACAATTGGATACAACCAAAATGACCTACAACAACTTTAGAAATGGCCTGAGAAGGTAACAACCCTTAAAAAAATTATGAAGCAGGTTGAAATTTATCTTCAGTTATCTCCCAGACTCCCCTGTGTCTCTTGAACTACTCAAAATTATCTGTACTATGTCTGCCTTCTAAGAGACCTCTAAGAAAATCTTCCGGGCCATAGTCCATGCCCTGTGCTTCAGCTTGTCCATGGTCTATGTCTTAGGATCTAGCCATTTTTCTGCCTCCTCTCACTTTGCTTACATTCACCTCTATCTCTGAACATCTATCTGATTACCATGAAAAAGTCTGACAAGCTAAGCCTCACTAGTGTGTTAATGACTGATTAAAAAGTTGAATGCTTTGGTTATCCCTCCCAAGTATTTATATTTTATTTGGGAATTTTTCTTGGCCTAAATGCTAGAATTCCAGAAGTTATGGCAGGTTGGGGGAGAAAAAGGGAGTGGCTCTTAAAGAATTCTGATCACCACACTTAGGTGATAAAAATTCCCAGCAAACTTAGGGCTCTTCAAATTGCTTTTTTTTTCATGCCAATGCTTAAAAACTTCTCTGAGGCACATTAGGCTATTCTAATTTAAGAAATCATTCATTGGGATCATAAAAAATAATTTACTGTCTCATTTGGTGAACTGCCATGGATAGAATTAAAAAAAAAAAAAACTTTCCCCAAATGATTTAGGCCAGCACAGAAATTAAGCCTCCAAAGGAAGAAGCAGGTCAGGCTTGTGAACTATTACAAATAAAGCCGATTATATAACAGGTCTGAAATAACTGCCCAGGGAACTGAACTGTTATATGGTCTTAGAATTCTCTGGTACTTCACCATAACATAGCCTTGACACTCCGAGAGTTAAGCAGAAATCTGAATGAGATTTTATCTCAGTTAATGGGTGTGCCTTCTTCCTTAGATATATAATTTAATCTCTTTGTCAATTCTACTTATTTGATAAGGAAGCCTAATTGTCTTTCCTATTCAGCCATGTACAGACTTTTCAGCATGAAGTAACACAAATCCTGAACTACAAGTTCCTTCTGGTTTATAAAATAAATAAGCTATTTCTTTAGGAACAGAATTTAATTTTGGCACTGAACTGAGGAAAATTTTCCATGTAGAGCAGGGTTAGGAAACAGAGGAATTTTTAAAATGAGTTCCTTCCATCTATGAATTCTGACAGGCCCAACAGATTTCTCTAGATCAATTTACTCTTTCAAACACATCCCGAACCCAGTGAATGTTCAGCTTAGCTTTATCTACTGATGCTTTGTCCATTATTCAAGGAGATCCAATTATTTATTTGCATTCAAAGTCCTGCCCATAGTAATTAGTCAGGATGTGCCAACTCTGTCTCCAACTGTCACTCCTCCCTGTCACATGGCCCCTGATCTCTCAAAAAGGTGGGAAGTCTAGGCTTCCAGACTAGATCCTTAAAAAGTATGTGTCGCTACCCAAATACTAATGCTAACTATAACCACTTACAGTTAGCAACATATTAATATATGTGTGATTGTCAAAATTATTATGGAGCAAGATTTCACAGTTTGTCTGTTACATGAGGATTTCTCTTCACTAGGCTGGATGATTTTGGGGGTCCCTTCCAGATCTGAGTTTCTGAGTTTTTGAGGTGTTGAAGTAAAGGCCTAGTTCAGTTTAAATTTTTCTAGCTTATCACTCTATCTCATTCCTGAAATTGCTGCCATTATACTAAGATGGTTCCAGTTACTGGATTGAGGGAAGCCTTGTAGGTGAGTGAGCTCAGTTTTGTAATAAACTCAATATGAAGATACCTCAAAACTTGATTCAGATTGCTTCTAATTTAGAAACAAAAAGTAAAACATCAATTTAAACAAAAATTATGGGATTGAATCAAGAAAATTTTACATTATTATATAATAAGTCATCAATCTCTCTCTGTCATTGATTTTTGACAGGACTAACAGACTCCTCAAGATATAATTTGGTCCTGTCAAATGTGGTCCCAAGTATGCTCCCAGCTAGGCTTCACATGTAGGTTTATTATTTATAGGAATTCAATTATTCATTTGATTTAAAAAAAACACTGCTAATAGTAATTGATGAGATTGTCCTTCCTCTGACTAAAACTGGCCTCAGCACTCAGAGATGTACTACCCCCACACCAATTTTCCTTCCAAATATCTTTTCCCCTTTTCCTCATAGGATGGAGTTAGGCAGGCCTGAAAGTCTATAGCCTTCAAAACATTGTATTCTCAACCTAAATATGAATTCTAACTTCTAATTCTAACCAAGAAAACCCTTCACAGCACCATTTGCTGATAGAAATAAAAATATTAATGTCTATCTCTTTGCCTATGATTTCTGACAAATCTAAAGGCTTCTCTGATTCCAGCTCTGCCCTGCTGGTCAGGTCGCTCAGCATGTAACCGGCTGTAATTTCACCTATCGGCATTTGGTCTTCCCAGGAAACCAATGATTTGCTTCAACTATTCATTCCCCTTTCCTAGGAATTGGCCAGGATATGCCTCTTCAACCCAGTAATGAGCTGCTTTCTGCCAGATTCTCCCTCCAACTGCCATTCTTCCCCATACCTTTCCCCCAATCCCCTACTCCTCACAGGATGGAAGCTCAAGATGAACAGTCAGATACTTTTAAAGGGCCGGTCACTCTCTCTGAGCTGACCCTTATCTGATCCATAGAATCAAGTGACTAATTCCATAGGCCAGGGGTTTCTTTCGCTTTATTTTATAAATGAGATCCCCAGATTTTCTGAGCTCTCCTACTCTGAGCATGACTTTAATGTGCAAGACAGATTTCTATAAATTAGTTGAAGGCAGTGTCACCTATGAGAGCACGGATGAACTAACAAATTAAGTAAGTATAAGGAATAATGTGAGATTAAGCTTTCCTTCATTCTCAGGAATTGCTCTGGTGTTTCTAAACTTGACTGAGATCACACATAGGCATATATTGCGTCTCTTCTTTCTCTCCTCCCTGAACCTTAAGAACCAAAATTGTTGTGCCTCCTTTTGGAAGAGATTACATTTTAAGTGCTCAGGTTCTTCTGACTAAGGGTCAGCTGGCCTGGGTTGTAGTCCTTGTCCTAGCCCTTCCTAATAAGAACCATAGGGAGTTGGCTCTCTATATAACTCTTTGTATTACTCCTTCCCTGAACTCACACCCTTGACTTTCTGTCATCAGTTTTCTAGGTGAGAGATGATGAGGGCCTGGACTAAGGTGTTAGCTGTATGAGTAGAGAGAAGGAGTCATATGCAAGAGATGCAAACATAGAAAGGACAAGATTTGGTAACTGATTGGATATGTAGGACGAGGAAGAGTGGAGTTAAGATAATGTCAAAATCACACACAGACTTGGGAAGGATGGTGGTCCTTTCAATAGAAATAGGATAGTTTGAAAGAAGGAAGGATTTGGGGGAAAAGATAATGAGTTTATTTTTATTTTTAGACATGTTAAGTTTAAAATGTCTCCTGGACACTGAATTTGGATTACACGAATTTTTAATGTATGGCTAGGTGTAACCTTTCACGAGCAGGTAGGTGGCACAGTGCTGGGCCTAGAGTCAGGAAGATCTGAGATACTTATTAGTTGTGTGAAGCTGGGCAAGTTATTTAACCCTGTTTGCCTCAGTTTTCTCATCTGTAAGATGAGCTGGAGAAGGAAATGGCAAAACCACTCCAGTGTCTTTTGCTAAGAAAACCCCAAATGGCGTCATGAAGAATCAGACATGACTGCATTGACTGAACACCACCAACAACAATATACCCAGTCAGTATGGTTGGGGGATTTCCTCCAGTTTTATTCAGCAGCTCTTGAGTGGGAAAGGAAGAGGTAAATGGTGGAAGTAAACTAGGGCTGAGATATGGCAAAAGAAGAATGGTGATAGGCTGGGCAAGGGATTCAGGAGTAGAGTACCGCTTCAAGTTGAATGGCCAACTACTGGGCTGAGATGGAGAGATAGGAGAGTGGAGTCAGAAGAAGGATAATGATATGAGAAAGTACTAAGGGAGAGGGAATGGAGGGCTCAACAAAAGCAGAGAATAGGGGCAGTGTGGGTAAAGCATAGGGAGAGGCAGAATTATAGAAGGAGCCAGACAAGTTGATGTCAGAGTTTCTAATTAGGATAGTAGAACACTTGTGCATGATAGCAAGAAGTAGTATGGAGTATGGACCTTACACAGCAGAGATAGTGTGAAGGAATAGCCCATGGGATTTAAGGAAGTTGAAGAAATGAAAGGTTACGGCAGTGGTTCTCAACCTGTGGGTCGTGACCCCTTTGTGGGTCAAATGACCCTTTCACAGTGGTCATTTAAGACCATTGGAAAATACATATTTCCAATGGTCTTAGGAACCAAGACACTGCTCCTCTATCGATCTCCAGGTGGGTCCACCCACATGCAGATATACCCATATAGGAGTATTAAAGGGTCGTGGCAATAGGAAGGTTGAGAAACACTGGGTTAGGGAGTTTAATGAATTTTAAAGCTTCTTAGTATAAATACAGGGTATGAGAAGGATGAAAATGGCAGACCAAACTTGACTAGAGCATAGTGATGTCATTTTGGTCCTCTTCAAGAACAAAAGACAACAACCAACCAGCAGTGATTCAGAAGCCAACTCTTAAAGAGGAATTTCTTACGATTGTAGAGAGACCCTGAACCTCAGGACAAGGCGTCTCAGTGGGGAAGTGACCCCCAGAATGCTGCCCCAATGCTGGGAGAGAGACTTCCAGAAGCAAGAAGGAGATTCCCTGGGGGATGGAAAAGAAGAGGTCAGAAGCAGTTATGTGATGGTTTCTTAGATTAGCTTCTTAGTCTTGCTAGCTGGGCACTCATCTGTCTCTACCTACAGAAGGTATGCAGGTGCTTCCATTCCCCCTTAGGTTATGCCTCTGTTGTCTCATCCCAGGGTAGGGATCTACCTGAATCTAGCCCTTTATATCACAACAGCCAAATGTCTAAATTCAGACAGCTCTAGGACACTATTCGTACTCTGTTGGCCTTGGAAAGCTGCTAAGCTTTTCTAAACCAAGATAATCATGCAAAGAATTAACCTTCTCTTTCTTTGATGCTGTAAAGATTGGAAATAAAAAAGATTTCCCACAAAACAATTCAAATCATCCTAGACAATTGTCAATGACACAACAAACCAGAACCAGAACCAAAACCATAATCCAAACCCAATACCATAAATTTAGGAACCAGGAAAGGTTTACTGAGTCAACCAGCAAGGGAGCCCCACCCACACTGGCAGAGACTCCCAAAGGAACAAAAGGACAAAGCCTTTATAGGTTTCAATTTAGGCAGGAGGTGAATTGGGTAGCATCAAGGCCTGATACTGGGGGATATGACATCCTTTGATTGGGTAGGCCTGTTGCAGGACTAGTACCAGGAATGGATCTTCAGGTTAGATATCTCTTGTAACCTCACCCAAATAATAGAACTGTCTTTGCTCTTTCAGCAATGAGGAAGGTCACAGGTGGCTGGGTGAGGATGGAGAAGGGGGACCTTGCAATGCAAACACAGTCAGGAGCAACATAGAGGAACTGACAAAGTAGAGTTGCTGTAGTTTTCTTGGCTACCCGCAAAAGCAAGATGTTATATGGAAAATCCCTGAAATAAGGATTATACCAAAGGCCGTTGGCCAGGAGGAGACATAATATTGAGTATGTAATAACTACTTGGAAAAAGTAATCAAGTGGTTTTTATGATTCTCTAGGATATGCCTGTGACACAGTCATGCCACTGTAATATCAACTGCCTTACTTGAGGTCTTCAAAAACTTGTCAGAAAAGACTCCTGTTAAACTATACATTTCTTTAAAGGGCTGCTGAGGTCCCTTCCAACCCTGACTTTCTGCATGAGTTTTTGAGAGGGTTGAAGCTTAAAACCTAATGAAGTTTTACACTTAATCCCAGCCAAGAGTAGGACCTCACCCTCAGGTTCTCAGTGCTATTTACTGGATAAGGTAAGGACAGACTGAGTACTGATACAAATCCTGCTTCTGTTCCTCCTAGTTTGTCCAAGGAAGGTAAATTCTTTTTTATAAAGGAATTCAAATTAGGATACCAAATTAAGATCTAGATCACATTTCTGGCTAATGGGAACAAATAATTAACTGATGCCTTCAATACTAAGGTCTAGTTCTCTGGTCCCAGTTTCTGCCAAGATGAACAGCTTTATACCGACCCAGATCTGCTCTGTCTCACACTTTCTCCAGAGTGTGTCCAACTAGGCTTTAGCTGTTAGTGTTTGGATTGTTATTCATAAGTCACTTACTTCAGATAAAAGCTCATCAGTACCAATGAATCAGGACCTGCCTGTTCTGACTGAAACTGGCCCAGTCACTCAGTGATAAACTCTTCCTGCCTGATTCTGTTTCCAATAGTCATGCCTCATACACCCCTGGCACATTCCTCTATTGCCTTTCACAGGATGAAGCCCTGGCTGAAGGCTATCCAAAGTCTTCATGTCTTTGACAAAGGTTCTCAACTCAAATTTGAACTTGAATCTTAACCCTCACAATGTAATTAGGGGATGACTGGTCAAATGATGGCTTAGCAGGTTTCGCAGTTGGCTAGTGGACTTTGGTTATAATATATTCACAGTTACACTGAAAAGATGTTGGTTGGCAAATGGTATCTTTCATGAGCCAGGCTTACTCAGGGTCTAAATATTGTATGAATTTTAAAACATCCTATTTATATACAGCCTACTAAAGATAACAGTTTTTCAGGGCACCTCAATTGCCAAGTTTAACATTTTTTTTTATGAGAAAGATTCTGAGTTCCAAACCAGACACATTTTTGGAATATTATTCTTTTTGAAATTCCATTCTGGAGGGAATCTTCCCAAAGGGAATCTTCAAGCACTTAAGCTAGCTCTCCAGTCACCTTCATTAGGTCCCTTGGTTTTTTTCCCCAAGGCCTCAAGTCTTTTCTTATCTGTAATAGAGTCATAAAGGGACTGCCTACAAGCTCTTCTTCTCTCTGGTAGGCATAGGAGTCTGAAACAGAACTCACCTCTCAAGAGAATGAATCTTTCCATCTTTATTTGATAGGGGTCTGGGGCTTCCATGGTACCACCTTAGAAAAATTCCAAAATTAGCAAAAAAAATCTAAAATAGGGATGGAAGAATGCAGAGTTCTAAGGCTAACTATAAAGAATCATCAATTCAAGGACCACCTCAATATTCGAGAGTTTTGTTCTTGTTCAGTCATGTCTGAGTTTTTGTAACCCTATTTGGGGTTTTCTTCACAAAAATTTTGGACTGGTTTACCATTTCTGTCTCTGGTTCATTTTATAGATGGGGAAACTGAGGCAAACAGGGTGAAGAGACTTGCCTAGGGTCACACAGCTAGTAAGTGTCTGAGGCCAGATTGAAACTCAGATCTTCCTGACTCCAGGGTTCTATCAGGCTTTTCCTCACTACTGTAGCCTATGTCAATATTTTTTTCTCTTCATTCCTATGGCACTTGAAAAAGACACAAACATTTATAAGATACACAAACACAATTAAAAGAGGCTCAAACATTAAAATTACAAAGCTCTTAAAAAACAACTGTTTAATTTATTAAGTTAAGTGACTTGCCTCAGGTTGCATCGCTAATAAAGAGTAGAATTGGATTTGAACCAAGGACCTCTGAAATATCATCCAGGGCTCTCTCTCTGTCCCTTAGAAAGTGGAGTGTGTATGTGTGTGTGTGTGGGGGGGGTGAGTGTGGGTGTGTGTGGGGGTGTGGTTGTGGGTGTGGGTATGCACTTGTGTTTTCCTTAGCTGTGGCCCCTTTGATCGGGGAGGAGTTAGTTCATGGATGTTGCAAAGTAGGGTAGTTCCATGACAATGAGGGACCAGAAAAGGGTGGGAAAAGCTGAGGATGTGTTCTTGGGGACCAGAATCCTTCCTGTGGCCATATTCGCTCAGGAGTTCAGCTCTTCCTGAGATGGTTGGCTAAAGGTGGGTGAAGGAGAGATGGTTGAGAATAAAACTATGCTACCTGGGCAGCTGAGTTAGGCCCTGGCTTTTTACAGGGGCCAGCTTCCTTAGAAATGAGCAGGGTTTCTTGAGAAAGGCAACAAGAGAGGCAAAGGGGAGGTTTTTGATTAGGGGGTTGACAGCACCTAGCATTCTTCTCCAAAAGCCCATGAATTTCTTTATCAATCCCAAATCCTTTCCATAGAAAGACTGTCAAATCTCTTCTACCCTCCCTCTTTTCCCATTCATAACCTCCAAACTTTTTTATGGCCTCTAAATCTTTCTCTCTTGATCCTATAAATTCTCTCTCCATCAGCCCTAAAATCTTCTTTCTCAAATCAAAAACTCCTCACATTCCCCTCAAAATTTTCCCCATTTTCACAAGCTTTCAAACCCTACTTCCCAATCATTTTTTTCTTTCATTTCTGATATCTATCTTTATATTTCCACAGTTAAATGACATAGCCCAGGGAGTATCTGTTCATCTAATTCAGTTTACAGGCTGGTCTAGGGCTATCAGGTGGATTAGGAGTATAAAGGCTTATACTAATATAACAGGGCAATTTTGGGCAAGACTACAATACTTTCCAGCATGATACACACAGAAAGCAAGAAATAGGTATGATTGACTAAGATCTCGAATGTTCCAAAAGCATAGTATCTTGGGAAGTAATAGTTTCCCTTCATTTGAGGTCTTCAAAAGATAATTGAGGACCACTTGTTGGTTATGTTATAGTGGATATTTCTCATATGAGTTGGACTACATGGCTGCTAAGCTTCCTTCCAACTCTCAAAAATCTGTTCTTCTGTGACATTCCCATAAGATATTGTAATCAGGGCATAGAGGATGCCCTCACAAGTGAGGAGAAAGGGGAAGTCAAGTCACATAGTAAAGGAGTCTCCAGTCATAAAACCAACCACAGAGTCACAGTAGGAGAATCCTGGCAACTTGGTTATGTGGAAGGGAGAGGTAGCCAAGAGAGCTGTGGAAATTGCTAGAATCTACCAGTTACAGATGAGAAAACCAGATAGAGAGGTTAAATGACAGGGTCACACCACTAGGAAGTGTCTGAGGTTAAATTTTAACTCCAATCTTCCTGACTCTAGGCCCAGTGCTCTATCTACTGCCCCATCTAACTGTCACAACACATGCCACAACATAGTAGTCAGGGGTACAAGAGTTCACATTTCTGCCCATCCCCCAGCCTCTCTCCATGGAGACACTCGTGAAAATATAATAGGTTTTTTTTAAAATAAGTAATTTAACTTAAATTTAAAGTTAATAGTAAAAATTCACATCATCTAGACTCAGGATACCTGGAAGGAAAGTGCTTTGTGAACCTTAAAACTTCAGTGACTTTATATTTAGCACCTTTAGTGCTATATGAATGTTGATTATTATTCTCAGGTATAATAACCAAACATGATAATTGAATCATGCCTATGTTTTAAAAAATGAATTATGGAAAATACTATATTACCTTAAAAATAGCAGTATAAATACAACATATTAAATTTGTGGGAAGCAGACAAAGTGATACTTAGATGTAAATTTATATCTTAGAGCAAATGAATGTACTAAAGGAAATTGTTAAATTAAGAGAAAAGGCACGGCAAGATTAAAAATAAAATAAAAAATTAATGAGTAAATACAAACACAATTTGTATTCAATTAGGAAATGTAATGAAAGAAAAATGATCAAAAGCAGAAATGAAAAAAAGGTCACAAATCACTGCCCTCACCCTCCTTATTCCTTTTGAATAAAATATCCCTTTTTCAAACCCCTCCCAAGCCATTTTCATGTCATGATAACCATGAAGTCAAGTTTGTCTCTTTTTGCATAAGGTCATCCATCTACCTTGCCTGTTGCCTTAACTTTGCATATCTTCATGTGAACAAGTGAAGCAATAAGTACTTTCTTCAATTTTTGTCTCCTATGACCTTCTGAATGTCTCAACTGTTAATCTTCCTTTATTATAGTGATATCTAGCTTGCTGGAAAGAAGGAGGCAATTTTTATCTCTTTCTCATTCTTTTTTTTTAAGGCACTAGGCAAATGCATCCTTATCAGCCTTTGTTAGGTACCTCCATCCTTCGTAAATGAGTCACTATTGGGGGCGGAGCCAAGATGGCGGCGTAGAAGCAGCAAAGCACTGTAGCTCCCACACAAACAAGCTAAAAAACTCATAAAATGGGACTCTAAACAGATTTTCAAGCTTCAAAACTCTCCAAAAGACAGAAAACACATCTGTTGCTACAGGCAGCGCATTAGGCGGGGCTCTTCACAGCAGTCTGGGAGTCCCGGCCAAAACCCCGGCAAG
>CM053595.1:209879682-209895398 GCA_028646575.1 Pseudocheirus occidentalis | reverse complement strand
GAGGGCATAAAAGGGAACAGATTGTGGGAGGGGCCTTATAGTGGGACCAATGTTCTGGGCTGGGGGTAGGGGCAAAAAGGGGAGAAAATTTGTAACTCAAAACCTTGTGGAAATGAATGATGTAACCAAGAAAATAAATTAAAATTAAAATAAGTAAATGAGTCACTATCAGTGGTCCAGAATCCAAATCCTGTCACCAGCTTCTTAGTCAATCAACAGCAATTTACTAAGTACTTACTGTACTAAATTTATAGATGACAAAAAGAAGGCAAAAGCACAGTCCCTCTTCTCAAGGAATTTGTATTTTAATGGAACAGGCAACCTGCAAATGACTATGTACATATAGTATAAATAGAAAGTAATCCTAGAGGGAAGGAACTAGTAATAGAGAGTGCTGGGGAAGGTTCCTGCAGAAGGTGGAATTCAAGCTGAGTGTGGAAGGAGGCCAGAGAAGAGCTAAGAAAGAAGATCATGTCATGAATGGAGAACAGCCAGTGCAAATTTGGGAGACGGAACATCATGAATGAAGAGCCTCAAACATTTCAGAGTAGCAGAATTGTAGAGGTCATGGAAAGAAGGAAATATAAGAAGATTGGAAGGCAGGTTTTAAATGACTTGATCTACTTTCTATTTCCTCCTCACATCTGCCTTTCAGAATCCTTATCTTCCTTTAAGATCCAATTCCTTTCTGTGAAAGCTTCCTGGATTCTCTTTTCATACTGATTATATTCTTGAATTACCTTGTGTTTACTTACCTGGGAACAACAGAATCTCCCATAAAATTTAAGCTCCTTGAGGGCAGGAAATTGTTTTATTTTGACCTTATCTGTCTCACACAAATATATACTGAATTGATCTGAAAGCACTATACTTTGGGAATGATAGAATCCAAAGTCAAAATTATGCTTCTGTCTAGGGGCACCAGGTGAGATCAATATTATAGTCACCAGCAGAGGTCTAGCAGTACTAAATGTTTCTGTATAAAAATTACTTTGAGAGAAAATCCTGAAAAAGTGCTTTAATTCAATTTCAAATAAACTATGATAAGGAATTTCATTTCCTTGGGAGGAAAGTTTTTAAGATAAATCTAGGGCATTGATTCAACACCTTTAATCTTCCCAGAGGAAGTGTAAGGGAATAAAGAGGAAGGGTAAGGAACCTGAAATTCATGTGGGATAGGGTAGTGAGGAGTACTGGATGACAGTGATGCCTGGATGACTGGATGACAAAGAATCATATATTTAGAGCTATAGGAACCTTGGAGGTCCTTGAATACAACCCCTTATTTTATAAATGAAGAAACAAGAGAGTTTAAATGATTGACCTAGAGTCACACAGCATGTATCTGAGGCAGCATTTGAACCCATATCTCTTATGCTTTAGCCTCTAAATCACTGCTGACTCAAGCTCTTGCTGGGAATAGGAAAACTAATAGTTTTGCTTGTCTTAGCCCAATGTCCAGTGATTAGCGCTTGAATTGAAAGTTAACCCTGTGAACTTAGAGAGTGAAGTTGTGGGAGGGTGAAAGCTGAAATGGAAGAGACCCCACAGTACCTAATGGATTTTCTAGCTCCAAAGACAAAAGAAAACACTTGCTTAATAGATAGGAGGGGCTTGATGTGAGGGAGACTGGGAAATTGGTGAAGCAGCCTAGCTGGGAGAACTTTCTATTCTCCACAGGAAAAGTCTCAGAATAAAAAGATCAAGCAAAGAGAAAGGTGAGAACATAAATGCCTTCCTCCCCAACACTTTGAATCCTTCTTGACACTTTGAGGTAGGAGGTAGTTCACCAAAGGTAAGGTCAGTTAAGAAAGACAAAGCTGAGACGTTCTTTGTTCCATTTCCCAGAAATAAGTGAGAGAAGAATCTCTAGTTGATCTTGGATCCAGGGGGGAGACCAGAGATAAGGACCAGAGGAAAGTGAGGCTTGCTTTCTTTCAGTTTACTCCTTCTCTTTGTATTATTCCTCTGTCAACAGGTCAGAAGGACCTTCTACAACCAAGAGAAATCTCTACAGGCAATGGCCACTTTGTATGATAATGAGGATATAGTGGTGCCAGTCCAGAAGATACCTCATACTTAATGATGGTCAGCTTATGTCCAAGGAGTTCAATAGATTCTCTATCCCAAAGTGTATTCACCAAGAATCTGTTGACTGACCCAGAGTATTCTATTTTTGTTTTTGTTTTTGGAGGGCAGTTGGGGTTAAGTGACTTGCCCAAGGTCACATGGCTAGTTTTTTGTGTTAAGTGTCTGAGGCCGGATTTGAACTCAGGTACTCCTGACTCCTGGTGCTCTATTCACTGAGCCACCTAGCGGCCCCCCTGACCCAGAGTATTCTGAAAGAACACCAGGAGGAAAGGGAAGTAGAAATAGCTCTCTCAAGAGACTTTCAAGAGAAACTTGGGAAAAACCAGAGTTTATGACTACTTCACAGGATAGTCACAACAACATATCCTATTTCTTGGTCTGCTGAAAGATGTTCTCCATTGTAGAGGCCTTCAAAGAACATGTTCAATGTGGGGTCATGGATACCATATTTTTTAAGTAAGAAAGGAATCAAACAAGAAATACCTAGCAAAATTGGGGTCAAAATGAAGAAAGTAAGAAACTACACCAGGAGAATCAGTCTGAGCATTTGGAAGACTGGGGACTAGGGTGGGAAACTAAGCATCATGAAGAACAAAGAAAGATGCATCCTAGTGGCAAAAACACACTAAGAATAACTTCATGGGACTTTGAAGTCAAAAGAATAATTAGTGAGCTAGGGCAGGGGTGTGTGTGTGGGTAGAGTAGGAAATGGGATTTAATCCATCCTTCACAGCATCCCCAGCCCAATCATCTCATTTTAATTGACATACTGGGAATTCTGTGATATACCAGTAGGACCCAAATACTACATCCATAGTATCTGGTGCTCTCAATAGACAAGAGCATCAAGGAGAATAATAATCCCAGGGTAAGACCAACAGACAAGAGAAGAGAGGAGAGGGAATCCGAGGCTAGGATGGAATCAATCCAGAAGAGATCTCTCATTTATGAAATGGCAGTATCTGAGGACTTTACTGTAGACTCTCCTCCCCCAAGTGTATTCACCACATGGATCTTCTGCTTGACTTAGAAATGATCCTGGAAGAACACGAGGGAAAGGAAGCTGTGGAAACACCAGGACAATTAAGGGATGTTGGTGAAAACCAAAGAAATGGTGAGGGCCATCAGTCCATTTCCCTCAATGTGGTGCTAGAGATAAGTTACTTCTTTGTCTCTTCTCTACTGTAACCCAAGTTAGAGAAAAATGGGAAGTTTGGAACGAGAGAAGAGGACCTGGGTCAAAGTAGTCTGGTCTCTGATCTTTCCTGAGCCTCTGAATAAGGTGCCATCAAGGTGTTTAGAAGAAAAGGAAAGAATGTTAGGTCGCAAATGTCCTAGAAATAATGCCCTTTCCTTTGAGCATTTGATCCCACCATTCCAAACATTCTACCTGTCTGTAAACAGCTAATCAAGAAGCATTTATTAAGCACTTTTTATGTATTATGCCAGGTAAAGAATGAAATAAAGTCATCCTTGTCTTTAAGGAGCTCACATTCCATCAAGGGAGACAACATGTACCTAAATGAATATACACAACTTCAATACAAGGCAACTTTAGGAGAGAAATCTCTAAGAGTTGCAGAGATAAGCCAGTGAACTACATAAGTAAAAATGAAATGCATCATTCTTTTTTTTGCTTTTTTTTTGGAGGGCAGTTGGGGTTAAGTGACTTGCCTAAAGTCACACAGCTAGTTAGTGTGTACATGGCTAGTTAGTGTGTTGAAATGCATCATTAGTTAAAATGAATTTTTAAAAATTAATGTTCCATGATAAAAAAGAAAAACCCAAGCTACAGAGTTGTAATTTTGTCAGTATGTGTGTACCCCCCACCACCACTGATCCAAATTCCTGAGTATATGACAGTTGACCTTTCAGTGTTTCTGTGACCAAAAAATATCATCACCCCTACACGAATCCCTCTGAATTTACCTAGACTGTGACCCAGAAAATAGACCCAATCCATTACTGTGCCAGTACTTGGTGGCTCTCCAACTTGGTAGGGCTTGTCAGAAACAGAGTTCCATTGCCATAATCTCTAAAGACCAATAAGTAACCCAAGTTATCAGAACAGGATTTCAGTGAAGGAAAAATAGAAGATTTTTTTAAAGGCCAAAAACTTTGAGGAAAGATGAAAGAGAAAGTTTATTAAGGTAAAAACCATTCTCAGTGTTCTTTTTTAATATTTTGAACCATGGAATACCTCCTATGTGACTATAAATGCCATCTTTCTACTTCTGTCTCAGAGGATTTGGGAACAATCATAGAAAGGACTCTTTCTCACAGAAGACAAAGGTAAGATCTGTGAAAAGCTAAGAAAGACTAGAGAGTCTTTGATGCCAAAGGAAGCCACAAGGCAATGAAGCTGTGTACAAGCCAGGGGACTTCAACATGAAAAAACTAAGGGTTTCTTAAGAAAATAAATTATACACAAGTTCTTATGCACTAGATGCTGGGAATACAAACATAAAAGTGAGATAGTCCCTGCCCTCAAAGCACTTACATTCTCCTCCAGGAGAAAAATGGATTTACAGATGAATAAATACGGTATATGTACAAAATAAATAAAGGATGAGGGAAAGAGACATTGTAATTCTAACATCCAAGGAGTTAAGTAGTAAAATATATTCTAGTTTTGTCCATGGCCTCTCTTGGTCTCTGTAGCCTCTTGATTTCAAATCTTCCAAGAACTGATGGATTGGTAGGAAGACCGTGAAATGTCCAGTCCCCTGAACAGAGTAGGAGAGTGTGCTGAGAGTTTCCTGGAAAAGCAAGAGATAGAAATTTGATCTAACATTTGATCTACTGACTTAAGAATGTACTTAGGATCATGGATAGTGCTAGAAAGAAGGCCATCTAATCCAACCCTTTCATTGTGAGATGAGAAAACAGGTGCACAAAGATGAAATGACTTGTGGAAGTGTGATAAGTGAAGGAACTAGGATTTGAACCGTGTCCTTGTAGGGGCAACCACACAGGCATACCCAGGATGGCTGCTAGCACAGGTTCTTAGATCTGTTTTACTAAGAAAGATAGCTATTTAAGGGGTCAACAATCTTTTTTAAATTATATTCACTGATGGGGCACTTGGGTGCCTATACTTAGACTTCAATTCCAAAATCATATTTCTCCCTGTCCTCAAAATACTATCTCTACCAGCTTCTCCCCAGCCCAAAGGCACTGTGCCTAGTAATTACTCATGAGTGGTCCCCAATCAAATACTTTATCTCTCTCCCTAGTATAGTAACAAGCTGTACATATAAGAGTTCCACTGGATTATCTATACCAACTCCTTACCTCGTTGCATACATTCTGGAATTCTCATTATGCATACCTTAGGCTTTAGATCTATGTATACTCCCAACATATATCTTATCAAACCAGACATTGATGGCTGGCAGACTGGGCATTCCTTAGTCAGCCCTGACTGCTAATTGACTTACTGATACTGCAGGCCTAAAACCATGTAGCCCCACCCTGGGCTATTTCCCAGTGAACTCTGGGTAAAATATCTGCTCAATAGATACTAAAAGTATATGTTCCTTTAAGAACTGACCACTCCTTAATCACTCCCTAATCCTTCCCTGAATTACCTAATTAGCAAATTTGGCACATGTTTTACTATAAAATATCCTATATAAAGTTTAACCGTATCCCTCTAAAGTTGCAGGTTCCCTAAGAACTCTTGTCCACTGAAAAGCATAAAAATAAATCTTTGCCACCTTGACTTAAAGAATGCTTGAGTCTGCAAATTCATTCCAGATGACCCTCTCCTGTACTTGGTCTTTGAGGAGTCCCTGAATCCCCCACCTTTCAAACCCCATCACTAGTTCAGCAGAAAAGTCAGCACCCTCAACTTCAGAGAAAATACAAACAGAGAAAATACAAGAGAAATAAAGACCAACAGACAGGGCTCCAACTGCCTGAATCAACTTTATACTTTACAACCCTGGATCAAGAGAGCCTTTACATCTGAGTAGTTGGGAAGCTCTGAACATATGGCCACCCAGAATCTCGACTAGGGAATCACAAGATCCTTCTCATAAGTGAGTCCCCAAAGCAAAATAGTAATTCAGAGTATACATATACTTCTCAGAGCCAGAAGGCATCACAATCCTCCTGACTTAGTGCCTAATTAGAAATTAGAAAGCAAAAGGTGTGAAAGCCTTCCTACAAGCAAGTCTCCCTTAAGTGTCCCAAAAGCTCATACCCCGTCCAGAGCACAGGCAGCCTGTGCCTAAACCACAGCAATGAGCAGGGTCATACCAATGCATAGATAGCCCAGTGCCAAAGTCAGAACAGAAGGAGATATGACACCATAGGGGAAGCAATGCAACTGGGTTCTTGTAGGATGCCTGCTACTAGTGCAAGCAACAATATTGTCCTGGTGCTTATCAAGAGTCTCAGCAAGGAACAGTGCCAGCTTAAGATTTGGAACTTTTTAAGGAGAAGGAGACAGAGGAATGGCCAAGGTTAAAACCTACATTGAGCCACCAGGAGACTGAGCCAAGATCTAGACATTCTTCCAGAGGTTAGAACCTTGTCTTAGCCATCACATTCAGGACCAATTGGCAGCCAGCACTTTCCAAGAGTATGAGAGGAATCAAAGTCTGACACACGGACAAAGCCCCAATCCATAAAATGAGGATGAAAATAAGAAGAAATGGAAGAAATGCCTAATACAATGGGGGAAAAAATACTGTGGATTGAGAGAGCCCAAGAGGTAAAATGAGAGAACTAGAGTATTACCCCAACAAGTCAACATTGTGCCTCAGAGAAAAGAATGACCTGACTCCAATGACTATAAAAGTACCTAAAATAACTAAAGCAAGAGAAACAAAATATTAAATGAAATTAGAGCTGAGAAGGAACGAGTATACATAAAAGTTCTTTTTCTTTGATCTCTTGAGGTATAGTAGTAGTTTCACTGAGTCAAAGGATGGCCATAGTTTAGTAACTTTTGGGTCATAGTTCCAAATTGCTTTCCAGAACAGCTAAGTCATTTTATTTGAGTATGAGGCAGAAGCTCAGAGTTGCTTTAATTTGCGTTTCCCAACAAAGCAGTAATCATCAGACAGACTGGCAAAGATGAAAAAAAGGAAAATAACCAATGTCAGATGGTCTTCAGGGAAACAGATAGACGAGAGAGCGTTGTTTGTGGAGCTATGAATCAGCCCACTACTTTGTATGTGTGTGGGGACTTTATGAATACTCAGAACCCGGAGAAAAATGGCTTCCAACAACTGGAAGCTTATTCTTTGCCACATATGCTCTCTAAGCCTTAGGTCACTTTGCCTGGACTCTGAATGTATCAGTGGGAGAGTATGTGGACATCACAGATTTCTTGGAGGAATTTTTTTGGTACCATCAGTTCTTACTATACCACCTTAGTAAGTGCCTTTTTCTAAAAGCTAAATTAGTCTATTTGACTAATTGAAACTAATTGATAATCATGGGTATATTAATTGCATGAAATGAGCTATAGTATTATAAATATATTTCCTATATTCCTCAAGGTTAACTCTAGAGTCCTAAGGAGATATAATTTCGACCATGTAGGAACCCACCCTACCGGTATAAGTGGAGATTGGGGTAGTAGTTCCATAGCATGTACTAACCAAAGAAAAATTAACCATAATAGTACATGAACTGTTTACAAAAATAAGACAAGACAGGATCTTATCAGACTCCTATGATATAAATATGGTCTTAATGCTTAAGCCACAGAAAGAGAAAACCAATATTCTTAATGAATATTGATGCAAAAATATTAAATAAAATTATAGTGAAGAAGTTATATTTTTTAAAAAATTATATACATTATACATATGAACAGATAGGATTTACGCCAGAATGCAAAGTTGGTTCGCTATAAGGAGAACTATAAACATAACATCATATTAATAGTAAAAATAGTGCCCTGTGATTATTTAAATAGATGCTGAAAAGATTTTTTTTTACAAAATTCAAAATCTATTTGTAATTAAAAACAAGAGAAGCATAGGAATAAGTGGACCTTTTCTTAATATGGCATATGTTGTTATTGTTCAGTTGTATCTTATGACAAATGAAAAATCTGAGATATAATTTCTGGGTAATTAATAATAAATTTATTAATTATGGCTAGCAGATAATTAATAAAATGTCATTTGATTTTGTCTCATAAACAAAGAGACTGCTCAGCATTTGTGTAATCTTGGAAAAGTGGGTGTTCCTGACAGGTGGAAATCAACTCTGACTGGTTGACAATTAATGAAAGAATGAATATTATAATGGAGATGGACCTATTCTAATGAGGGCATGTGCCTCTCGGCATCACTTATGGACAAAGAGAGACTCTTTTCAAGCCAGACCACCTCCCCACCCCACTCCAATCCACAAAAGGATTTATCTCCACCCAGTCAATGAACAATGAATAGGGTGAGAATTCAGCCTAAATAAACTGGTTTAGGTGAGATGAATTCTTTTGGCAGGCTCAGAAATGCCCTTGAGAGGCTGGATTTACATTTAAAGTCAGAAGGGATTGTGGAAGCCTTCTAGTTCTGATGAGGTCAAGGAACTATAAGAGGTATAGAGTTAAGGCTGCTCAAGACCCCAAAATACCAACACACTGGACCCTGCTAAATTAATTCAACTCAAGTCTTCTCTCAGCCAAAGAAAAGTAAAGTTTATTAAAAGTTTGCCATATTGGATAGATTTTTAAGGAGCCTCAGTATCTATGACGCTTGCATTGGGCAAGCCAGCCAGAATCATCTGACACAGAGCAAGTCTGTGCTAGAAAATTCTATGGAGCTCTCACACCACATGGAGGTAAGATGGGGTCTTATATACAGAAAGGTTGTGGGAGGAATCTAGGAGTGGTCTAGGGGAGAAGTTTGGGGAGCATCTTCAGGAGGAATCAATGAGGTCAGACTCCAGTAATGAGCTTGGGGAGGGTCTTTAGGAGGAACCAATGAAGTCAGACTCCAGTAATGAGTGATTAAGGGTATGTCTGATTAAGGAGGTTCAGGATTCCCATGAATGGAACACTAGGCACTTCAAAAGATCCAATATAATTTATTTAGCATATAAGCAAATGGGAAGGAAACCATAGATAACAGAGTAAAGGCTTAGGAATAGTAAAATAAGAGCAACTATGACTAATATATATATATTATATACATACATATTTACAATCATCACTGATTCGGGTAAGCACGGAACACCTGATGACCCATCAGGTCCTGCTTAGGATAGGCAGGGCTCCAACTGCCTAATGGAATATATCTCTATATATTTACCATCATCACCAATGCAGGGAAGCACTAACACTTGACCACACAAGCTGGGGAATCCCAAGTACAGCCTCAGGGTCCTGCTTGGGAGGGTCCCAGGCGGGACATCTCCTCTGCGGGTGAGATTTCAATCTGGGGTCTGAATCTTACAGAGAACAAAGAAGGCATACTGCCAGGTGTTTTTTAACAAGCATCATATCTTGTGTGAGGCTGAGGAGGGAGGCCAATGCCTCCAAGGCTCCCCCCCACCAAGAGTGATGTTTCCTTGGAATGGCTAGTTCCAGGAGTTGGGCAGTTAACCATATCTCTTCTCAAGGTCCTGGCTAGGGTCCCAGGAGAAGAGCAGCCCTCACATTCTCAGGATTCTCTGTTCCAAAACAACTCAGGGTAATAAAAGAAAGATCATATTGAGTTGAGACCTTGGTTTGTATACTCTTATTCCTCACAAAGAGGCTTACCTTGCCCCTTCAGGGTAAGAAGTTGTTGGAGGCTACCTGGAGACTACAGACAATGGTGGGCTAGGCCAGTTTAAGGGTGTAACAGATTTGGGTATAGATATTTTGGGAGTATCAAGGTTGGGAAGTTGTTGGACAAAGCAAGGATACAGATTTGGGCAGAGCATGGCCTCAGGCAAATGCCTAAGGCGGAAAGATTCAAGGAGAGCTCAAGGGAGTTCCCAGAGCCTGTACCTCATCTTTCCCCCCCTCAAAAATGGGACCCAAATTCCTTTGGGGTAAAGGGCCAAGGTCTCAGCTTCTGAAAGTGCTTCCTGCTGGCAATGGGAGTACAGCTCTCCCTGTCTCTCTGGGTCCCATTCAAGGGAGTCAGACTTCACATTCAAGGGGTCAGACTTCAGAACATGCCTGATGCCAGTCCAGTGGACTAGAGAACTGGGATTCAGTCATAGATTGGTGTAGCCTGGGTGGTCATCTGGAGGTTGATGGCTTGAACCCTGGGGGATACAAAACTGGCAAGGAGGTTAAGCAAACAGACCAAAACAGGCACAAAAAAGTATAGAGAAAGGACAATTTCCCTGGTATAAAAGACAATTTTCCTGGTTGGAATTAAAAATGACTGTGGCAAGGCCAAAAGGCTGTCAGATAATCCATTTTCTTTCCAAATTGCCCCATGGACATTTAGCCCATGGAAAGCAATAGCAGCTACAGAATCTATTGGTTTTCAAAAACAGGCAGTAACTCCCAGAGCCTCTTCTCTCCTTCCATTATCATAGAGAGTAAAAGGTTTTTCCTAGATTGGGTAAATCTGGAGTGTTGGTTAATTTAACTTTCAAAGTCTCGAAAGCTTTCACCTGGTGGTCTGGGCCCCACTCTAGACAGAATGAGTCAGGGCCTTGAGTAGCAATTAATGGTTGTAGTCCCTCCCAGGCCTTGGGTTTAATTGGATATAGAACACAATGGGGGGACACTTTAGGATTTAGGAGTCAAATAAATGGTGGGATGGCAGAAAATAGCTCACCCAGGAATTTCCTGATCCCAAACAATTGACTCAACTATCTCCCCCACTCCTGAAGGAACATGAGGAGATCTAGGAAGCTTAGCTAGAGAAAATTGGCTTCCCAATTTCACCAACAGGTCCCTTCCCGACAAGTGGACAGGATAAGAGGATACCATAAGGAAGAAGTGTTCAAACAACAGATCTTCAAGTAGGCAAGGGACTGGGTATGTCTGGAGACATTCCTTAGTTTCCCTTTCCATCTCCCTGACATGACTGGTCAAGGAGAGGGTAGAACCAATTGGTTAGAAGAGAGAACTTACCTATAATAAAGTGGGTAACCCACCTTCAGCCTCAATGCTTGCCTAGAGTTCCGTGAGAGATGGTGAAAGTGGGAGCACTGCCAAGCCCCATGCTCCCTGTCACTCCAAGTCTTGAGAAGACTAGAAGACAGGGTACTGGGGTGGCTCTACCACTTTTCCAGCCTTGGGGACAATCTTTCTTCCAATGTCCCTCCTGGTCAGATGGGCACAGTTCTAGAGATGTTGGTTCCTAGGGCTCCCTCTGGGAGGGGGGGTGCCCTGCAGGGGTGCTCCTTGGACCAGTGACCCTCCTTGTGGCATGGAAAGCAGGTTTTCCCATTGCCCAAGTGACTGGGCTTCCTCCAAGGGGGTCCCCTGCAGGGGCTTTTCCTGGCCATGGCAGCAGTCAAGATTCAAGCATGTTCTCTGTCTCTGGTTCATTCCCTTCATTCTTTCTCCTCTGCTGCAACCAGGTCTTGTTGTTAAAGACTCCAAAGGCTGTCTCCAGTAACTGGGCCTGAGGTGTTTGGGATCCCACTGGCAATTTCTGCAATTTCCTCCTAATATCTGGGGTAGACTGATTAATGAAATACATGTTAAGGATTGCTGCTCCTTCTATAGAGTCAGGATCTAAATTTGTATACTTTTTGATACAAGCCTATCTATGAAAAGGGCTGGGCTCTCCTTATCCGTCTGAGTAGTTTCCCTCATTTTCTGATGATTTACTTGCTTTTGAAATGCAGTTCTTAGGCCTTCTAACAGGCAAAGTACCATGTGGTCACTTTTCTCCCTATCCTCATGAGTTTGATAATCCCATCCTGGGTCACTAGTTAGAAGAGCAGCTGTTTCTGGGGGGTATTTTCTGGGGTCATTGCTAGCCAAATGATCCCCAAATTTTGGGGCTTGTTTCCAAATTCTCCTCTTCTCCTCAGTTGAACAACAGGTAGAGAAAAGGATATGGAAATCACCCCAAGAAAGCTCAAATTGTAGGGATATGTCCCAAAAGCCTTAAGTAAATTTTGTTGGATTTTTGGAGAATTTCCCCCATTTTTCATTAATTTGATTAAGATCCGAAATGGAGAATTCGTCATGCACTCTAGTTGTCCCACCTAAGACAACCACTTCCCTTAAGGGAAAAAGTCCTGAAGGTGCTGTGGGGACAGGGGATTGGGAAGGGAGATAGGAAGTCCCATTTCCTATGAGGGAGTGACTGGGGGGTGCTGGCTAAACTGGATCAGACTGTAAGACCGGCTGGCAAGAGGAAGGTCAGTGGGCACCTGAGGAGGGGAAGGAGTTAGAAGAGGAGATATGTCTCTGACTGCCATGGGGTTAGGGCCTGAGGCCTGAGTGGGTTTTGCCTCAGGGGAAGGGACCACAGAGGGACACACCTCAGCAAGACCAGTGGCTGGGACCTGAGCAGGGTCCCTGAGGGGAGAGGGGCTGGGACTGAAGCCATAGGAAGGAGGTCATTTAATTGGTCCCCATCGCGCCTTTGTTGAGGGGCTCTAGCTTCAAACATCTTACAATTTTTCCTGAGAAGCGTGTTCTGAGAAAGTTTAACTCAGGCCATTAAGTAGGCAACTTCTATCCATCTTTCTTCTCTGTGACAGTATAATTCTAACTCAAGAAAGTATTATCTTTTAAAGTTCCCAAAACAGGCCATGATTTTAGGTCCTCTAGGTGATACCAAGGCCAGAGTGTTGCAAAAAAAACCACCAACTTTTTCTTCTTAAGTTCTCTAGAGAAACTAAATTTTTCTCAAGGTTATAAAAGACAAAGCAAAGGCAAACTTTGGGGAGCTAAAAAGGATCAACCCAATACAGGTGCAGGGCCTGGAAGTCCCTTCCTCTGATGAGGTACAGGCTCTGGGAACCCCCTTGAGATGTTCTTGAATCTTTGAGGTACAGGCTCTGGAAAATCCCTTGAACTCTGACAATCTTCCCACTTGATGAGGCATTTGCAGAGGCCATAAGCTTTTCATTGTCGCTCTCCCTAGACCTCTGTTACTAGCCTAGCCTTCCATTGTCCATCTACTTCCCACCATTGAGCCTATCAAAATATCAATCTGCCCTTGAACTGGCCTAGCCCACCATTGTCTGTTGGCTTCAGGTAGCCTCCAACAACTTCCCACTCTTAATCACTCATTGACCCCATTAACTCCTCCTGAAGACCTTACCCAAACTCTTCCTCCAGACCACCCCTAGACTCCTCCTACAACCTTCCCATATATAAGATCCTTTCTTGCCCTGTGTGTGAGAGTGCCATAAAATTTTCTAGCACAGACTTTCTCTGTGTCCAATACAGGTGACCTTTTAATAAACTTTTCTTTGGCTGAGAAGACTTGAGTCGAATTCATTAAGCAGGATCCAGAGTATTGGTATTTTGAGGTCTCCAGAGCAACCCTAACCCTAACCCTCTACATTTAATGAGTAACCTCTTCACCTCTATAAAGGAAGGTGTGGGAGTAAGCTTTGAAAAACAAACAAAACAAAACAAGACAAAAAAACCCACAAAAAAGTACCTGAAATTTTCCCAGTTCCCTAGTGCTGAGAGAATTGAAAGAGTCTGGCTTACACTTCCAGATGGGATGTATGTCTGTCCTTGTCCTCCATTCTTCAGAAGCTGCATCCAGGACCATGTCCTCCAACATAACCAAACTGGACTGAGAACCTCAGAGTGTCAGGCTGATTATGAGACAGCCTTCTACCTGTTTGACCTAATGGGACCTGCGAGGTCAGGCCCCACCAAAAAAATCTACCTCTAGGGTACTTAGAGAGCAAGAAGAGAAACAAGGAAAGAGAGAGGCTTATGTATCTTCCAATCCTTGCTAGAGAAGAGCTTGAGATTAGCAGTGTTTCCTGGTATCAGGGAATCATAAAAATGATGAGATGTAGAGTTAGGGGTACTTGAGACCCCAAAATACCCACATGCTAGGTCCTGCCAAATGAATTTGACTCAAGTCTACTCTCAGCCAAAGAAAAGTAAAGTTTACTAAAAGTTAACCATATTGGGTAGACTCTCAAGGAGCCTCAGTATCTGTGATGCTTGCATTGGGCAAGCCGGCCAGAATCATCTGACACAGAGCAAGTCTGTGCTAGAAAATTCTATGGTGGTCTCATACCACATAGAGGCAAGATGGGGTCTTATATACAGAAAGGTTGTGGGAGGAATCTAGGAGTGGTCTAGGGGAGGAGTTTGGGAAGGGTCTTCAGGAAGAGTCAATGAGGTCAGACTCCAGTAAGGAGTTTGAGGAGAGTCCTCAGGAGGAATCAATGAGGTCAGACTCCAGTAATAAGTGATCAAGAGTGGGAAGTTTCTGGAGGCTACAGACAATGGTGGGCCAGGCCAGTTCAAGGGTGTAACAGATTTGGGTATAGATATTTTGGAAGAATCAAGGGTGGGAAGTTGCTGGACAAAGGAAGGATAGAGATTTGGGCAGAGCATGGCCAGGCAAATGCCTTAGGTGGGTAGATTTAAGGAGAGCTCAAGGAGATTCCCAGAGCCTGTAGATGAGATCCAAAAAGACTAATAACTTGTCAAGAGTCACACAATTAGACTCCTTGGTAGTACTAATTGGTGAAATGATTTGGAATTCCCGAAACTGGATTTGTGACCCTGTCTAAGACACAGGTCTCTCACTTTCCTTCCTATTAGATTGTCAATTCTTTCAGTAGAGTGTAAGCTCCTTGAGGGCAGGAACTATCTTTTGCCTCCTTTTTGTATCCCCAATGCCTAGCAATGTGCCTGACACATAGTAAGTGCTTAAAAATGTTTATTAATAGATTGATTAAGGGCAGCCATTATGTTATGGACTGGCAACCTTCAGTATAAATACACTATATACAAGAAGAACCACAAATCTTGATTAACAAAAGACATACCATTTTGTATAAACACATTTAAACCTAAACTCCACAATTCTCCACAGGACTTTGTCTACCAAACCGTAGAAAACTCTTCACCCAGGAAGTTCACTTTTGCTCTGGTCCGCATCTTACTTTGGATGTACTCTCTTCCCCTGAGGCTTCATCTTTTTATTATATGCCTTCTCCCAGAACCTCTAATTTAAGAAGGGGACCCAAATCAATGATGTCTTCATTATTTTTCTAGGGTTCACAGCTAACTCATCTTCACAGAATTTTCTCTACCATGTCCCCATACCCATACCAGCTAGGTACCTTCCTCTTTGCTAACTCCCCCTTTTCAGTTCTCTTTTATGGATCATCTTCCCCAAGAGAATGTGAGCTACTTAATGGGAAGGGTTGTCTTTCTTCCTGCTTGTATTGTATTCCCAATGCCACAATGCTAATCATATAGTAAGTGTTTAATAAATATTTATTGACTGTTAAATTAATAGGAATTTCTTTTTAGTATCACTCAAAAGGAATACACAAGCATTAAATTATATATTCATTTTGTGAGACTGTTAGACCCAGATTTCTTATAGGACTAACCCATTTCTTGGGTCTGTAATGTTAATGAAATCAGAAGATCTTCCATGCCCCTTTCTATTGGCACCTACTAAAGGCACTTAGCACCTCAAAGGCTTAGCTCCTTACTTCCAGTTAACTCCTTGGGAGTAATTCACACCTGAACAGGG
>CM053595.1:209846700-209879182 GCA_028646575.1 Pseudocheirus occidentalis | reverse complement strand
ACATATTTTTCGTACCTTACCGCCAATTAATGGGTCTAGGGAGCCAGTGGAGGGCCAGTCCACATCAAAGGTGGGCCACTCCCATTCACAGAATTTCTGCAGATCCAAAGCATTAACAACAACGCCATAGCTGTCGCGCCCTCCATTACAGCCCTCCCTGGTCCTCCTGCCTCCTCTAGTTGTCCTGGGGATCTAGGTGATCCTCCTGCCCCCTCAGAAAACTCTGTTAATGGCACCCTCTCTGCAGTACATTCTTTCCTTAATTTCACCAAACCCAACCTAACCAACAGTTGTTGGCTATGTCTGAATCCAGCCCCTCCTTATTTTGTCGGATTGGCCACTCCCTTGAACACTCTAGTATTCAAATTATGTCCCTGAAGCTCCTGAATTCCAGTGGCACCGAGGGGCGTTGTAATCCAGACAGACCCCTGTTGACTTTCCAAGATGTCCAAGGGACTGGCACCTGTTTATGTCATTCAGGTTTCTCATTGTCCCACTCAGACTTTAATTCTACCTGTCAGGAGTCCATTTTCATAGACTCCAGTGAGGACTCAGATTGTTTGCTCCTGGCTCCACAGGGATTATGGTTCGCCTATACTCTGGGACTCACTACCTGCATCTGGGAGGTTCATTTCAGTTTCCCTAAGGAACTCTGTGTGGCTGTCCACGTCCTCCCTCAGGTCTATATTTACTCAGAGGATGGGGCCTCTGAACATTTTGGCCTTTCACGACCTCACCAGGCTGCTCCAATATTGGTCCCCATCTTAGTGGGTTTGGGTGTAGCCGGCTTGGCAGCCGTCAGAGTCTCTGCTTTGGTCAAAGGGGATGCTAACTTCCAGGCCCTAAGTAGCCAGGTAGATCAGGACCTCTGGTCCCTTGAAGGGCTCATATCTCACCTTGAGACCTCCCTTGACTCCCTGACAGAGGTTATGTTGCAAAACTGAAGAGGTCTAGACCTCCTACTCCTCAAGCAAGGAGGTCTGTGTATGGCCTTAGGTGAGACTTGTTGTTTCTATGCCAACAAGTCAGGGGTCATCTGGGAATCTTTAGCCTCCCTCCATAAACAAATGGATGACAGAGAACAAGCCAGACAGGCCGGGGCCACGTGGTATCAATTCCTCTATAATTGGTCACCTTGGCTGACCACCTTAAATTCAGCCCTGGCCGGACCTCTCTTGCTTCTGTTTTTGGGCTTGACCCTAGGTCCCTGCCTAGCCTCCTGGCTCCTGACGTTCATACAGTCCTGCCTGGAGACCACTAAGCTATTTGCTGTCCAACTGGCCTACAACCCCTTAGCTATAGAAGAATCCTCCACATGACCAGTAAAAGGGGGGAGTGAGCTGATCAGCCTTGAGACTTGAGGCCAGAGTGCTAACTGGACCCTGAAATTAGTGAAATCACCTGTGTGGTCTCCTTCACCTGCCCTTTCCTCTTTCTCCCTAGAGATGCCTCAACTGTGGTTACTCCATCCTGCCCCTGTGTTCTGATAAGATAAGACTGGGATTCCTAAAGGAAGGGCAGCTTGCTTTTGGGCTCCTCTCTGTCTGCTCCCTTCAAGGGTCCCCTCGAATGTTGCAATACTACCCTGCAGCTACATTCTGGTAAAAAGGGGAGGGGGGCTTTCCAGAATAAGACTGTTTCCTGGAACAACCATAAGGCAAAGAGCATTTATCTGTTCCTCTTTCCCTCCAGCACGCCTACCAAATATGCACAGTGGTTTTATTTTAACCACTTAATTAAATATTGTCATATTGTAAGAATTTGTTCTTGATCTTTGACTGCATAAGCTCTGTTGAAACAAAAGCTCGGGGCAGATCCAGTGACTTGTTCCTGGGCTGCTGCCAGCTGGCAATAAGCTGATGCCTCCTGAGTTGACTATTGGTTTCGGTCTCTAATTATTGCTCAGTGCCCATTTCACTATGGTCAAAAGGATAGAAAGTGAAGAAAGGGGCACTCTGACAAAAGTGTAATTTTTTTTAAAATAATTGTAATTTGGGAAATATGTAAAATTCCTTTCTTTATAAATCTTGGTGTGGCCAACCTGGATTTATAAAAAAAGTTCAGATAAAGGAAGAGAATTTGTAACTTCCCCACATTGAGAAAAAAAAATGGGGGAAAGGGGGGAGAAGAGTCTTTGTGCTGAGTAAACTCAATTTTAAATTTTTTTAATGTGATGATTTGGAAATACAATTAATGTCATAATGTCTAAACTGTAAAATCCTCATATATTATATGCATTTGTGTTGATTTGAAGGTTTCTGGGTTGTAAATGATTTCTAGTAATAAGTTGATTGGCTGTATGACATTAAATCAAGTTTAAGTCTGTGTTCAACAATTTGAAAAATACATCCAGTTGAATTAAGGTCACTGGATTGGTAATTAAATGGATTTTGAATTTAAAAGTTTAAATGTAAGAACATAATAATTGTGTTACTGGTAAACAGTTGTGTTATATTTTAAAATATTGTAATTTAAGAAATCATAAACTTTCAAGTTTTTCTTTATTTTAAAAGGAAGTTTCAGCTGTCATTGAAGAGATACATTTGTGAGAAGTAATTATTGGTAATTATGTGAAGAAAAAGACCAGTGAAACCTTCTAAGTTTTGTCAGTTATGTGGGAAAGATTTTTATGACCAGAGAATTTAGAAACTGTGTATTAGTTAATGATATTAGGATAAATTGTTTTTGAAAAAGGGAAACATTCTTATTAAGAAATATTTTACAAGATCTTTTGTTATGAGATGATGGGGAATAGATTAGTAGATAAGAGGACCAGAAGAAACAGACCCCAATATTTTGAGAGTGGTGTTTATGGGTTTAATAAACTGAGGGACACAAGATAAGAAAGAGCAGGTAGAGATACCTACCTCTTAGTATCTGTAGTTAACTGTGTACTTTTAAAGACACAAGATAACTGTTAATGTGTATGAGAGGAAGGAGGGGTCACATGACCTCTAGAATCCTCATTGATCCCAGGAAAGAGGCAATCAGAAATTTAAAATTTGTAAAGGGAAAGTTAGTAATTATACAAAGACTTTATAAGATTTATAGTCATTTTATTAATTGTGTATAGATTTTGTAATATTCAAACTTGCTGTCAACTCTAATTTCAGGCGGATTGTCTAGAAAGCCCTTATCAGATTAAAGTAAGGAATTTCTCCACTCCCCACAAGGAAGGAGGGGGGAGAGGGGCAGCAGACTTTGAAAAAGCCCCACTGATGAGTCAGTCTTGAAAATGGCTCTTTAAAATGGTATAATTGATTTGAGTAATTGAGTTTTGGTACCAATTTGGAATATAGAACAGGAATTAATTATGTAAATATTTGTGGTATACTGTATGTTGCTTTCATAAAAGCAAAAGTTAACATTTGTAATTGAATGTATAAGTAAAAGGTTTATATTCCTGAAGGAAAAATAAACAAACTTGGGAGAACATTCTTTCCTGAATGATATGGGAATAATTAGACCAAGGGAAAAGAAGTTTGTGAAGCAAAGATGCAAACACAATGTTGAATCATTATCCCACAGACTAAGGCTGGGATACATCTGAGCTACCATAATGTATGTATGTGTGTTTAGGATCTGGGCTATTCAGCCTCAGATCACGTTCCTTTTTGTATGTTAAAGAATTTGGTAAATGGGTATTTGGCTTAATCATCTACCTGTCACTAGATATTTGTCTGTGTGGAATAGAGTCCTTAAATGTTTCAAAATGATGTTAGAATAATTATTGGTACAACTGATTGTGGGACCTAGCTGTTATGCTATTAATTACTGAAACTAGATCAGAAACATCTTCAATGTGAGGAAAAGAGTTTCAGTGCAAATTTCTTAAAGGGAGATAAATTATGGAATACTTTTGTATTAATGGAAAAGTCAACTTCATTCAAAGTTTGTTATTATTGTGAAAATAATACATGTTTTCTGTGGTGCAAACATGTTTTATTATAAGCAACTTATTGATATGCACTGTTTTGGGATTAATTACTTATGAATCCTCCCAAGTCTTTTTATGATAACTGAAGTAGGTCAGTCTCTCCTCTAAGTAAATTTATTTGTATAACTATTGAACTCAAAGATAGGAAACTTCTATCTGCAAAGTGCTGATAGAGTTGAAAGTTTCTATCTGCAAAGTGTAGACTCAGAGTGGAAATTTCTGAGAGAATAACAAGATCAAATAATTCAGATCTATCAGTTTGTGAGGTTTAGCCATTAACCTCTTTGCTTTGCTAAGCAGAACAGTTATGTTAGTAAAAAGATAGTAATTTATGAACTGTCTTGTTTTACGGTTAAAAATGTAAAGGAGTGCTGAATAAGTTGAATAATGGGTTTGAGAAATTTGGAAGGGTAAATAAAGGTTTGATTGGGAATATGAAAGGCATATAAGAAGGTTTGGGGGACAAATGTGGGTTTATTCAAGCCCTGCTGTCTCTGGAAACCAGTTTTATGGTATCCAGAGACAGTTTTCAAGGGTTTTAAGTAAATTGAGAAAGAGTTTGAGAAAGTGTCTAGGAAGATAGATAAATTTGTAACTTGATTTTATAATTAATAGGTCAATCAAATTTGAGAAGGAGAGAAAATAAGAATACAAATGCAACTTTGAATCATTATCCCACAGACTGAGGTTGGGATTATAAAGTTGCTGTAGAGAAGGTATATCTATGTATATGAGTGAAATGGGTTCCCAGTGTATTTCAAAGTGATGAAAGAGCAATTGGGTATTAATACAATTAGTTGTTGGGATTAAACCAGAGAATCTTTAGTTTGAAAGAAGAGAAATTTTAGTATGAGCTCAGATTAAGCATAATTATAAGGAGATAGAGAAGTTTGGAAGTAGATGAAATATATGCTCTAATGAACAATAATTTATTATCCCAATGAGAGATTTGACTTTTTATGAATAAGAATAAATATAGAAAAGCATGTAGGTTATTTGAGGCTCACTTCAAAGATGTTCTTTAACAAATGTGAGATTATAATCGTATCTTAAGCTGATTGTAGGTGTTTATTATGTAAGACTTGATGGAACTGTTTAACTGACTGTTTCGTTGAGTTCTCCTCCAGATAGGAGTATTAAAAGAGGCTGCCCAAGCCACCAACTGACGGTGCCAGATCCTGTAAGACACAGGTATGAAGGTTGGAGGAACAACTGTTCAGCATGAGCTGAGGTAGGATTCTTCTTACTAAGGTTTGCCTGGCAAGCACCTGGCAGACTTTAAGCTTGACTCGATGGAGAGTGCAGCATGGTATGCATTGTGCCTGGAACTGGCATTTTGAAGTTTGGGAAAAATGGTTCCCTCATTATAATTTTGTTCCTGTTTTTGGTGGAAAGTTTCAATAATCAAAAGTTTTTCAAATGAGACAACAAATCTACTTGATTCTGGAACATCTTAAATTACTATAAGATAAAGCTGCTAGGCTTAGGGTATAGTGTATTCCTGTATGAGTTAGGGTCCTTTAGTTTGTAATAATATGAGGACAAGTAGGTCAAGGGTTTGTGGGAATATTATTCCATTATTCAGTTAGTATCACATTTGTCTCAACCTTGTTATAATTAGTCAATGTTAAAAGGAGGATAATTTCTGGACTACTTGGAAACATTTTTAATTGTTTTAATTGTGAGATAAATGATTGTACCAGCCTAGATTATGTCAGAATTATCTGGTATCCCCTAGATTGGAAATGGAGAAGCAAAACTTTTTTTAATTGTCTAAGTACACGAGACATTTGGGATCTAATCACTGAGATACAAGGAATTGGATGTTAATGGGTATGGTTTGTGTGTAAGTTTACTGGGTTACCTTGGTGACATATAATCACCTTTATAAAACCTAGTATACTGTGAGCCATATAAGAAATTTAATCTGTACCTGACTTAATGTAAGCATGTAACTCTGTAAAATTGTGGAAAAGCCCTATTGTATTGCCCGAACCTAAGCCAGTGGAGCTAAGAAAAACTGAACTATTCAATTGCACTGTTTGGACCTAGTCTTGCATGGCTGGGAAATTGGACCTTTATATGTACCCTTCATGTCAAGTCATGTTTCTGAGAACCCTGTTAGGCCTGGCTGGCTGTGCTGGCTTGTGTATATGAACGCTAGGTATCTGAAGACTACCACTCCTCTGAGCCAAGGGATCTGAAGAAGAAGACATCAGATGCTGACAGCTTTCCCAAGAGTCCGGACCTGGCCCTTATCAGGACTGAGTCTTTCCTGCAGACCCTATCTTGGGAAGATGAACCATTTCATGAGAAGTTTTCAGAGTAAAAAAAAAAATAGGGGACTCCTTAGAATGAGTGAAAACTTCTCAATTTCAGGTTGTTAACCTTCCCTTAAACCCCACCCCCTTCCATGGCTGCTGTTAATCAATTTTATCTTCCTTTGTCTGGTTTCTCACTTTGGTGGGACCCTCCCCCCTCTCTTCTCTTGCTGTTCCAATTGGGAAGAATTTGGTGAGGTATGCCTCTCTACCAATGAGAGAGGAAACAGTCAGGAAAGGGGGCTTGACTAAGTTAAGTTATAAATTCTGGTTCTGCCCTTTGTGACGTGTCTCTTCTCCATGACTGACCCATGGTACAGACTGCCCTCTTCTCCTGGGGAAGAGAATAAACTCCTGTTCTTTTCCTAAGACATCTCTGTGTTTACTTATTTACTAAATTAAGGATGAAGGGTATTTTTCAACCCAAACACCTTTAAGATATGAAGCCCAACCCCTAGTGCACAGATTATGTACAAGTTACTACCTCCATCCCCTTTAGGATGTGAGCCCAACTTCAGCCCGTACAAGCTAAGTCTCCTCCCCATTTCTTATAGCACAATAGTGTTCCATTACATTCATATACCACAACTTGTTTAGCCATTCCCCAACTGATGGGCATCCCCTTAATTTCCAGTTTTTTGCCACCACAAAGAGAGCTGCAATAAATATTTTTGTACATATGGGTCTTCCTTCCACTTCTATGATCTCTTTGGGATACAACCCCAGAAGTAGTATTACTGGGTCAAAAGGTATGCAATTATTTATAGCCCTTTGAGCATAGTTCCAGAGTGCTCTCCAGAATGGTTGTATCAGTTCACAGCTCCACCAACAACGCATTAGTGTTCCAGTTTTTCCACATTCTCTCCAGCATTTGTCATTTTCTTGTTTTGTCATCTTAGCCAGTCTGGCTGGTGAGATGCAGTACCTCAAAGTTGTTTTGATTTGCATTTCTCAGATCAATAGTGATTTAGAGCATTTTTTCATATTTTTCATATAGATATCTTTAATTTCTACCTCTGAGAATTGCCTGTTCATATCCATTGCCCATTTATCAATTGGGGAGTGACTTGTATTCTTATAGATTTTACTTAATTCCCTGTATATTTTAGAAATGAGGCCTTTATAAGAGACACTGGTTGTAAAAATTCTTTCCCAGTTTCCCACTTCCCTCTTAATCTTGATTACATTGGCTTTGTTTGTACAGAAACTTTTCAATTTAATGTAATCAAGATTATCCATTTTACGTTTTATAATGCTCTCTAACTCTTCTTTTGTCATAAAGTCTTCCCTACTCCATAAATCTGACAGGTAAACTATTCCTTGCTTCCCCAGATTACTTGCAGTATCACCCTTTATACCTAGGTTGCACACCCAGTAGAACTTGATTTTGGTGTACGGTGTTAGATGATGGTCTATGCCCAGTTTCTGCCCTAGCAGTTTTTGTCAAATAGTGAGTTTTTATCCCAAAAACTGAGGTCTTTGGGCTTATCAGACTCTGTATTACTATAATCATTGACTACTGAGTCATTTGTACCCAATCTATTCCATTGATCAACTACTCTATTCCCCAGTCAGTGCCAAGTAGTTTTGATGACTGATGCTTTATAATACAGATTAAAATCTGGTATGGCTAGGCTACCTTCTCTAGCATTTCTTTTCATTAATTGCCTTCATATTCTTGACCTTTTGTTCTTCCAGATGAATCTTGCCACTGTTTCTTCTAGCTCTATAAAGTTATTTTTTTGGTAAATTGATTGGTATGGCACTAAATATGTAATTTAATTTAGGTAAGATTGTCATTTTTATGATATTACCTCAACCCAGCCAAGATCAATTGATGTTTTTCCAATTAGTTAGATCTGATTTTATTTGTGTTTTGTAGTTGTGTTCATATAGGTAGTGGGTTTGTTTTGGCAGATAGTTTCCCAAATATTTTATAATGTTTACATTATAAATGCCTACAGTAACTTTAAATGGGCTTTCTCTTACTATCTCTTGCTGCTGGACTTCATTAGAAATACACAGGAATGCTGAGGATTTATGTGGGTTTATTTTATACCCTGCCACTTTGCTAAATTTATTTATTGTCTCAAGAAGTTTTTTAACTTGATTCTCTAGGGTTTTCTAAGTATATCATCATATCATCTGCAAGGAGTGACAACTTAGTCTCTTCTTTGCCTAATTTGATTCCTTTGATTTCTTTTTCTTCTCTAATTGCTACTGCTAATATTTCTAGTACCAGATTCAGTAAGAGGGGTGATAGTGGACATCCTTTTTCCCCCCTGATCTTACTGGAAATGCTTCTAGTTTATCCCCATTACATATAATACTTGCTCGTGGCTTTAAATAGATGCTACCTATTATTCTAAGGAAAACTCCATTTATTCCTATACTTTCTACTTTTTTTACTATGAATGGATGCTGTATTTTGTCAAAAGCTTTTTCTGCATCTATTGAGATAATTATGTGATCGATTATACTGATAGTTTTCCTGATATTCAACCACCCTTGCATTCCTGGAATAAATCCTTCCTGATCAAAGTGTATTATTCTCATGATGAATTGCTGTAGTCTTTTTGCTAATATTTTATTTAGAATTTTTGCATCTATATTCACAAGAGAAATTGGTCTGTAATTTTCTTTCTCTGTTTTGTCTCTTCTCACTCTAAGTATCAGTACCATATTTGTCTCATAAAAAGAATTTGGTAGGACTCCTTCTTCTCCAATTTTCCTGAATAGTTTATAAAGTATTGGAGTCAATTGTTCTTTAAATGATTGGTAGAATTCACTAATAAAGCCATCTGGCCCTGGAAATTTTTTTCCTAGGGAGTTCATTGATGGCTTGTTCAATGTCTTTTTCTGAGATGGGATTATTTAAGTAGTTTACTTACTCTTCAGTTAGTCTAGACAACTTGTATTTTTGTCAGTATTCATCCATTCCACTAAAATTGTCAAATTTATGTACATACAATTGGACAAAATAATTCCTAATTATTGTTTTAATTTTCTATTGGAGGTAGATTCACCCTTTTCATTTTTGATATTTGTAATTTGGTTTTCTTCTTTCTTTTTTTATCATATTGGCTAAAGGTCTATCAATTTTGTTGGCTTTTTCATAATACCAACTCTTAGTTTTATTTATTAATTCATTTGTTTTCTTGAATTCAATTTTATTAATCTCTCCTTTGGTTCTCATTATTTCTGATTTAGTATTTAATTGGGGATTTTCAGTTTGTTCTTTTTCTAGCTTTTTCAATTGCATACCCAATTCATTGATCTCCATTTTCTCTAATTTATTCATGTATGCATTCAGGAATATAAAACTTCCCCTAAGAACTGCCTCCCACAAGTTTTGATATGTTGTCTCATCATTGTCATTCTCTTGAATGAAACTGCTGATTATTTTTATTGCATTATGATCTGAGAAGGATTCATTTAATATTTTTACCTTCCTGCACTCAATTGTGAGGTTCTTATGCCATAGTATATGGTCAATTTTTGTGTATGTGCCATGTACCCCTGAGAAGAAGGTCTATTCCTTTTTATCCCCGTTCAGTTTTCTCCGGAGTTCTACCATATCTATCTTCTCTAAGATTATATTTGCCTCCTTAACTTCTTTCGTGTTTATTTTGAGGTTACATTTATCAATCTCAGAGAGGGGTAGACTTATGTCCCCCACTAGTATAATTTTGCTATCTATTTCTTCCTCTAGCATCCTTAATTTCTCCTTTAGGAATGTAGATGCTGTACCACTTGGTGCATCAATGTTTACTAATGATATTGCCTCATTTTTGATGGTGCCTTTTAGCAGGATATAGTTTCCTCCCTTAACTCTTTTCATTAGATCTATTTTTACTTTTGCTGTATCTAAGATAAAGATTGCTACTCCTGCTCTTTTTCTACTTTAGCTGAAGCATGATATATTTTACGTCAGCCTTTTACCTTTAACCTGTGTGTATCCCCATTTCAGATGTGTTTCTTGTCAACAGCATATTGTAGGATTATGGTTTTTAATGCATTCTACTATCCACCTCTGTTTTATGGGAGAGTTCATCCCATTCACATTCACAGTTATGATTACTATCTGTGTCTTTCCCTCCATCCTATTCCCTCCCCTGTTTATGTTTTTGTTTTTCTCCTCCTTTCTCCTTCTTAAGAGTTTTCCTTTTGACCACTACCTCCCTCAGTATTCCCTTCTTATCCACCCCCTCCCTTTTCTTACCCTTCTCCCGTACTACTTCGTCCCTCCCTTCTAAACCACCCCTTTCTTGGCCCTTTCTCCCTTCTACTGCCTGTAGGATATGATCAGTTTTTATACTCAATAGAGTCCTATATTTGGCTGGTGGTGTTAATTTCTCCTTGCACCAGAACCAGTGAGGGAAAAGCTCATATAATGGTCGCATCCCTCCCTTTTTTCTCTCTACTGTATTGTTTTTATGCCTCTTTGTGTAGCATAATTTACCCTTTTCTGCTTCATTCTGTCCTCTTCTTCCATTGAAGTCCCTTAGTAAGGATTTTTATCATCATTTTACATAGTTTATACCCACACCCTCTATTTGTCTATATCCCTTTAAGATGTTGCCATAGGTATTAAAAGGTATCAGCTTCCCATATAGGGATATAAATAGTTTGCTCTTGTTAAATAACAAGTTATGTGTGTGTGTGTGTTTCCATATTTACCTTTCTGTGTCTCTCCTGGGTCTTGTAATTGGAGTTTGCATTTTCCATTGAGCTCTGGCTTTTCCATCAGGAAGGTCTGGAATTCTGTTATGTCACTGAACATCCATCTCCTTACCTAGTAAATTATGCTCAGTCTTGCTGGATAGGTGATCCTTAGTTGTAGCCTGAGCTCTTTTGCCTTGCAAAAAATCATATTCCAGTTTCTCTGATCTTTCAACGCTGAGGCTGCCATATCCTGTGTGATCCTCACTGTGGTTCTGCAATATCTGAATTCCTTCTTTCTGGCCACTTGTAGTATTTTCTCCTCTACCTGATTATTCTGGAGTTTGGCTACAACGTTTCACAGACTTTTCAATTTGGGATCTATTTCAGGAGGTGTCTGGTGGATTCTCCCAATTTCTATTTTACCCTCTGATTCTAGGATCTCAGGGCAGTTTTCCCGGATGAGTTCTTGGAAGATGTTGTCCAGACTAATTTTTTCAACATGATTTTCTGGTAGACCAATGATTCTCAGATTGTCTCTCCTGGATCTGTTTTCCAGGTCAGTTATTTTTTTATTAAGATATTTTCTCTTTTTCTAATTTTTCAGTCTTGATGTATTGTTTGACTGATTCTTGGTTCCTCATAGAGTCATTGGCTTCAGTTTGTTTTATTTTAGTTTTTAGTGAATTATTCTCCTCAATTAGTTTTTGAAGCTCCTTTTCCATAAGCTCAGATTTCATTTTTAGTTCACACATTTTACTTTTTAAGGAGCTATTCTTTTCATCATAATGTTTTTCTAATTTCACAATTTTGTTTTTGTAAGAGGTGTTAATTTTATCTTCTACCTCTCTAACTCAGATTTCAAAGTTCTTTTTGATCTCATCTAGGAATGCCTTCTGTGCCTGAGACCAGGTCACAGTCCCTGTTAAGGCTTCAGCTGTGGGTATGGAGTCAATACTCTCTCCTTCTGAGTTTGATTCCTCCCTCTCATCGTAATAGGATTCCAGAGTCTTTGTCTTTGACTTTGTAGCCTGCTTTCTTCCCATTTTGAGGCATGACCTTAGCCATGCCCTTCCTCCAGGGTTTTTAAGCTTTTACTGCTTAAAATTTTCCTTTATGCCAATAATTACCATGTTTTTGGGTTAGAGGGAGAATTGGAGCAGCCTGGGTTCAGTCTTCCATCTTGGTCCCTGGAAGTTCAGATAAGGGCTTTTTAAAATTTCCAGGCTGTGGATGGGTAGTCCCAGGAATAGCTGCTGCCCCTGCCACGGGCCTTTCCTTTGTCTCTTACCCTGCTTTGTCAGATCCCTGCCCTGTAGTGATAAGCCTGGGTATGGCCCTTGTGGTTGGTGGATCAGCAGACCTTTACTGGGGGCCTCTCAGCACCATGCTGGGTCTCTGGGGCCTGTCTGGTCACACCGCCACACTGGGTCTCTGATGCCTGTTTAGTATTGTTGTTTCTTGCCTGATGAGAAAACAGAAAGCTTGGGATAGGAAGGAACTGAAAGGATCACATCTTCCTACTCATCTCAATAGGAGTCTCTCTTCTGTCAAAAGGACTTATGTATGACATTAGCTGGGGATTGCCACGATTTCAAATGGTGATATTTTCCCCCAATGGTCTTATTTTTGTTTTCTTTGGGGAAGCAGGAAATTGGGACACCTCTTCCATTCCTGACTTCTTATTGATTAAGGAGTCCATAAAGGACTCAGGTCTTCCTGAAGCAAGCTCTGAATTTATACTTATTTTCTGGCATAATATTTGCTGGAAAATATATACATATTTGCTGGCTCTACAAGAGGACAATAAATAATTTCCCATTTTCTGTGAATTTATTATGGCCATAAGAAACGAAGAAAAAAGAGCCAGGAGGCTATGACAGTAATCTGTTGAGATGATCACAGCACTTAAATTGGTATCAAGCTAAATAGGCCTTGATGAACATATTTCTAAAGGTGATCACGAAGGCTTAAGGAATATTCAGGCTTCCCCTCCCTCCACATCCCGCACATCCCATTCTAGGTTTCTCTGCAGTTTTGCTATAGCATCTTCTGTTTGTGGCCTGGAGTAAGGAACTATCGCCTATACCTATCCTCTTATGTAAAACAAAAAAGGTTTCTTCCCATTTATGTAGGTTAAAATGCATTATCCCCACAATTATTCCTTTGACATCTAAATCTTGTGTGGGTCAGCAATCAAACCACTTATCCAAAAATAATAAGCAAAGGCATACTGGCAGTGAACTGGAATATGTTTATTTCTTATTCCCGGGAATGGGGGCATCCTTCTCCAAGGCAGGTCAGCAGAAGGAGGCCACCCAGCTCTCTGTGGAGTGGACTTTTATACCCTGATTGTAGGGATACATTCCAGTGCTGTCCCTGACTTTCATTGGTTGAGAACTGGGGTTACAGCTCAGCACGGAAAAGAGACAAAGAATGGAGGGTGGGTCTTAGGACTGTCCTCTGCTCTCATTAGCTGAGAGGCAGAGTCCTGTTTAGGCATGAATTCACACAAAGGAGCCTTGGAGTCCATCTTATCGTTGCTGTCCTTTGTCCCTATTGGTTGAGGTAGATCCTTTCAAGTTAAACTGTCTCTCACTCTAGTTCATATGAGGATAGGGTGCATATTTCTGCCATAGGAGCTGCCATCCCTGCTCCCATTGACTGAGGTAGGTCCTTCCAGGTTAAACTGTCTCTCACCCTTGTTTGTATAAGGGATCAGGCTCACATTATAAAAGAAAAACTATATATATTGGTACAGATAAATGGTGAGTTGGAAAAGAAACTCTTAAAAAGGGATTAACATACCGAAAAGGGAGTAAAGAGAGGAGGGAATTGTGGTCTTGAGTTCTGCACTTCCTCTGGGCCCTCCCCTGGACTCTTTTTTTTATCTCCCTCTTCTTACTCCTGAGGAGTCTTCACTCAATGTACCCCATTCAGTTCCCCCTCTTCATACTATCTGAAAACTCCCCACACCATTGTTGATACAATTCATCCACTATCTCGTCATCCTCTCCCATATCCTCATACTCTTCTATAATCCCTGTCTTGTCTGGGGCCTTTTCCACTTCTCTTAGGGTGCTCATCATTTGTTCTTGGAGAACCTTCATACTGACAGGTTCAGGGTAAATGATGTATTGTAATCTAGTAGAGATAAAAGACATCACACAGTTCAGTATACAGGGCACAAGCAAGAGACAAATTATAATAATACAAATAAAAAGAATGGCTGAGTATAGTACCAACTTCCACTTATCCCACATGGGTGGAATAGGAAATAATTGCTGTCAGGTTTCTTCCATCCATGAGGCTGTCTTGTGTAGGTGATGTATGTTGGTCAGTATCTGTTGTAATTTGTTAATATATAGGCAGCAAGAGGTATTCACCACCACACACACCCCTGCTTCAGCTGCTAACAAGTAATCTAATGCTGTCTGATTGTTTAAAACCTCATGAGCTAAGGAGTCTAAAGACTCCTGTAAATTCTGTGGTCTCATTGGCAATTATTTCTATAGTTTTGGTGATATTCGTTAAGACTGTCCCATGCTCAAGAAGAAAAGCTGCAGTTTTCTTAACCCATCAAATGTAGTTGTCCCATGAGCTCTGCTTAACACAGTATGGACTCTGATCTGGGTCAGTAGTGTAATTATACAAGCTCATGCCAGGGCTGATGACACCTAAAGTACATTGCCCATAATTCTTGTAGGGACTCAGACATTGGAACGCATTAAACGTATGGATTATATCCCAGTGGGTGTGGTCAGGCCAGGCCAGGCCTCATATACAATCAGAAGATCCATTGATCTTCCACAGACAAACATGTATCATGTTGGAACACACACTGAATTCAACCTCATATTTAACATAGATCTGACAGACTTGTCCCCAAGTATTCGATATGTTGCAGTTTGGGATAAAGAATGGATGTAAATCAGTTTGTCTTAATTTAGTATGTACTTGCCATGATGGCAGTTTTGGGTCACAGGGTCCTGTGGTAATATTCCTAGGACTGTCCCCTCATGCTAAAACCATAGAATTAGGGAAACAATAACTACAATTAGTGGGAACATACATCTAACACTAATGAGGTTGAAAAAGGTAAGTCCCTTTGTACAATGATGGCACATAATATGGGTGTAGTTAGAGGGTATTAAACGCAGTGATATTCTCCTCCACACAAGCATAGGTAAAGGGGCCGATTTGTGTGGTTCCTTCTAAGCTAACCAGTATGGGACCATAATGTTGGGATGCACTATAAGTCACATTAGAGAAAGACTTTCCAGTATCAAAGCAGGGTATGGATAGGAAAGCATCTCTCTCTGGTGGTTCTTGGAACAGTGGCATGGTATATCTCTTGGAAGGATATGGGTCTGGCTATATGGTGAGATTACATGGCCCCCTGCATCGTGGTGGCCCATTCCTCACCTGGTGATGTATTTGGATACCCAACAATCTCATGGTCCAGTATTGGCTACTGCTTGTCCCAGTCGCACCAGGGAATTTTCCTGCCATTCTGTCAATACTGGGGGGAGGTGAGCATCGTCATTCCAAAAAGGCATTGTTGGAAGTAGCTTCCTGGGAATGGTTGGAAACTAGGGTTTAACAATACAAGTAACCCCAAAATTACAAGGGAATTAAGCAAAAGGGTTCCCATGATGTAGGGGTACAGATAGAAATAAATTGGGAAGAGGAATAAGCAATAACAACAAGAAGGAAACTAAAATAAGATGAAACAGACAATAAGAAAAAATCCATTAACAAATAATTCAAAAATCCATAAATCCACTGTCTAACAAAAGATTCCATATGCTATTTCTATGCCAGAGAAAGGAGTTGCTCATGCATTCACCTGATGTGGGGGGCGGGGGTGAGGGTGGGGGTGGGGGCAGCCACAGTCACATCTGAGGCGCAGTTTCAGCTTGTCAGGTTCCGTCGTTTCAATTGTCCATACTTTGGGGGGCTCCACCAGCCCCTTTACTCTGGTGTGATGAGTCCAGCCTCTCTCCTGAGTCCAGACAGCTGTGAACGAGGTTAATAGGACCTAAAAAGGGCCTTCCCAAATAGGGGTCAGTTTCTCCTCTTTCCAATCCCTGATCAGGATCCATCTCCTAGCTGGTATTTGTGGACTGGAAATCCCAGGGATGGAGTCTGAGCAATTAATCCTTTTGTCTCTAAAGCACAGAGATGTTTTACCAATGGCACTACATAGTTCCTGAGGAATTTATCTTTTTGGTCAAAAAGGGGGTCCCAACGCTCTTTTTCTCTCCCAGGATCTGGATGTCCAAAGAGAAGTTCATATAGGGGAAAGTCCTATGTCCTTCTGGGGCTTTGTATAAATACTGAGGACGACTAAGGGTAGACAGTTGATTCAGGTCAACTGGGTTTCTAAAGTTGATTTGGTGAGTTGTCTTTTAATTTCCTGGTTCATTCTTTCAACCTTACCAGATGAGGAAGGATGCTAGGGAGTATGACACTCTCAGGTAATATCCAAGGCCTGTGCTAGAGACTTGGCGGTAAAGTGGGTTCCCTGATCCCAATCTATCTGCTGCACTATCCCATACCTCGGAATAATCTGCTCCAGTAACACCTTACTGGTTGCAGGGGTGGTGGCACAGGGCAAGGGGAAAGCTTCCACCTGAGAGGTTAGATGATCCACTACGGTCAATAAGAATCTGAGATGTCCCACGGCAGGCAACTCAGTGAAATCCACTTGTAAACTCTGAAAAGGCCTAAGGCCCAGGGCCTTCCCCCAGCTGGAGCCTGGCACAAGGCCATCTTGTTTGTCCTTCAGCACACTAGGCACCCTTCTACCAGCTGCCATGCTAAGAAATAAAGACCTGGAGACACATACTGAGTTAGAACTGCATCGCATAGATTCTAGGCACTCTAGTGACAGCCCTGGTGTAGGTGCTGAAGGACTTGCCTCATATCTGCTTTAGTCAGTACCTCTCTTCCATCAGGGAGGAGCCATTGCCCACCTTGCTCCTGGGCCCCGAAAGCCTGGGCTTTAAGCCTTTCTTCCTCAGTAAAGGAGGGGGGAGGGGGATACAGAGGAAAAAAGGGAATTAAGACCAACATATGATCTGGCAACTCGGATTCTGCTGCCCCTGCCCTTCTTGCTTCCTCATCTGCAAGGCGATTCCCCCTGGCCTCAAAGCAGTGACCAGTTAGGCAACTCTTCTGTCTCAATCAGGGATTCCTCATCCCTGTTAATTATTGCATACCCATTTTTCCTTTTTCCAGCTATTACTCTAGAAGAACCATCAATGAACAGATTTAGTCCCCCTGGGATTGGGGATTCCTGTAAATCCTCTTGAACTCTGGTGTGTAGATCAATGAAATCAACACAGTAGTGTTCTAACTCTGATGTGTCCATGCTCCCTGAGGTCAGAAAGGAGGTAGGGTTCAGAATTTTTTCTTGTGATAGAACTAAGTCATATTTCTCTAATAAGATTGCCTCGTATTTAAAGATTCTGGAATCAGTTAGCCACCTCCCTGCCCTCTGGTTTAATATAGTTTGTACTTGGTGGGGAGCACTTACAATTAGACTTCCCCCAAAAGTCAACTTTCTGCTTTCTTCAACCAAGACTGCTGTTGTGGCTACTGCCTGGATGCAGGTCGGCCAGCCTCAGGCCACAGGATCAAGGATTTTAGACAGAAAGGCCACCGGTCTCTTTTGAAGCCCCACCTTGTGCCAGCACCCCCAGGGCCACCCCCTTATCCACATTACAAACAGATGGAATGGTTTTCCCCAGTGACGGGAGTGCTAAAATGGGAGGGGGGATGTTAATATCTCCTTCAATTTGGTGAATCCCTCCTCTCCTTCTTCCTCTTTGCAGTTGATCTTATTGGGTTCAGTTTCCAATAAATATTGGTACATTGACTTAGTGAGGAATGCACATGAGTCAGTCCAGTTTCTACAGTACTCCACCTCCATTAGCAGAGCATGCTCGATACCTTTGTACCATTTGCCCCCAAAGTACTCAGTTCCCGTGGAAAATGGAATCCTGAGTCCTTGGTAAACAGGACATGGGCAGAGGCAGAGCCCACTCTCAGATGCCTCTGGGACCCACGCCAGGTATCAGCCATGCTTGCAAGGACACACTGACCAAGGTCAGACAGCTGGCTGTCCAAAGCAGGCTAGAAGGCTTAAAGGGGCCTGGGCCTGTACAAATCTCCCCCTTTTTGTTTTTGAAGGAGGGTGTCGGCGCTTCACATAGCAAGATTATTTCTAAACGTAACACACATAAGGCTCAGCACAATGGGAAAACAGCAACAAAGAAATATACATAATCCTGTAAGTACCACAACTCCCCAAAACAAAGAAGAATCCCATGAAACCCAAGGGAAATTACGCAGTTTTTGCAACATATCATTAACGATGTCTTCAGGTGCCAAATTCTTAGTATCAGAGTGGCTTAAATTCCAGATCAGACGGTCAAGGTCTACAAGGTCAGCGGACAAGTTTCCGCCTTCAATAAGACCACGTAGGTGGTGTCTTACAGCTTCCCAAGTAATAATAGTGTCATTGTACTTAGTTGGGGTTGCGCGTATGGTTTGTTGATGATAATCACATCTCAAATGTGCCTCAATCTCCAGGTGGAGGACCTCATCACCTGCTCTCTCTACTGCCCTTTCTAGAGCCTAGAAGGCCTTAAACATGTCCTTATTAAATTTCTGTTGAACCTAGAACCTGTAGGTAACATTTCTTGCTAATTGCTCCACAAAATTTGCTTGCTGAATGCCAGCACGTGTGTTTTCAACTGATTGTGCCAATGACAGAGAGGACACCAACAGTGTCACTAGGGACATCACTCCAATAACAACACAGGAAATACATCTTTTCTGTCTATGTAACAACTGCAGTGCGTGGTCAGCAGGTGTAGGATACCATCCTTCCTGCTGCATCAGAACAAGAGCATACACAGGTTTCTGCACTATATAAATTTCACTTATAGATGACCAATTATAATGGGAAATACATGGGGTAATGACACAAGCATGACATGTAAAATTAGACAACGTATTGTTGAGATATGTACCATACTATGACTAACATTACCAAAATTGCTAGAAACGACTGCAAAGGCATAGTGGGGGTCATAAAAGCAAACTCCTCCATAAGAATGAGTATCATGTCCAGTAATGTTCGTGAAGAGTCCACCTGGACCCACAGTGACCATTCAAGAATACCAGGTACTGTTTGCAGCATTCACAGTGTAGCCCACCGAATCTGGGATAGTCCCTCAAAGAAAAGGATAATAACCTTTTGAGCATGTTGTATCATTGTTGAACAGTTAATGTACCTCAAACCCGGGTTGTGTAAAGTTCCCAATGTCTAAGTATCCTGTACATTGATCAGTAAGAGTCACATCCATATGTCCCACGTGGCAGTACAGTGCAGGTGGGCGGAAGAATGTGCCCTGACAGGTGGTGGGATTTCTTGGGTATCGCATCCCACATGGTGCATTGTCTGGGGCTAGGAACTGTATCCTGTAGATTGTTCCATTCACCTGAAAATAAACTCACTGGATACCGGACACATCTAGGCAATGAGATAGTCGTTTTGTTTGATTAAGGACCTTCCATAAGCACCACGGTCACCTAGTCCTTAGACTAGTAAAATTGAGGGCAACAGAAATGTTAACATAGGAAGGAGGTGAGTGTGAGCTGTCTGCAAGGAGGTGGAGCCGTTTTGTAGGTATCCATTTGCCTTTGGTTTCTCCATCTGGAATGGCATAAGCATACCCCATTCCCCAAAGTGTTACAGTACCTGGTCCTTCCCAGTCCTTCTCTGGGTCCTTCCAGATAGCCTTGGCTTTTGTTAGTATTGACAGAGGTGTCAGTGTCTGTGTAGTGGCTGGTGGGAGCCCTTCCACCTGTGGGGCTGCAGCATAAAAGCGCATAGCAGGAGTTAAAAAATCACTGGAAGAAAATTGAAGAAAATTATAGGTGTAGAGGGCGGCATGTAACTGTCCTGTGGTGAGTCATCCAACTCACCCTGTCTGCCCCAGAAGACCTCTCCCTTTTTGTTTTTGAAGGAGGATCTTGAGGGTGCCGTTTGCTCTTTCAACAATGGCCTGACCAGTGGGGTTATAAGGAATTCCTGTTACATGCCTAATAGAAAATTCCTGCAAAACGTAAGCAAAGGCTTTAGAGGTATAGGCTGGGCCATTGTCTGTTTTTATGGCCATCAGGGGGCCTGCAAAAGACAAACATGTTAATAAATTACTTATCCCATGTCGGGCTGTCTCCTGTGGCTGTATGGTGGCCCACAGAAACCTGAAGAAAATATCAATAGAAACATGAATACATTGGGAGCCCCAATGGATGACATCCATTTGCCACAGCTCCTGGGGGCGAGTCCCTCATGGATAGTCAAAAGGAACCTTCGGGGGTGACCTAAAGGGAGCACAAGAGATACAGCATCTCTGCGGTATGTTTCGTAGTCAGTCTGTATAGCATCCAGAGAGAACAAGCTGAAAGATGAAATTTATTATGTGGTGAGGTAGCTTTACCTAGAGAAAAAAAACATCTAAAGGAAGGAGAGAATCAACGTGTCCATTTCCATCATAAATGGGCCCATTTCCTATAGTATGTGACCTCACATGCTTTTCCATTGGTGCACACTCATCCCTAGAGATGCTCAAAACACCAAGTATCAATAACCAGATCTCTGTGAATACTTTTAGAGGAAAACAAACCTGTCCAATCAGGATGATTAAGACTAAGTTGGTGTAGAGATTCTCCTGAGTAACAAAAATTCTCAAAGTATGTACAGTCCAGGCCTGTACACCCACCCATTCACCTAACCTTTATCACCATCTTTTTTTGTGAAGCTATCAAGAGCTGCCTAGGCAGTGGCTCTCTTCTTGTATATCTGATAAGCATAAGCAATATTAACCTCAAGTAGTCTTTGAACGTTTAAAAATTTTCAAGTATTTTTATCCATCTTTTCAATACAAGAAAAATTCACTCAAGTGACAAAATTCTTCTGCCAACCATTTCCAGCCTGTGTATTTCTTTCAGATTCTCTACATAAAGTTGAATTTGCATAATGTAACTTTACACAAAGCAAGAACTGTCAGTATAACAAAAAGTAAAAATTATTAATTAAAAATTGGATTCGCTGCAGTGTAGTCACTGTGTATAAGAGGGTTACAGTGGTATCTTCTAGAGCAGTGCTTTTCAACCTCTGGGTCGCAACCCCTTTGGGGGTTGAACAACCCTGTCACAGGGCTCACCTAAGACCATCAGAAAATACATATTTCCTGTGGTCTTAGGAACCAAAACACCACTCCTCTATCTATCTCCAGGTGGGTCTGCCCACATGCAGATACACCTACATGTGAGTATTAAAGGGCCATGGCATTAGGAAGGTTGAGAACCACTGTTCTAGAGAAAGGCAATATGTGCCCTAAGATTAGGACAGCAAGCATGAAGCAAGGTTGAGAACAATAAAGAGAAAACTATGTAAATTTGGGGATTATCTGTCAGGGTCACTTTCCCTGATTGCAGGGGCAGCTGGTTACACCTCAATCGAGAAGGCACCAGCACATTCTCCAGTACAGAAGAGTCAGTGGCTCAAAGGTGTAAACACCAAAACTTTATTGAGTCCTCTCTGTAGTGAAGCTTTACAGCAAGATTTCAAGACTCACCAACGGAGGACCCCGACTGCCCCAAAACCTGAGTCTTATGTATCCCCCTAAGGCACCTTCTACACATGATAAAAAAAACAAGGTCTGGCTGCAAGGAGCAGGATATAGACAAATATGGGGGCGGGAAGTTGCAGATACAGGGGCTTCACCTGGCCCTGGGGTAAGGAGACGTCACCTGGAAAACCCGGTTTCTACATGCATGAGAACTCCAAGCACTGCTGCTCCCCACAGCCTTTGAGAGACACAGAGAGTCCAGCATGCCTCAAACTCAATGTGACCCAGACTTTTCCAAGGCCTCGACTCTCCCCATGCCTCATTCCAACCACCTACAACCTACAAGCATTTCTTAAACCTCACAATTATCATTAAAGATAAGTAATGTGTAACAAGTAGCCCTTTCCTATAATGTGTTTAACTTACATAAAGGATGAAACCCTTGAGGAGAAATGGGAGAATAAAGATAATGATGGAAGAAGAATTTAGGGCAAAGGATATTATCAGGTTTCATTCATAGAAAAGTGATTGTCGTTGGAAAGAAGCTCAGAACACCATAGATTTTAGTCCCTGGAACTTCAGTTGCAGTTATCTTCAGGTTATAACATCAGAAGGTAGCTCAGTTCGTTTTATGGGAAGCCAGCCCTTAAGATTAGTTAACTCAATTCTATCAAGTTCTCTGTCACTCCTAATCCATAATGAACAGAAAATATGACTATCTCATTTATCCATTGTTATCATGGTTGGTTATAGGTAATAGAATTCTGACCCTTCACTCCCATGTCATAAAAGGGGAATCAGCAAGTCTCTAATCCCCATTTCTGATTTCATAAATAAGGCAATTTGTCATAAGTTGACATATGTTGCCAGTAGGAGTGATTCCAAAAAGATATTTTACCCAAAGGTAGAGAGACCTAGGAAGTACTGGAAAAGGGAAATAAGTGAGAGGTTTCCCTGACTTCCAATATTTTGTCAGCTTAAAGTACCCCAGGGACCCTTCTGTTACCCTACACCATTATATTCCTATCACCGTGGATTGCAGTATGTTAACATGTAGTTTACAACACAAAACTGATTTACTATTACTTAGCTAACTAGTGCAACAGAAATAGTAATTAGCCTTATACTTCTCAATGCTGGCAATCAAATTTTATTAAACAAATATAAAAAATTAGTTTATATTCTCTATTTAGATAAAACAAATATTTATCCCACTAGGAACTGTGAGTATACACCCCAAATCAACTTCTCTGTCTTCCTTGAATTACCCTATTCCATATGATTGGAGGAGGAGGAGGGGGATGGAGGGCCTAAACACAGAATGGACCAGTCCATAGCCAATCTGACCCTTGCTCAGCCTTGATATGCTAATCTGCCCTACTTTGGCTGCACCTGCTGAGCTAGCCCACTGAAGAGCTGACTAGAACTGGCTGAACCCAGTCTTGAAGTTTGTAGACTCCCCCTCCTCAACTTATGATAAGCAAAAATATCCTGCTCTTCTGTGTTCTAGTGATTCCTAGAAGGGACTGCCACTTCTTCTCCCTCTGTACCTCCCAGTTTTGCTGAAACCTATAAATACCTCAGGATTTGCTTGGAGAGCTAGGCTCCTTTGTACTCCGTATAGAGTGGTCCTGGCATACATGTCTTTACTTTCTCTTGTAATAAACTAAGTCACTACTTGATCTGGTTATAGTTCTATTTGGACTTGAAAACACTGGTCAACAGAACAAACCACTGATTTAATATTCCAGGGCTTTCCAATAAGCATGTCTTGTACTGGTAGTTAATGACAAGTTTTCTTCTCTGCACAACCAGGGTTTGGGAGTTTTCCTCCAACATGGTTGCCTGGCAAGTTGGCTAATCTCCATCAGTGAGCACTGGTCTCAAAGCAACACAGAGTTACTTGAGCCTCAAGTGCAAGGAACACAGGAGTCGGCTTAATTTGCTATCCAATGCCAGCTGAATGCTAGCTGTCTCCAATAGGTTTCTTACAGTTGTACATTTCCATTCATTCTAGCCATGCCAAGTTCTTCTGATTTATGGTGTTTTCAGTGGGACACTCTCTTTATCCTGGTTTGTGATTCCAGGTAGGAGGGCACCCAATCCTTTACATAGTGTTGACAAAGTGCTGGGGAAGTGGTGGTCCACATGCCCACCATGATCCTTTTGGAACTGCCAGTTGGGTTTGATTTAACTAGGTGACTGCTGTGGCATTGAAGTCTGTTGATTCTTTCCAGGTTTGACCATTTGGGACATATATTTTCATTTGAAGACATCTTGTGGAGGTAGTACCTGAGCAACGTGTGATACCCACTAGTGGTGTCAGGAATGTCACAGAGTCGTCTGTGCTGTTGAGCTGAGGTAGTCCATGGGCAATGGTTGAGAGTTAACAGATATTTTTCTTTATCAGGTTGCAAAGATTTAGTGAGGTTAGGTTGTGTGAGTCTGCTGTGGTGATGAAGCACCCTGCCCCAAATTCTGGTGAGTTGTAGCATGTCTAGCATTGTGTGAGGTTCTGTGCAGAGGTGGAGGCTTTGGCCATTACCATATGGAGATTGCTCTTGAGAGTGTTTGTGCTGGAACAGCCAAATAGGGCATAGTCAGGACATTATTGTAGAATAAGCTCAGTGAGTTTCAAGAGACTTATACAGTTTGGGGTTTCACGTACTCTGGCTACCTCTGTGGAGTGCTTGTGAAATTCTCTTAAGTACATGAAGGTGGCCAGGTTATGGGGGTAGGTGCATGGATGGTCTCCACGTTGCACCTGAATGTACAGTTGGACTAACTAGTTAAAACAATGTTAATTCAGATAGGATAGGCCCAGTGGATCTCACTGAGTATGCCCCCATGTTCCAAGGTTGAAATGACTAAAGGAATGGACACGAGTGTAAGGGCTGTATTAACCAGTGTTTGGGTTCCTGGAAAGATAGCACCTTGGGTAGTCTTGGAGCATTGTCTTACAGGTGTTGGTGGAGCTTGGGGTCTAATCTAGCTGGTCCCTTGGTCTATGCACCTGGGAGATTTCTGGGAAGGTTGGGGCTTCCACAACTGGGAAGTGGGGTGGGGATGGGGTCCACCTGCACGCTTGGCCTCCCAGTCAGCCTCCAGCTGCTTCACCACTGGTTATGTTATCTTCAGCTGCTATCATAATGCCTGTGCCTCCTCCCCCAAAGACGCTAGTGATCAGAGTGATCACGTCTAAGTAGCCTCTCCCTTCCACTGGGGACATTAGTCATGTCACTGCATAAGGCATGGTGATGAAGGTCTGTCAGGTGGTCACAGAGGTGTGGCATGGGTCAGGATGTGGTGTAACCCCAGGTGCTTCTCTAGCTTGTGCTGAGAGTGAGAAGGTTGTTGAAGTGATGACTGGAGGCTCTGTAGAGGAGTCTAGTAAAGAGGTGGCAGGAGCCTCTGAGGGCAAAGTAGAGTGTGGGGGATACCCTGTCTTACATAGCCAGTGGTGTGGTGGGTTCATTGCCATGAAATTGTTGCCCCTTGGGTTGTGAGCTCTAAGGTGGTATTGGAAAGAAAGCCCTGGATTGTAAGTGGTATTAATTGTTACAGCATAACTGGAGTTATGAGTCTAAAAGTGTCTTGCACTATTGGTGGAGTCATTTCCATGGCACTCTCCATGATGCTTGTTGCCTTTTTTAAGGTGGAATACATTCTTGAAATCCCCTCTGACATGGGCTTAGTGCCCCTGCTTGGACCTGAGACCTTAGAGTTGTTGGGTAAGGGGCTTTACTGAACTAATGCTTCACTCACTTCCCATTGTAATTTGGCAGTTACATGAAAGGAAATCATACCATCACTGCTCAGGGTTGCTCTCACAGTCTCACCTGTCAGTGTGGTAAGGATGGTGGCTTGGGGTGGTCTGGTCACTGGTACCATAAGTGTTTCCCTTCCCTCTGTGTTTAGTGGATTCCATTGCATCATCTCTCCCTTGTCTGCTACCCATGCTGTGTCACCCTCCTCCAGCTCTTGGTCCCTGACCACGTGGGGGAAAGTGATATAAGTTCTCCTCCTAGATAGGGGTTGAAAGACCACATTTCCTCCATAGCCCCTTGTATGTGGGCAGAAATATGACCCAGATGCAGTGAGTTTGTGCATACTCTACAATGTCCTTCCTAAGTTTTATCACCCCATATTGAGTGGCCTTAAATCTGCCAATTATCCTGGGTCCACTGACCACACCAGACTGCAAGTCCATTGGCAACTGCCCAGGAGTCAGTATAGATCTGGAGGGAGCTCCTTTCCTTCATCAGGTGAATGGCTAGGTGAATGACTGTCAGTTATGTCCACTGAGCATAGCCAACATGTAAAGCATCTTCCAAAATTCTGTTGTTTTTTAAAGTTTTGTGCAATATACAAAAATTAGGAATGGAATTCTACACAGTGAAAGCATTAATTTCTTTTTAAAAATAATTACAAAGGATGTGCAGTGCTTGGATAGAAGTACTAAAATTCACAAATGCTTCAAAGAACACTATCTTGAATTTTATGGAAAACAGATGTAGCTAAGGAACGATGGGGCACATTTATAATTCCAGGTACCTGGGAGTTTTAGGCTAGTGGAACTTGTGACCCACCCCCCATATTTCTGCTCTGAAATGCGCCATGCCAAGGGCATGTCCACACTGAGTCCAGCATTAATATAGAGGGGGCTCCACTGGGGCACCACCAGTTTTCCTAAGGAGGGACAAACTGGTCCCAGTCAAAACAAAGAGTAGGTTAAAGCTCCCAACTAGATTAGTACTAGAGTTACCTGTGAGGAGCTCCTATACTTCTAACTGGGGTGAGATAGAGAGGCCAAGTCTTTCAAAAACAAAGAAAGAAAAGAAAAAGAAAATGGATGCATCAGATAAACAACAACGCCAAACTTGTCTATTTACAAATTCAAAATTAAATATGAAATATTTGTTTCTCTTCAAATAAAAAAAACACCAGGGAATCCCTGACTGATGCACTTACAGACTAAAAATGCTATATTATAAAGCAGAAATCATTAAAAAAAAACATTTATTACTACTTTTAAAAAATAGAAATGTAAATCAGTGGAACAGGTAAAGAAAAACCAAAAATAATTTAACTCAGTAACTCAGGTTTAATAAACTCTAAACACAAGAGATCTAAGAAAGAATTCTCTATTTGGATGAATGAATGAATGGATATGTAAAACATTTGACATGTACTTTGTGTCAAGTACTATAATAAGCACTCAGGATTCAAATACAAGTAGTCAGGACTATTCCTACCATGAAGGAGGTTATAGTTCTAAAGTGGAATGTATAAAAGAGAGGGATGCTGAAGAATTATCCCAATGTGCTGATGAGAAGAAATTAGTCTAACGGCTAGAGAGGAGACAGTGTAGTGAGAAGACAGCCAAGATGTATTTTAAAATTTTTTTAACTGAGAAAATTAGGGAAAAAATACGACAGAAATTAAGTTTGTATCAACAGTTTACACAATTATACAATAAATTCAAAATGAACAAATGATGTAGCTAAGGATTATATAAAAATTAGAAGATAAGCAGATCATGTATATATGTATACATACATATATGTGTGAATGTATGTATATGTGTATATGCTTACCAGAGCTATGGTTTAGGGACAGATCTTTAACTAAATAAAAGATAAAGGAAATTACAAAAAGCAAAATAAGTAATTTTGGTTAGGTGAAATCAAAAAGCTTTGCATAAATAATATTGGCACATATCAGATAATCAGGAAAGCAGTTGACTAGAAAAATCTTTTTATCAAACATCCTGGAGAAGAGTTTGCCACCCAAGATATACAGAAAACTATCAGAAAAATATAAGACTGAAAGCTATTCCCCAAGAGATGTGATTTTATATATTTGTTTATTTGTTAATTTTGCTTTTTGGAAGGGGGAAGGCAGGGCAATAGGGGTTAAGTGACTTGCCCAAGGTCACACGGCTAGTAAGTATTAATTATCTGAGGTGGGATTTGAACTCAGGTCCTCCTGAATCAAGGGCCGGTGCTCTATTCACTGTGCCACCTAGCCACCCCTAAAAGATGTGATTTTAGAGGGTCTAAGCCAATCACTTCTCAAAAGAATTGTAAATTATTGACACACTGCAGATCATTAAATAAGAAAACTACAAATCAGAAAAAACTTAAATTTTTACCTCACACCCAAAATATTGACAAAGATGACAAAAGATGGGAATAGTCAATGCTGAAAGAACAGTGGGAAGATAGGCACATGTAATGAGACTGGGAATCTGAAGATCTTCCCTGCCTCTTAATAGACCTAGGGGGGAGTTTGAAGACCTCCCCTGCTTTGAAAATAAACTCTGCCCCTGATAGGGTGAATGTAGTCACATGGAGCCTGTGGTGGGAGGAGTTTTGTGAGTAAATATTGATCTTGTATTGGTTTGTGGGCAGGCTGAAGGATGTTGTGGCTCTCAGTGTTATTAAGGCTTCTGAATATCTTTGGTACTATGATAGAATGAGCTTACTGGTTTGGGGATTCAGTTTTCTGGTGTCTAAATATACCTTCAGTTCTATTTTCTACCTAGAGAATCTGGCATATTTTGCAATCGAATGTCATGCAATACTTACAGTCACAGTCTTTATAGTGATCATGGGTGCTGTAAATGTTGCACTGGTGCTACAGCATACTAGCTCATTGTCACCTGTGAATCAATAAAAATCATTTTGGAAAGCAAATTTGAATTGTTCAAATAAAGTGACTAAAATGTTACAATATGCCAAATTTTGCACTGCTAGGCATACGTCTTATAGACATAATTTACAAAAAAGTAAGATTCCATAGATACCTAAAAATTTAGAGAGAGAAAATTACGTTTTGGGACAATTTTTATTGCAGAACAGATCCCACTGTTACCTAAGAATTTACCTAAGAGAGATAGAAAAAAAGGAATGGTGAGAGAAATATACTATGTAAATGAGGAAGAAGAGGAAAGAACTTAATATTTCACATTAACTGTGGCATACAAGAAGAGTATACAAACACAAAGGAAGGATTGAGGGAAGGCTGAACACACACACACATGAGTTTGGCATAAAAAATACATGAATCTCAAACAGGCAGAGATAGGGAGAACAGAATGAAGAGGAAGTACAGAGCTGGGGATGCAACAGTTAACTTCAAGTGCTGTAATCATAAATAGGGAATTAGAAAGAGAGAAAGTATAAGAATCAGAGTCAGTTAAAATCAGCAAAACAGAAATTAGCCTCAGTTCTTAGGTTGGGATTTTATGTCAGTGCCAAGGTCTGACACATCCAGCATTCTTAGATCAGTTGGTTAGGTCTCATTTTCCCCCTATACAGTCTAGATGTTGATGCCACTGATTTCTGACTGGTATTGGGTTCCATATTCCCTTTATTTCACTGATGAAGCTGAGAGGTATGGACCTAGCAATGGAGCTGGCTGATGGGTTGAACTCTTATTTCCCATGTCTCTTTCCTGGGGCCTTCTGCACATTTTCATCAGTCCTCAACTGGCATCCTTCCCTGTATTTTGAAGCCAGCCTTTTTCTCTTTCCTCTTTCTCTGTACTCTTGTGTTATAGGCCAAGAAGCTCTCCTTGGTTTGGTCATTTAGGCTTTTGAGACTGGTATATGTTCTAATATTTCCAGATTTTATACCAAGCTTGATTCTCAAAATGTACTGTAGATTTTCCCAGACTCTCCTTCCATCAAAAGGGTTCCAGAGCATAAAATCACTCTGGTCTAGGAGACCTTTTTCAAACTGGAGGAGTGAGAAGAGCCCAGATATTGGGGAAAGAAAGTGACCATTGAAATTCTGAGATCCTATCCTATTTTGAGACTACACTTTACCTGATCCAAACCTCCTGGAGACACCTTTTCTTCCTTGATTTCCAATTGGAGAAAGAAACAAGGCCCAATGGAACAGAGATAAAGATAAAGGTTGTTTTTTCAGTACCATTCTCTAAACAGAACCCCTTCCAACCATGCAGATTAAGCAATTTTAGACCGTCCTAAAACAAGATTAGTTGTGAGGATGAGTTTTCTATCCTCATATACTATGCCAACTTTCAGGCTTCCTCCCTGTTTTTGTAACCTCCCCCTCCAATTCCTAGATTTTCTCCTTAAGCCCCATTTGACTAGCATGGTTGCATCTCAACTGGGTTGAGATGGAGGACTGGGTTCCTCCTCCCCTTCAAGGACTGCAGTATTATCAGCCAGGTTGGGTAGAAGTAAGTCAAATGTTCCTTCCCAATACATTACTCCAAAGTTTCCCTCCCTCCATCTGCCATCTGCCTCTCCAAGGAGAGGCAAAAAAATGATAAATTGCTCATGGATAGCTGTGCATTGACCTGTATGAAATTTTTAGTCTGGGGAATCCTTGGGCAGAGTAGAGCAGTATGCCAAGTGATCACAGGTCGATAGATTAATTGTGCAGGAACAAGTAAGGATTGGAGCACAGGAGTAAGTAGGGATGGGTACCAAATCACATATCTAATAAGACTCTGAGGCAGGATTTGAATCCAGGTGTTTATAACTCCAAGTCCATCACCCTATCCACTACACAGTGCTGATTTATTCTGACTCCTCTTGAAAGTCTCAAGGCTCCTCTAGATGTTCCTGATGCTATCAAGCTGTGATCCCCTTTATTTAATTACTGATATAACCCCTTTCTCTGGTCAGAATTTTGTCATGGCAATAGATAATAGCCTCAGAAAAATGGCCCATTTTCTCCCTTGTAGCAGGGCATCCATTAATGTTACTCACTGGAGTTAGTATTTCAAAGAGTTCTCACTCTAACTACCATCTAGACCACACTTCTCCATCCTCTGCATGAGGATAACATGAGAAATTGCGTAAAGTTCTGTGGAAATTTAGGTATACTATTTCTCTCACATTCCCCTGATTAATCAATCTAACATCCCTAACTTAGAAAACCTGTGGGCCATAATCAGTTGCTCATTCAAAACCTTGCCACCAGTTGCTATGCTAGCAGATTTGGATCTGACTGTAATTAATTATATGACTAAATGTATATGACTTGCACACAATTGGGTGTTTCTGAACATGGGATTCTCTAATGATATCTCCACAATGAACATGATTTCCCCTAATACTAAAAGATACTCTGGATTTATTTGGTGAGATTTGACTACATCTCTTTAACCTATGTAAATGAAAGGATTGCCATGTCTTTTTTATTTGATTTTTTATTGATAAATATTGTTTAATAGTTGAAAATTATAAACAAATGCATAACCAGACTCCAACCAAAGTATACACTCCTGAAACTATTAAGTACAAGCCGCAATGTTTATGACCCTTGGAACCATAGACTGTTGTAATTTATCCTTTGTTGAAGGAAAGGGAGACTGGATTCTTTAACTTTGACTAAACTTTGTTTAGTGTATTTAACCTAACTTTTGTTGTTTTTTTGATGTTTTTTAAATGAAAGTTTCTCACTCCACCCTGGAATAGAGCAAGGTTCTCACACTACACTTGGGTTCCATATGCCTTCCAAGAGAAGAATTGTGTAAGATGCAGAATCTGAAACTGTACCACTCAATCAGTAAGCATTTATTAAGTGCCTAGTACATACCAGCCACTGTAGTATGTGTTAGGGATACAAATGAAAAAAAAACATAGTCTCTGCCCTCAAGGAACTTATATTCTGTTGGAGGGAGACAACATTTACCAATCTAAGGTATCATTCTGAAGTTTGAGTATATGGCATACAGAGACTCTGAACGAATTAAATTATAATAATAAACCAGATAATTCTAGATGTCGATTGAATTCTAAATGTCGATTGTAGAGGACATTTGTGAGTAAATGAAGTAGGGTTTGGGGGGACATTTAATCTGTGATAGTTCTACTGTGATCTCATGGGAAATACCTAGCAACCATTTATATTAGAGAGCTTTCAGATAGACTTCTGAGTGACTAGTGATAGAATGAAAGTGTGTGTGCCCATGTATGCACAAACTAAAGGACAAGGCCTGATGAGGTGTTAAAAAATAAAACTAGCAGAAAGAAGAGCAAACTAAATCTGTTAGGTCCATAATTTTACTAAGGGTCATCGCCTGTTTGCCTCAGTTTCCTCGTCTGTAAAATGGGCTGGAGAAGGAAATGGTGAAAAAAAACCCTCCAGTATCTTTGCCAAGAAAGCTCCAAATGGGGTCACAAAGAGTCAGGCACTACTGAAGAACAACAACAGCAACAAATAAATGTCAGAAGAAACCTAAGTCCAAGCTGCTTCCTTCTGCCCTGCCTCTTAACCATTTAATTGTGTCTGTGTTCCTATGGAATTGTTTAAATAACTGCCTATGAGAAGTCCATGTTAGTAAGGATTTTTGATCTATAAAGCTTTGTCTCTGTATGTAGTTGATGGAGATGTTTTCTCCTTGCACCCCGAGGATTCAGGCCAAATAAATTTGAACTGTCCCAAAAGAAGTGGGGGAGGAGGATGGAAGAGGGGTGGAGGTTGGAAGGAGTAAGCGTTTATTGATAGTGTCTGCCATGAGCCTGGCACTGTGCTAAGAACTTTACAAGTGTTATATAATTTTATCCTCATGACAACCCTGGGAGGTAGGTTATTATCCCCATTTTTAGCTGAGAAAACTGATCCAAAGTTAAGTGACTTGCCTAGGGTCACACAGCTAGTTAAGTATCTGAGCCTGGATGAGTCTTAAAGATGAGTCTTCCTGAATTCTGGCCCAATGCTCTATCTACTACCTAGTAAATATTTAATAATAGACTCTCACTCTCCCCTCTCCTGCCCCCAAATGTCCCTGTTGAAGAGGTGTGGGGAGTGGGAGTGCCTGAAGGATTCCATATAATCCCTTGTGGGTTCTTTGTCTGGAAAAGAATTTCATTGGTTGGTTTTTTGGGTTGTTTTTTTTTTTTAGCTCTGTGAAACTCTGCTTCCAGG
>CM053595.1:209801324-209846200 GCA_028646575.1 Pseudocheirus occidentalis | reverse complement strand
TCCCACCGTCCCGGGCCTGGCCGCGGTTTCAGCTTCAGGCTGGGCCGGCCTCCGCTCCCAGCCGCCAAGCTGAGCCCCTGCTGCCGAGCTGCCTTCAGCGAGAGATGTGTTCTCTGTATTTTTGTGAGTCTGAGAGTCCTAGACTTTCCTAGACTTTGTCTGGGCTCATATTTTATGGGTGTTTAGGGTGGCGGTGTGGGAGCTGCTGGACCTTGCTGCTTCTACGCCGCCATCTTGGCTCCCTGGAAAAGAATTTCAAATAGGACTCAAGCTGTCTTTTAGCAAAGTTATAAAGTTTATTGATATGCTGGCTTAGTAGCAGGCAGGAGAAAGGGGGACCTGCAAAGTACAGGGATATAAGGTAGAGTTATAAAGTTTTATGCTCTGCAGCAGGCAGGAAAAGGTGAAGGGAACCTGCAAAGAGCTGAGGGTTGGTGGGCAGTTATTATAACCCTAAAACTGTCAGTCAAAGGTTAATTATGCTAACTAGGTGGGCAAAGGTAGAGATAGGGAGGAGTTAGGGAATGGCTTAGGAGTGGTCAGTGCTTAAAGGGACATGCACTTTTTATATCAATTGCGCATGGATTACCCTTAATTCACTGGTAAATTCCTTCGGTGTGGACTAGAGGGGGGTGTGGTTTTTAGCTTGAAACTTCACTAGGTTACTCTTTGGTCAAGGATGTATGAGGTATAGCTAATATGGCTTTTGGGAGGATAGGTTTGATTATTTCCAAGTCTGGGAACTAGACTGATTAGGGATTCAGGAGGTACCATATTGAGATGGAGTTATCTCCTGATAATGTTGGTCAAGGCTTTTGGGTGCAGCTGGCCACTTAGAACAAAGGGGCTATGCATTTCTCTACGGGTTTGTTTATAGAATGCTATTGAAGCTTTCACAGGTGCTTGTCTCTAGGCAGACTTTCTACTTTTAAGCTGGGGGAAGGGAAGAGGCAGTAATGCCTTTATGGCAGGGGGAAAGTGTGACTTTTACAATTTAATTACACAGGCTTACAAATTAGTGTTACATACATAGGTACCAACACACAAGAGAGGTTTTACAAATTGGGGTTACAGACAAAAGCATCCCAAACCATATCACCTGTGACATACTTTTAAATTTAATCTGTATTATTAACATTTTCTTCATCACTTTTTAAGTCTGGACATTCAACGAAACAATAAATCAAGCCCTGATTTGTAGAGTTTTCCTATTTCTGAAGTATGAATGCTTCTTGTGAAAATTTAGCAATCCACTCCTCACCTTGCTGGTACAAGCAAGCTCCAGCATACTTTTGTTTGTCTCTCTTCTGCAAGACAAAGGAAATGAACACATGTGCATTTGCTTCTATAACCTTATGCAAAGTTCCCACTACCCCATCCCCTCACCTGTTGAAAGCATTTAGCAAGAGGTGAGGAATCCTTGAGCATGGTGTTTCTAAGGGCTTATTGGAAGCACATTGGACTTTTGACAATAGTTAGTGAATTAGGAAGAAAGAAATGTGGAGTCCAGGTTGAGGAATAGGGGTACAGGAAGTGTCTGTGATACAGTTGAAGGAAACTGATGGCCATAGTCACCTAGAGTGGTTCGAAGGTTGAGCTAAGACAGATGAATTGCAGGTCACAAATTTGGAAAAGAAGCATATTTGTGACTTCCCTGCCCAGATGTAGACTGTGCACTTTCTACCCCTGAATTCCATGAGGTCTTCAAGAGAAAAAAAAATTTTTTAATGAATTATTCTTTAGGGACAAGACTGTTTGGGGACAATCTCCACCTTAGCCTGGGAACTTCTGTCCTGTTTCACATATATTTTCAGAAAAAGTTTTTTCAATAGTATCTAATCAAAATTTCAACAAAATTTGTCATGATTTGGAGCTCCCTAGTTATTTAGGAGTAGTTCTCCAAAGGCAAACACTTGGTCCAGAAAATTAAGGGTACAAAGTGAGTGGGGAGGTCGGAGGTAAGAGTCAGGACCAGGAATCAGAAATTTTTTGGGCAAATGAAAAAGTTATATCTCCTAAAACCAGGAAGATTTTGCTGCTGTTGTTGTCATACTTGACTGTGACCCCATTTGGGGTTTTCTTGGCAAAGATACTAGAGTGGTTTTGCCATTTCCTTCTCCAGCTCATTTTACAAATGAGGAAACTGAGGCAACCCGGGTACTTCCTCAGGGTTACACACTGCTAGTGAGTGTCTGAGGCTAGATTTGAACTTAGGGAGATGAATCTTCCTGATTTTCAGGCCCACCGCCCTATCTGTGCCACCTAGCTGCCCAGGAAGCAATTTGTCTGTTGTGAGGTAAAATTAGGAAATTGGGCAAGTCCTCTGGTAACCTAATTGATTGGGAGTGGGGGGAGAGGCAGCAGAGTAATAAGGATTTGCTGTTGCCAATGTTTGATTTTAATCTGGGGCTATGGAATCATTCAGTGTCACTGATGAGGTCACAACATTCTGAAGAGCCCCTGGTGATCATTTGGATCTCAACAGCCCTACAGAGGAGTGGAGTGAACTCTGAGGGTTGCTGCCTGGATCCATCCTTTTGGCTCTCTCTTTGGTATTTTGATATTTTGAGTGACTATAGTTGGGAATAGGACTGCTCCCTCTACCAAATTTCTTGAAGAACTAAGACTCTGTACGCTACTGAGATCTGTGGGGTTTTAGGGGCCTTCTCCTACTTCTCAGCATCTGAAACCATGAAGCGCAGATATGAAGAGGGGTCATCAAATGTCAAGAATACTGAGCAAGGAACCCAGGAAGCAGAAGGCAAGATGGAAAGTCTCAGAATGGAGAGGCGAACTCAGTTAATTAATTTCCTAGAAAACTGAATCTGGAAAATATGACAGGAGGAGGGGAATTCATGGTGTGATTTAAGAAAGATGGGGGAGATAAAGTAAAAAAATATTAGAGCTACATTATGGATATAGCTATTACTGATACATTATGGGGATTCTACCAGGTAGATGGAAATTTAATTTTAAGCTAAAACAGAGACAGAAATGCATGTATTTGGTTTCTTTTCCTCTGTGTTGTCTGTTTCCTCATTTGAGACACTGACCAGCAGGGATATATTGAGTGGAATTATGGAAGAGCAAGAGACAAACTGAGACTTTTTGAGCACAGGGTAGTGAGCACTGAAAGGTAGGGGTCCTTTCTGGAAACAAGGAAGGGTAAGAATGGTTTGTCCAGGGCCCATCATTCAGCAATAACTGTTTGAACTGAAAGTTAAAACATGGCTGGGAGTGAGGTTGTTGAGGGTTAGAGAGGGACAGAATGGTGGAGAACCCAGAACTCAGAGAGAATCTCTAACCCCAAGGACAAAAGCAAATACAGCTAATGTTTCACTACATCTGGGGAAATTTTCAGTGGGAGGAGCAGGGCAATGGGGTTGAGTGCCCTAGTTAGATAGCCTTCTTATGGACAGACTTCAAAGTGGGAAACTGGGGTAAGAGTGGAAGATGAGATGGGTATCCCTTCTCCCCAGTAGTTGTTCACAACCTACAGGCAAGAATTGGTTCAGAAAAGCAAAGGTAAAAAGATTGTTCTTTTAATTCCCTCAGGGCATGTGAGAGAAGAATCTCCAGTAAGGCCTGGACCCAGTGAAGTGACTAAGACTAAGGACCAGAAAGAAAATGAGAATTCTTCTATCTACTATTTATTTGCTTCTTCTTTCCGTTGTTCTGCCTCACTACCCCAAACTGATAATAAAGGGTGCCTCTACTACATCCAGGTGAAAACCATAAAAGGAGTGGCTGTTGCATGGAAGACTGAGACTGGAATGGAGCCAATCCAGAGGGCACCTCGAATTTATGAGTTGAATCCTTCTGAAGAGGGCATACTAGAGTCTGCTCACCAAAGTTTACCCAGTGAAGATGTCACTGATATGAAGAAACATGTGGATGATACGAGTGAAGGATATAAAGGGGAGGAAGTACCAGGACCTTCAAGGCTTATTGATGAAAGAAGACGGAGAAAGATCCCTCATTGGATGGTCACAACAGACAATGGTTATCGTTGTGTGGCCTGCTGCCGAGTATTCCTCACCCTGGAGGCCCTCAGGAAACATGCTAAATCTGGGTCCAACGAGGGATTTAGCTGCCATGTTTTTAATAGAAAAGTCCATGAAAGACAAAGAACCCAGAAAATTTTGCTCCAAGGCAAAGATGAACACTTAACCAAAAGCCCCAAAGAACATAGTAAGCCACACGAAGACCAGGGTAAAGGAAAAAGCCGACGTACACGAACCTCCCATGGTACTCAGAGCATGGATTTGCACCATGACAAGGATGCGGAATGAGCTGGGGATGACTCAGTTATGGAGACTGTAGTTCTTCTGTCAAAATACCCCTATTCCAGCCACCCCATTTTAATTCCCAAGCCAACAACTCTATGAAACCCCCGCAGGTCCAAGAGACCACCAGCTATAGCATCTCCAGCTCTCATTGAAAGGTCAAAAGTCATAGGGAACAAGAAAGAAAACGGATCCAGGAGCAGGACCAATGAGAACAGACTCTATAACCATCAAGCCTCTTTAAGGACAGGATTGTCTCATATTTGCATTGATTGATCTCCATATTAAAATGGAAAACAGAAGAAAGTTCGTAGTCTTTATCATGAGGAAATGGTGAGTGTATCCATTTGGTCCAGGCTTGTGATTTCATGCTATAGGGAGTTTGAGGTGAAGAAATTCTTTCTACTAATGAAGATAGCAACCATGCTCTGGTTTCTGGTCCTTAAAATTTTTCTTGGGGTACTAAGAGGCTTGGATCATTCAGTTAGTATGTATGTGTTATGGGATCGAATGTGGATCTAGGTCATCTTGACTCCTAGGCTTGTCCTCCATCCACTTGCCACAGTGCTTCTGAGAACCAGAGTAGTATACCAGAGTTTCTTAAGGTTTGTAAAGCATTTTAAAATACTAATGTATAATTTCACTGAGCTGATAACACAACTGCATTTTATTTAAAGTGTTGAATTAGCAAAAGGTCCCAGCACATAGAGCTCCTGGGCAGGGTACAAGGGTGAGGGAGATAAGAGGGGAGTCAATGGAGGGATATGGACCTACACAGGCTGAGAAGGTAGGGATAGGTTATGACATGTACTGTTGGAGGACATGTCCACACTGATGATATCACAGAGCCAGCAAAACATTAGATCATCTTTGTGCAACCCACCTTGCAGACTTGTGAGAAAAGTGTCATTTATTATTTATAAAAGTGTCATTATTTTTACATTCAGGTTTGACTCTGTTTAAAGGTTTGACCTTTATATGTCATTGAATCCTTTGGCCATCAGGTAAAGTCTATGGACCCCTTCTTAGAATAATATTTTTAAATGTATAAAATAAAATACAAATCAGTGCTTCCTGGAAGAAAGTGTCAGTCAGTCAGCTCCTTAGTGTCTCTGTTCATGGGTAGATTTCTAGGTCATTTCCCTAACCAAAACACTCCTCCCTACCTTGAACACTCCTCTATATGTGTTTTCTATATTAGGAGGCAGGCTACTTGAGGACAGGGACTATCTCCTTTTTGTAATTATACCATGCCCAAGGCTTTGTTGCTTCTTTAGATCAGTGGAAGCTTTCACCATTTGAGGACAGAAACGAGACACCATGGCCAAGAGCAAAAGAGCAGATTGCAGCAGGAGAAGATGTCCTCCTTAAGGTTGGAACTGTGTCATCCCAGGGAATTATAACCTAATTTGGTTCATCTGTTCACTGCCTCAGTAGTTACAAGGATTAGAGACCAGTTGTTGTTCTGCTGTCATTTCAGTTGTGTCTGCCTCTTCATGACCCCATTTAGGGTTTTCTTATCAGAGCTACTGGTGTGGTTTGCCATTTCTTTCTTCCAGGTCATTTTACAGATGAGAAAACTGAGGAAAATAGGTTTAAGTGATTTTTTGAGGCCAAATTTGAACTGAGGCAGACCAGCCTTCCTGATGCTTGGTCTGGTGTTTTATCTACTGCACCACCTTGCTATGCTTAAAAGAGTAGTATCTGTTTCCAGCTTTCATCTGCTCTTTTCTTAACCCGATTCAAGTCTCTTGACGTTTTTCTTCTGAAAATTTTCTGATCTTTGCAGTTGCTTGTGTATGGGTCAGAAAACCACTTAGCCAGTTGAAAACAATCAGAGGAATACTTGTGGTGAACGGGAATATCTTTATTAACAATTCCTGGGAATCAGGACATCCTTCTTCCAAGCAGGACAGCAAAGGAGGCCGTCCCCCTCAGCCAGGATTGGACTTTTTATACGCTGAGTTTCCTAAGGATACATTCTTTCATCATCCCTGACTTCTATTGGTTGACAAGCTCAGCACAGGAAGAGGACAGAGTGCTGGGGGTGGGTTCTACAACCACCTCCAACCCCTATTGGAAAGGGGGTGGGGCTTTGTTTGGGCACAAATTCACACAAAGGGGTCTGTCCCTGCCACCCTCATGGCCGTGGCAAGGGCACACATCTTAATATAATTCAGGTGCACATCCTGAGGTAGAAGCTCTCATCCTTGTTCTCATTGGTAAAGGGAGGTTCTTCCTGGTTAAGCTCTCCCTACCCCGCCCCTTTCTCTTGTATGGGTTGGGGTTGGGCTTTACATCTTAAAAGAGGACAGAGGTAGTGAACACGTGTGCAACTATAGGGGAAATAGTGAGGTAGAGTGAGAACAAAATAGTTCTGAATATAAAGAAATCAGAGGGGAGGATTCTAGAGTTCTGTGCACTTTCCTAGAATCCCTCCCCTCTCCTTTAGCTATATTGATTTTCCTATCCCTAGGGAGCCTTCATTCAGTGCCTTCCCATTCACTTGTGAAACCTGCACTGAAACTCTTTTCTTGAGCAATGTTGAATCTGGCCATGTAGGATTGTTGATACACAGACAGCCCTGCTCTGGCAAGGAACTGGAGACGTGTTCATCCAGTGCTTCCCTGTGTCTCAGGCAAAGTGAGGAATACACTTGAATCAGTTCTACAACAGTGAGGTCATTCATGGAAATAGAAGAAGCCAGAAAAACTGACATATCACTTTATTTCCCTGAGCTTCAGTTTTCTCCTTTATGAAATGGTAATAATTATAATAACAATATACTCCCTTTCTCACAACATTGTTGTCAGGAAAGTGTTCTATAAAAGCTGCACAAATATGAGTTGTCTTTATGAAAGTATTTTCTGACACATCTCAGAAATTTATAGTATCCCAAATAACAATTCCTATTTCTGGATTTACATCAATAGGTAAACTAAATGAAGACTTCTGTACTGATGAAACAGAGCAAAAAGAAAAAGAGTTAGCAGAAGAGAAGAACCTATAGTTCTTAAAGAAAAATGTGAGGCTGACACTCCCCTGCTAAAAAACCTGGCTCCCCACTGCCAACAGGGTAAAGCTTCTTAAGGCCCTCTCTCCATTCTATGTCCTCACCTTATCTTTCTTGTCATGTCCTCCTACTCCCCTCCATAAACCTTCCAGTCCAGAAAAAGTGTTCTTTTGACTAGCCTGCAAACAGTCCTTGGACTTCCTCACATCCCTGGTATCCATGCCATTCTTCCCACTTGGATGGCTTCCGTCTCCTGCCTATCCATAGAGAAACAGAATGGTGCAGTGAGATCTTGGATTGAACTTCTGGGTCTTCCACTTATTCCCTGTGTGCTTTTGGGCAAGTCACTTAAAACCTACTTCAGTTTCCTCATCTGTAAAATGAGGAAGTCAAACTAGATGGCCTCTAAGGCCCTCCCAGCTTGAAATCTTTGAGCCCATATAAGGTCCAACTCCAATCTCGTCATTTCTGTGACGATTTTCCTGACTTGCCCTCTCCTTCCCTTAGCTCTCTCAACGCATTCCAAAGCAAGAGCTGAAGGGCCTTTGAGAAGGCTTGGTTTCAAGTACCAGCACCATCACTTCCTGGGACTCTGACCCAAGTCAAGTTCTCTGAGCTTCAGTTTCTTCATCTATAAAAGGGGAATAATAAATAATACAAAGACCATGAAACTTAAAGAAACTTAAAGAAATTGTTTGGCAGGGAAAAAAATGTAGAGTGATATATTCACATGAACTATTAAGAGTGAATTAGTGGACACTGAGATTTGCATGTAGGTCAAATTTAAAGAGATAAAGGAAGACCAGAAATTTAGCAGAGAGAGAGAAATCAGCCTCCTGAGTTCCAGGGCTGAAATCTACTATCAGGGCCCAGTAGAAGGAGTCCCGGCTCCACAGTCAGAAGATGAGGGTTTACATTCTACCTCTGATGCTGAGTAACTGTTTGCAATTATCCCTTCCCCGCTGCAACTTTGCCCATTGCAGTTTCAATATATTGCAAGTTGGCATAAGAAACTAAATGGGGGAGGGGGCTTTGTGGTGCAGTAAGAGCACTAGCCTTGGAGTCAGGAGGACCCGAGTTCAAATCCGACCTCAGACACTTAACACAAAAACTAGCCGTGTGACCTTGGGCAAGTCACTTAACCCCAAACAAAAAAAAATTTTTTTTTAAAAGAAACTAAATTGGAATTTTGAGAGAGTTTTGCAGAAGCTATAGATGACACACAAAAGCCAGTAGGCAACACAGCAAAAATTCAGAAGCTCAGAAATGTATAAAATATATATATATAGTATTGTATAATATTGGCACATTTTATCTTTTAATACTATCATAATTCAGACTTCTTCTCTGGTATGGAGAGTCAAAAAATTTTATATGGATTTTCCAGCTCATGGGATCAGTGTACCCCTAAGCCCTGCAATGTGGAAGGGATAACTGTAGTAAATTGGACAGTCGTTTAGCCTATTGAAGACTCAGTCTCTATATCTGTAAAATGAACTCCTATGAGAAATAGAACCAGACCAGGTTATTCTTTATATTGCTTGAATTAAGACAGCCCCTGACATTCCTTCCAGCTCCTTTGATCCTCAAATATTGTGGGCAATACAGTGACACATTTGGGAGCTATGATGGCTGCGGCAGCTCTGCTTCAGATGACTTAGGCCCTTGGCATTCCCCAAGGAAGGCTACTGAGCAGAAGGGCAGGACACAGCTGAAAAAAGGGCCTCAGGGATGCCAGAAGATGAACCCACAGGTGATAGGCCTAGAGAGAGAGAAGCTGTTTTCTCATCAAGGAGGGGGAGAGCAGAAGACATAAGAAGAAAATGTTCCATAAAACTACAAGTTATGTAATCCAAACTTTGCATCATTGATAAAAAGGAGGCAACCGACAGACTATTTGGGCAACGTCTCATAGCAAGTTAGTAACAAAGTCAGGACAGAAACCTTTGTCTCCAGGATCCCTAGGCCTTCCTATGTGTCATGGAAAGCCAGAGAGAGGCTTACTAGAGAGAGCATCCAGCAGGGGTGAAGACTGTCTGAGAAATGCGATTGGGTCCTCTTAACACTTGTTCTATATTTATAGCAGCTGAACTGAAGAGGAGGCTGTCACCATGAAGCCAAAGAGCAGAGAGGTCTGTTTTGTGAACTGTGAGTTTGGGTTGGATGTCAGAGGTTGTAGGATTTAGAGGACTGAGGAACTTTAGGCAACATCTAATCTAAGCCCTTCATTTTACAGCTGAAATTATAGGCCCAGAGGTAAGTGACTTAGCCAAGGCAGTTTCATGGGACAGTGGACAGTACACTGGGCATGGAGACTGAAGACCTGTGTTTAAATTCGACCTAAGACACGACTAGCAGTGTGGCCCTGGGCAAGTCATGTACCCTCTATTTGCCTCAGTTTCCTCAACACTAAAATGGCGATAACAGAAGCATCTACCTCTCAGGGTTGTTATAAGGGTCAGATGAGATGACCTTCCCAAAGGGCTTAGCATAGTGCCGGGCACACAGTTAGTACTTTATGAATCCTTTTTCTGTTCCTACCCAAGGTCATACATGGATTTGGACTCCAAATTGATTTCTGCCAATACCAGACCACTTTACTTTCATCATTTTGAGATGATGAGAACATTGTAGGCACAAAGTAGCTAATTAAGTCATATAGGTGCATCCCAGAGTGGGGAGGTAGAGTCAGCCAGGAGTTGGGAGAATTAACCCAGTGAGCTTTTCCAAGACATCCTCAGGGGGTTCAACTCCCCAGTTACGGGGATGTTTTCTGAAGAGAGGATGTCATTCTCCTCTGTACCCACCAGGTGGCAGACACGTAACCGGCTATAGAAAGGCCTGGGCCTTGGGGAAAATCAGATTGGAAAAACAATTGCAGTTCAGGCTGAAGTTGGAAAGTTTAGGTGACAGTCTGACCCAGAATGGACACTGTAAGTAATGCGATTTCAAGGGGAGTTAGGAAAGTTCCTGTTACATACATACACATGTACATGCATGCATGTATACATACACACTCACATGGGGTGCGTGCATATATCATGTACACACTCATATATGCACCCATGAACAAGAACATGTACATACATGGGTATAATGATATGTAATCATCTTGTTTGTATACGTAGATACATAGTCTTATGTGTGTATATACATATATGCAAATATTCTTGTTTATGAATGTGTCTTGCTTCATATACTTATTATATATATACATATACATATATTTGCTTCCTTTCAAATATGGTAAAATTTATGTAGTTTGTAGTGTGTGTGTTTGTGTGTGTGTAACTGAGGCTCTCCTGATACCCCTTAAAATCATAATATGTGCTGTATCCATTTAGAAAGTATTCACCAAGGTAAAGTGCAGTTAGAAGGGCATGTAAGACTGAGGAGTCTGTTCTGACTCCTCTCCACGAGGTCTGAGGAAAGACCTGGGAGTCTGGCTGTGGCTCAGGATGTCTGAAGCATCCCTTTACTGTAGAGTGCAGTACCCAGCTAGCCCCCATTTTTATGGCTAATCAGCAGGGAATCAACGCAGGAGGCCAAACCAGGGAACTTGGAACTGCTGCAGGGAATGACAAAGAAGTCTCTCTTCCTCTCATTCCCTACTGAACTGGCATTAAGTACTATTTAAGAACCAAGAGACAATGTAGTTACCTGAGAAATGACGCCAGGGATAGCGTAATGAAATTGTCTGTTAGGTGGCGAGAGATGATTAAAAGTGCCAATACTGAAATCCAATGGTTTGCTCATATAGTTGATTTCTCTAACATTGGTATTTTTACATGGTCATTTTGGGAATATGTTTTGCTTGACTATGCACATTTTTCATAAGTCAAATCAACAAGCATTTACTAAACTCTCACTGTGTGCCAGCTACTGGGCTAAGGGCTAGGAATGGGGAGAAAAAAAAGGCAAATACAATCCCTGTCTAAACAGCTAGACAAGGAAACAAGTATGTACAAAGAAGATACGTACAGATAATCCAGAAGGAAATCTTTAGGATTAAGGAAGACTAGGAAAATCTTGCAGAAGGTAGGATTTGGGCTCAAATCTGAAAAAAAGCCAGGAATGCTTAAGAGATAGAGGGGAGGAGTGAGAGCATTCCAGGAAGGTGGTATAACCAATAAAAATGCATGGAGTCATTTTTTTTATTTTGCTTTTTTTCCAGTGGGACTGGAGGAGGAAAAGAGGAGTGATAGAAAATAGGTTGTTAATTTAAAAAATACAATTTTAAGTGTCTTTAAGGTCCTTTCTCTGAGGGTTACATGACAAAGACAACATCAAAGAATGTTAGAGCTAAAGGAGCCTTTGAGATCACCTAATCCAACCCTCTCATTTTACAAAGTGAAATGGCTTGATCACACAGCTTATCAGCAGCAAAGTCTTTAAAAATAAAGAGCCCTGTACTTAGAGGCAGGTAGCCCTGGAAGCGATAGATGCCTCTCACATTTACTAACTCCATGACCACAGGCAAGTCCCTTCACCTCTTGGAGTCTGTCTTGTCCCCTGTAGACTGTCCTCCTTCCAGGCAGGGGCTGTGTCTCACTTTAGCATTTCTAGCCCCAAGTCCAGTAGCCCAGGACTTTCTCACATATTAGGTGCCTAATAAACACAGGTGTGCTAATTGATTGATAAAATGGGAATAATATTAATAACACTTTGTTAATATATATCACAGAATTATCAGGAGGATCCTGTGAGATCACATGGGAAGACCTCTTTGCAAACCTTAAAGTGTTAAATAGGTATCAGTCATTACTCTTTGAAGATTGAGAAAGGTAAACCCTACTGAATTTAATGGATGAATTATTTTCTGTAGCCCTCTACAGATGGAAGAGTTAAAAGACAAACTGGCAAAGTGAAGAGAGAAGCTGGAGCAGTGAGGCTAGAGAAAGTAGAGTGTTCCATAGGATCCAGATTGGCGGACATCCTCTACCAGCTATGCTTGGGCCAGGTTAGAAGTTTCTTAAATAAGAGGAAAGTCCTGCTGCTGGGGTTGGGAAGGAGGCTGACATCGTGCTCAGCTGATGAGTTTGGCAATAGAAAGAATGGGGATAATCTGTTTCTGTTCATGTCATTCCCAAGGAGGAAAAAGTGAAATCCGGGCATTTCTATGGCAACTTTAGAATGTCTCAGAGTTGGGAAGGGATCTCAGAGATCACTTAGCCTAATTCATTTTACAGAGAAATCAATCATGAAACATAAGGTGATTTGATGTTCCCTAGTCGTCCTACCTAGCTGCTAGAGCCTTCTCCTCAGATTTTCTCCCATTTGTTTGCTCTGTTTCTATTTTGTGTGTGGACATACAGAGAGCTTACACTCTAATGGGGGAAATTATATGTAAATGACTACAAGATGATAGACAACTAAGACATACATATGGAGAGAATCTCAGAGAAAAGGTGGTGGAATTAAGGGAGGCTTGGAAAGGCTTCTTTCTAAAATAACATAGTTATTTATATACTATGTCCCTCATTAGAATGTGAACTTCTGGGGATCTGGAGTAAGTTTTTTCTTATTTTTTTCATATCTCCAATACTTGACATAAAAACTGGCACGGTAAGAACTTAATAAATGCTTGTTGACTAACTAGCCCAGGTTTCTCTAAAGCCCTTATTACAACAATACATGGCCCCACTGATTTATTTGTAAGGGGCTAAAGCTCTTTGCTCTAAATGTCCCAATTTGGCATAATTTATTTATAGGAAACTAAATGTTAGAGAATGAAGGAATTAAATTTCCTTCTCAACATAGAAGCTTTGAACTGACTAGACAAGGAGAATAGTAGAAATACATAGAACAGTGGTTCTCAATCTTCCAATGCCACAACCCTTTAATACAGTTCCTCATGTTGTGGTGACCCCCCCCAACCATAAAATTATTCTCATTGCTGCTTCATAACTATAATTTGCTACTGTTATGAATCATAATATAAATATCTGATATGCAGGATGTATTTAAATTGAACATAACCCACAGGTAGAGAACCACTGACACAAAGGATGGAATGGGGGTGAGTGTGGAGAAGGGGCAGCTAGGTAACACGGTGGATACAGCCCTGGGCTTGGAATCAGGAAGGTTCATCTTTCTGAATACAAGTCTAGCCTCAGACACTAATTAGTCATGTGACCCTTGGGCAAGTCACTTAACCCGGTTTGCCTCAGTTTCCTTGTCTGTAAAATGAGTTGGAGAAAGACTGAAAGTGAGGAAAAGGGACTCTCCACTCCTGATGTGGTCTGAAAAAAATTTCTAACAAAAATACTTCTAGGTTTGGCATATAGGCTTATGTCACTCTATAGAGAATATTTTGCTTCTGAATTCAGGGATGCTCTTCCTGATGATATTTCCATGACCAGTGAGGAGGCCTTAGGAAATTTATCACTTAGGTAAAAAGGCTACTATTTTCTATGGGCAGTTGACCAGAAGAGATGGAGAACCAATAGTGCAGGCATAGTGCCTGGAGAAGGTAGAATGTTACAATGGGTAGAAGTTACAGAGAGAAAGATTTTGGCTCAACTTGATGGAAAAAATGTCCTAATCTTTAAGAACTGTCCAGAAGAATAGGCAGCCTAGGGAGGATCTCTCCTGCATAGGCGTCTTCAAGCAAAGCGTGGGTGGCCACTTGTAGTGGGGATTCCTTTTCAGGTATGGAAAGGCATTTATCAAGTAGTTACTACATACTCCTTTGCCAAATGCTGGGGCTATAGGTAGGGAAGCAAGAGACTATCTCTCCTTTCAAAAAGCTCACATTCTAATTAGAAAAGATAGGAAGATTTACCATAAGGAAGATTAATACAATAATATAATAAGTCTGTAGGGGAAAGCAGCAGGGCAAACAAAAAGCCCAGGACTCCTTGGGGACACAAGAGCAGGTCAGATGGCAGTGCCCAAGGGTCTCAAGGGAGTAGTGCCAAGGCAGATGGCCTAGCAGTCTACCATCTTATTAGAAAAAGCGTAGTTAGCAGATAACTTACTGTTCATCTAAGCAATGTGAGTAACCAACAACTGTACCAGTCCGGAATGGACAGGGCTATAGGATACCCTCTGCCTGGGGTTAGGATGGAGGGGAAGACAGTCAGCATTCACCTGGGAAGGCACATCTAGTTCCTGGTGGGAACTGGACAATGAAGGCTAGAGCAAGGGAGGGAAAAACCTGCCTTCTACCTATTTTGTTTTAGTGTCACAGAATATTTTTTATAGTATTTTTTTAAATCATGATCATTTTTAAAAACTTATTTATTTTTAGTTTTCAACATTCACTTCCATAAGTTTTTAATTTTCTCCACCTCTTTCCCCTACCCCTTCCCCAAAACAGTGTAAAATCTGATATAGGTTCTACATATACCTTCTTAGTAAACATTTTCACATTAGTCATGTTGTATAGAAGAATTAAAATGAATGGGAGGAACCACGAGAAAGAAGAAACAAAACAAAAAAGAGAGCAAATAGTATGCTTTACTCTGCATTCAGACTCCATAGCTATGTTCTTTCTCTGTATGTGGATGGCATTTTCCATCATGAGGCTTTTGGAGTTGTCTTAGGTCCCTGCATCGCTGAAAAGAACTAAGTCTATCAAAGTCAGTCATTGTGGCTGTTACTGTTACATAAAATATTTTTTGAGTTCTGCTCACTTTACTCAGCATCAGTTCATACAAGTCCAGATTTTTCTGAAATCTGCCTGTTTGTTATTTCTTGTAACACAATAGTATTCCGTTCCATTCATATACCACAACTTGTTCAGCTGTTTCCCAATTGATGGGCATCCCTTCATCTCCACAAAAAGAGCTGCTATAAATATTTTTGTACATGTGGGTCTTTTGCCGTTTTTATGATCTCTTTGGGACACAGTCCTAGAAATAGTATTACTGGGTCAAAGGCTATGCACACTTTTATAGCCCTTTGGGCATAGTTCCAAATTGTCCTCAAAAATGATTGGATTGGTTCACAAATGCACCAACAATGCATTACTGTTTCACTTTTCCCATATCTTTTCCAGCGTTTATAATTTTCCTGTTTTGTCAGGTTAGCCAAACTGATAGATGTGATGTGGTACCTCAGAGCTGCTTTGATTTTTATCCCTCTAATCAATGATGATTTGGAGTATTTTTATATGATTACAGATTAAAAAAATATTCTAAATCACTTTATTAAACAGTACTTTACTATGGTTATTGACTACTGTGTCTTGTACCTAACTATTCCACTGATCTGTTTCTTAGCCAGTACAAAGTACTTTTGATGATTACTACTTTATAATATAATTTAAAATCTGGTATGGCTGGGCCATCTTCCATAGCATTTCTTTTCATTAATTCCCTTGATATTCTGGACTTTTTGTTCTTCCAGATGAATTTTTTTCTAGCTCTATAAGATAATTTTTGGTTATCTTATGGGTATGGCACTAAATAAGTAAATTAATTTAGGTAGAACTGTCATTTTTATTATATCAGCAGAGTTAGAATAAATGGGCCAATGGTATAGTGGAAAGAACACTGGACTTAGAGGCATGAGTGTACTGAGCTTGAATCCTCTCCCTGACATTTAACTGTGTGGCCATGGGCAAGTCATTTAATATCTCTCTGAGCTTCATCTGTTAAATGGGGATAGAACTAGCACCTGTATCACAGAATGGTGGTAAGAATCAAATAATAATGTCTATGATGTACGTTGCAGCCCTTTAAAGCTTTATAGAAATGCTAGCTATTAGTACAACTTTTGAAGTTTAACCCTGAGATTCTGCGATTTAGTGACTTAACAGTGATATCAGGAGCTTGCGAAGGTGAGGGGTTGGCCAGAGCACCTTGTAGGCAAATCTGGATTGGCCATGGAAACATTTTGCTGTTTAAAAATTGTATTCTTTCATTGTGTCCCAACACTGAAATTTCAGCAGTGGCTATTGAGAGGTACCCTGAAAGACAGAAAGAAAGATCAGGCTAGCCGCTTAAATCAAAGTCAATTTGAACACCAGTTCAGAGGATGTGACAGCAGAAGGGTTAAGAAAAGACCTCCTCTTTGCACAAAACCAGTTTGGACCTTGGCTTTTCTTATGGGGACTCCTACAGGAAACCCTTTAGAAGGTTCTAAGTTAGAATCTATGGGACTTGCCTATAAAAATGTTTCTCTCTTTTTTATTAATTCCTCCCTTTATGAATCCCTAACAGTAACTGAGGCCAAAAAGTGAGCTACATCCAGAAGAAAAGATGTCTGCCACCTCCAGAAAGGTGAGCACAGGATGCCCTGCTTAGGGCCCTCCAGTGGGCTGCACTAATCAGGTCAGGAAGCATCATTTAGTGCTTCTTGTGTGTCAAGCACTGTGCTAAGCACTGAAGATACAAAGAAAGATGAAAAACCATCCCTGCTCTCAAGGAGCTCACATCCTAATGGGGGAGACAACATACAGTTATGTACAGGCAGGATAGACAACAAGATGAAATGAGGAAGGCACCAGTGTTAAAGGAGACCAGAAAAGGATTCTTGGCAGAAGGTGGGAATTCCAGACATGGGGAGGGGGGTAGGGGGTAGGGGGGTAGGGGGGAGGGGCCCTGGCTGCCAGGTGACAGAATGTCCCATGACAGTAAAAAGTGAGGAGGCCAGCCAGCATCAATCAATTGTAGAATGTGTGCAGGGAAAAGTGTAAGAAGATTGGAAAGGAGGTAAGAGACCAGGTTACGATGGCTATTTAAAAGCCAAACAGGATTTTAGATTTGATCCTGGAGGCAATAAGAAGTCAGTGGAATTTATTGAATATGGGAATGACATAGTCTGATTTTCATAGAAAGGTCATTTTGATAGCTGAGGGGAGGAGGAATAAGAAAGGCCAGGAAGGCCAACCAGGAGGCTATTGAAGTAGTCTAGGAGTGGGTACAGAAATCCTCTTGCCAGGCTGCAGCAAGGCAGGACAGGGCAGGAATGCAGAGGATGGGCTGATCCCTAGGCCTGAGGTGATTGTGATTTTCTCTCACTTCCTATTGGATTTTGTTTTCCAACTTTCAGTCCTCAAGAGGAAAAGAATCCAGCACCATGAAGATGAGAGGAGATGCTAAAGATCTAGAGAGAAGAAAACTTTCCAGGAATGGCCCAGGTGAGGACATGTGAGCTCAGGGCTCATCACTTTGGGATCTGGCACTAGGAAGAGGGGGATAAAAGCGACCACTGAGCTAGGCTGTGATCTTGTCGAAGCATATGGGCAGAATAGAAGGATGGTCAAAGGAAGCAGCAAGAATGCCAAGCCTCAGGCATCCTAGAAGTGATACCCTTTGTCCTCTGAGTTTCTTTTGACAGTACATTTCCTGTCATGTTGCTACATTCCTGTGCTACTTGGGGCAATCTGAAGAAGACTCCAGCTTATAGCAAAATGGAATCCTTAGACAACTTGGCATGAGGCAGTGAACTTAAAATCAAGAAGACCTGGCATGAATCACATCTCAGACACCTTTTTTTTTAATCCTAGGCAAGACACCTAAATGTTTCTTCTAACTCTAAATTTGTGAGTTATAATAATAAGAAAATTAATGAAAAAAGTGAGAAGGAAAGGAGGGGACTACTGATGGCAGATCTCAAACTATACTACAAAGCAGTAATCACCAAGACACTTCAGTGCTAGTTATGGAATAGAGAGCTCAAATCAGTGTAACAGATTAGGTGCACAGTAGATGAAAGCAACAAGTGCAAATGAGCCTAATGTTTGATTATCCCAAAGATCCAAACTACTGGAGCAAGAACTCACTGTAAAAACAAAAGCTTTTCTGAAAACTGGGAAGCAATCTGGCAGAAACTAAATATAGACCAGCATCCCACCATATACCAAGTTAAGCTCCAAGTGGGTATAAAGGGCGGCATCATAAACCAGTTAGAAGAACAAGAAAGAAATTTAAGAGTTTTTGCTCAAACAAAACCATTGCAGTTAAAATTAGAAGAGAAGCAGGTTGGGGCAGCTAGGTGGCGCAGTGAATAAAGCACCCGCCCTGGAGTCAGGAGTACCTGAGTTCAAATCCGGCCTCAGACACTTAACACAAAAAACTAGCCATGTGACCTTGGGCAAGTCACTTAACCCCACCTGCCCTCCAAAAAGCAAATAAAAAAAAAAAAGAGAGAGAGAGGCAGGTAAATGGGGAAAATATTTGCAGCAAATTTCTCTAATAAAGGTCTCATTTTTAAGATTTGTAAGATTAAGAACCTTTTCCCAGTTGATAAATGGTCAAAAGATATAAACAGGCAGTTTTCAGAGAAGGAAATCTATCAATAACCCTATGGGGGGAAACACTCTAAATCACTAAAAATTAAGAAATGCACATTAAAACAACTCTGAGATTCTACTTCAAACCCACCAGACTGGTGAAGTTGAAAAAAAATTAGAAAATAATAAAAGCTGGGGGTGCTGTAGGAAAACAGGGACACTAATGTAGTGTTGGTAGAGCTATGGAACAATCCAGCCATTCTAAAAAGTAATTTGGAACTCTTCCCCAAAAAGTTGTTTTGTTTTTGTTTTTGTTATTAATACACTTTAACCTAAGAATACCACTACTAGGTCTGTACCCTAAAGAGATCAGAGAAATGAAAAAGGATTTATATGCACAAAAATATTTATAACAGCTCTTTGGTGGTCATAAAAATTTGAAAATTAAATCATTTGAGGAAATTGCTGAACAAGTTATAGTATATGAATTTAGCAAAATACTGTTGTGCTATAAGAAATGAGGAAGGGAATGAGAAGACTTGTATAAACTGATGCAGAGAGAAGTGAGCAAAACCAGGCAGACAGTTTATACAGTGGGAATAGTATTATAAAAACAAAAAAAAAATTTAAAGACTTGGGAACTCTGATCAACACAATAACCAGTCATACTTCCAGGGAATTCATGGTGAAACATGCTACCTACCTTCTGATAAAGAAGCAAGGGATTCACTGCAGATTGAGGCATGTTTTTTTTGGACATGGTCAATGCAAGGATTTATTGTGCTTGACAATACATATTTATAACAGGATTTTTTTTCTTGCTTCCCCAATGGGGAAGGGCAGTAGGAAGGTAGGGCAGTAGGAAGAAGGTGATGTGAGAGTGAGAGAAAGCGACTTTTTGTTTGAAAATAAACTGAAATATTTTTTAAAAGGAGGGGCTATCTATAGTCATAATCATATGACAAAATGCTCTAAATCACTATTGATGAGAGAAATGCAAATCAAAACAGCTCTGAGATACCACATCACACCTATCAGATTGGCTAACATGACAAAATAGGAAAATGATAAATGTTGGAGAAGGTGTAGGAAAATTGGAATGCTAATGTATTGTTGGTCTAGTGAAGTGATCCAACCATTTAGGAGAACACTTGGAACTATACCCAAAGGATTATAAAAATGTGCATACCCTTTGACCCACCAATACCACTTCTAGGGCTGTATCCAATCATAAAAATGGTAAAAGGACATATACAAAAATATTTATAGCAGCTCTTTTTGTGGTGGCCAAGAATTGAAAATTGAAGGGATGTCCATCAATTGGGAGAATGACTGAATAAGTTGTGCTATATGAATGTAATGGTATGCTATTGTGCTATAAGAAATGATGAGCAGGCAGACTTCAGAAAAACCTGGAAAGACTTACATGAACTGATGCTAAGTGAAATGAGCAGAAGCCAGAGAACATTTTACACAGTAACAGCCACATTGTGCAATGACTAACTTTGATAGATTTAGCTCTTCTCAGCAACATAAGAATCTAAGACAGTTCCAAAAGAATAACAATGGACAGTGATATCCACATCCAGAGAAAGAACTTTGGAGTCTGAACACAGATGGAAGCATACTATTTGCTTTCCTTCTCCTTTGTTTTGTTTGTTTCTTCTTTCTTGTGGCTCTTCTCATTAGTTCTAATTCTTTTTTACATCATGACTAATGTGAAAATAGGTTTAATATAAATGTATAAGTAGAGCCTATATCAGATTACATGCTGTCTGGGGGGAGAGGGAGAAGGAAGGGAAGGGGAAAAAATTTAAAACTCAGTATCTTATGGAAGTGAATGTTGAAAACTAAAAATAAATTAATTTTATACATATATTTTTAAAGGATGAGCTATTCTATCCCAAAGATAAAATTTTGATTTCTCACCAGAACAATGATTCATCTTCATTTTCAGCAGCAGGAACGCAGAGAAGAGTGGTCAGAAGAGACAGGAGAGCTCATCAGAGAAAGAAGAAAGTGTTTATGTTGCCCAGAGTGAAGAGACAACTAAATACTGGCTTTTATGGGAAAGCTATTTATCCACAATGGAGTGTTTGGGGGGGAGCGGGAAAGTTCATCCCTCACTCATGAACAGGAAAGATCTCAGTGATGAAGAGAATGTCTCCCCAGTGACATAGAACGTCGCCTTAGGGCAGAAGCAATGTCCTGCACCTCTTCATGTACTACCTCGTCCACCCTCACCTCAAAAAAACAGGCCCTTAGATTATTCTGAGCAAATTTATTTTGACTGGATTTGATTTGGGGGTAATAAAAATTAAATATATGTGTTGGCAGCACTATTCACGGAGATTTGTTCTTTGCCTTCTAATAGTAAAGACCTTCTCATAGCCTGAACATTATTACCCAGCTTTCATCAATGTGACTCTGGGAAATACAATAAAAGTCTTAATACTACTTAATACTAATTTTCCCTGTTAAAATGGTGAATCTCCTCACTCATTCCAAGCCTCAGAAAAGCGTGCATTGATCACTGGACAGAAACTACTAAACCCCCATTGCAAAAAAGGAAACTATAATCCAAAGAGGGGAAGTTATAATAGTTTCCGAGTTTTGAAGCAAGTAAATGGTAAATTCCTTGAGTATAGGCCCTGGATCTCATATCTCTTATTTTTATTGTGTCTTATTTAGTCATCTCAGTCTTGTCCAAACTTTTGTAATCCTATTTGGGGTTTTCTTAGCAAAGATACTAGAATGATTTGTCATTTCCTTCTCCAGCTCATTATACAGAAAAAGAACTGAGGCAAATAGGGTTAAGTGACTTGTCCAGGATCACATAGCTAGTAAGTGTCTGAGGCCAGACTTGAATTCATGAAAATGAGACTTCCTGATTCCAAGCCCAGTGCTCTAATCATATAAGTAGCAGCCACCTTGGTTGAACTCTTGGGAATATGCTCTCCAGTTTAGCAGTGTCCTTCCTAAAACTTACTCAGAACTAAAAGCATCATCTAAATGTGATCTGACCAAGGCAGAGGATGGCAGGATTAGCTTCTCTATAATCGTGGAGACAATGCAGCCTAAAATTACATTAGTGTTTTAGGTGCCATATTACATTGTTGACATATGTTAAGTTTGCAATCCACTAAAATTCTCTGATCTTTCTCAAAGTGCTATCTAACCATGCCTCTTCCTATCGTACTCATGAAACTGCTTTTTTTAACCAAAGGGTAAGACTTTACATTTATTACTATAGAATTTCGTCTTATCAGCAACAACCTAGAATTTTGCCTTGCCAGTTTTTCTTTATATTCTGATTCAGTCATCTATTATATTGTCACTCTGTGTCATCTACAGATTTGATAAATATGCTATCCTATGCCAATGTCTAAGTCATTGATAAGAATATTAGTGCCAGAGACTTCCAAGTTGACATTGAACTACTTTTTGAATCTAGTTGTTCAACCAGTTCTGAATTCATCTGACTAATGTTATTTAACCTACCTTCTCTATCGTCCACAGAAATTATGTGAGATTTTATTCAATACTTTGCTAAAATCTAGGTGTGCTATCTGTAGAATTCCCTTGAAAAATACCCTAAATTACAATAAAGGCTGTCTAAGTGGAAAGAAGTAGCTTAAAGCAATTTGTAAGTGATAGGATCAGCACACTTGGTCTGATTGGCTATAGGGACTAAGAGAATCTTCTAGGAGGACTCTGGTCTGTGTTAATCGCCATTGTGTGAAGGAATTTCCACATCTAGGAATTCCCCATCCCAATTAAATTGCAAGGCTAGTAACTATCCCTATGTTACATTTTAAATATATTTAATTAATGTGAATGTGGGTGAAAGGACAGTGGTTATGATGAGGGGCCAGAAATGTTGAGGGAGAAGCTCACAGGGATACAAGGATCCCAAGGCCAGAGTTCCCAGGGCAAGGTCACCTGGAATGAATTTGCAAACTCAAGCATTCTTTAAGTCAAGGTGGCAAAGATTTATTGTTAAGCTGTATATCAAGCAAGAGTTCTTAGGGAACTTGCAACCTTAGAGGGAAGACAGTTAAAGTGTATATAGGCTAAACTATAGTAAAACATGTGCCAAATAAGCTAACTAGGTAAGTCAGGAAGGGATTAGGGAGTTAAAGAGTGGTTAAGCAGTGGTCAGTTCTTAAAGGAACATGTACTTTTAATATCTGCTGCCCAGGTATTTTACCCAGAGTTCACTGGAAAATAGCCCAAGATGGGTTTACAGAGAGGTGTGGTTTTAGGCCTGAAATGTCCCTAAGTCAACTAACGGTCAGGGCTGACTGAGAAATACTCAGGCTGCCCCCATCAATGTCTTGTTAGACTAGATAAACTTTCGGGAGAATACATATGGTTAAGTCTAGGATACATAGGTCAGTGAGTAGTAAATATTTTTATGACCCAGTACACAGCCAGTTCAGCCAGTACACCCCTGGTTCAAACTACCAAATTTTATAGGTACAGCTTGCTGCTACTGTATCGGGAGGAGAGAAGTATTTTGCTAGGGCATGCTGCCCTTAAGCTGGAGAGAAAAGTGCCTAAAACAGTGTTTTGAGACTAGGGAGAAACGTGATTTTGGAACCGGACTTCAAGCACCCCAACAGTTATGTCAACAGAAGTAGGGAAAGTTTTGAGGAGGGCTGAATTTGAGAAGAGGAATAAGGTTCTGCCTCAGGCAAACCTGAGGATTTGAAGCTAAGCCCTCCACCTCCAAATCAGAACTCCACCATTCCTCTAATCTGACAGACACACGGTATAGAACAGCAATGGGCCAGGAGGGCCATGTCCCCTGGCTTAGTGGCCTAGAAATCTTTGCAATTGTAACACCAAACTAAGAGGATGGGCCTCAATAAGAGATGGTATAGACCGTGAATGTTTAGAAGCTGTTATATGTAGTAAACATACTATTTATTTGAAGGTACTTGACGTGTGTGGGGGGGTGGTTTTTGGCCTTTGGGGGTGAGGGACAGTAGAATCAGTACCTGTAATCTCATCAGTTGGGGGGAGATGTGAGTTCTAGCCCCACCTATATTAAATAGTTAGCTGGGGAATAAGCGCTAGTAAATGTCAGAGGCAAGATCTGAACCCAGGTCTCCCAGACTACAAGGCTATCACTCCATCCACTTTACCACCCATCTTGCCCCTCCCTGAGGTGTGTTAGAAATAACCCAAGAAGCAAACATTACTTTAGTGTCCAAAGAATGGTAAAGAACACAAAATAGAATGGGTACTTTTACTAAGGTTTCACAAAAGAAACACTTTTTAAAGAAAGAGGACAATCTAAAAGATACTACTTTGAATCCAGTATTATTACACTGACTAATAAAATTAGTGGTGACAAATCAGACATCAGGTCACACGTTTTTCTGATCACAGAGACATCAGGAAGCTGTCAACTCTTGGATTTCTGGGGGATTGCATGGTGGAGCAAAGAACACTGACCCTGGACAAGCTCATACCATATGATAATAAGCACACGCCTTTGACGGCTTCAAGGATCTGTGATTGTGCTGGAAGTGGGGGTGTTTCCTACGCCCCCTAGGGTCATAGCCCTTCTTTGATTTAGCAAATGTGTTTTGAGAGGTACTGTGGATGGAAAATTCATGACCCTACTGGCAGTTTGGTGAACCAGATTGGTCTGTGGGTGACAGGCATATAATCTGAAAGACATGCTCAGATTTTTCCACATTTTTAGAAAAATATCTTTAATATGTACCATATAGGGATAGTAGACACAGCTAGATGGCACAGGAGTCAGGAAGATGAGTTCAAATCTAGCCTCTGTTGTGGTTGTTGGTTGTTCTTCAGTTTTGTAAAGGACTAATGATGTCATGAGGTGATACCTTGACTTATGCATGAAATGGATATAAGTGAGGCAGAATTGCATAAAGTCATCAGCCTCACTGTCTCTTCCAGATCATTGAAGTCCTGTGGCAAGACAAAAATCAGGACAACTGATGATGGCCCAGGATGCAACCTTGATGTTGTCCACGTCTGACCAAGCTTTAAGTGCCCCATAGCACCTGCTTCAGCTGCCTTTATGGCTCTTGGAACAAATTGTTCTCATCCACCCATTCCTTCACATGCTCGGGGTAGAAATTTATAAGCCAAATTATATACAAAGGGGAATGACCAGGAGGTGAAGAGTCTTGAAATATATTTAGTCATAGAAGAATTGGTTGAAAGAATTAGAAATATTCAGAGAAAGATGGGAGCGGTATGATATGGCCGTATCTGTAAAAGGGGCTATCATGTGGAAGAGGCAATAAGAGGTTTTCTTCTTGGTCTCAGAGAACTCAGAACATTAAGTGAAGTATCAGAGAAGCAAATTTTGATTTGGTGTTTGAAAAAACTTCCCGACAATTAGAGATGTAATAATAATGTCATAGCAACTGATATTTACACGGCACTTTAAGGTTTACCCATTCTTTGTCTCATTTGATGCTCACAGCAGCACTGTGAGGTAGATGCTGTTATCTCCATCTTACAAGGAAATTGAGGCAGACAGGTTAAGCACCTTGTCCAGTCTCACACAAGGACTAAGTGCCTGGATGGTATATACACAGTCAGTCAATCAACAGAAATGTGCTTAAGCCCTGGAAATACAAATACAAGTAAAAAAGAAAGACAGTATCTATCCTCAAGGAACATACATTGTCATGGGTGAAGACAAGACATAAAAGAAAACTGAAGGGGAGGGGAAAGGATTAGTGGCTCTAGCCTCTTGGCCTTCATCTCTCAGCTCTGGCATCTTCTCTGACTGTCCCCCATCCCTGGAATGCTCTACCTTCTCCATTCCAACTACTGACTTCCTTTGGCTTCCTTAAAGTCCCAGCTAAAATCCCACCTCCTACAGTAAGCCTTCCCCAACCCCTTAATTCCAATGCTTTCCCTTTGTTAATGATCGCCCATTTATCCTGTATAAAGCTTGCTTGAATGTATTTGTCTGCATTTTCTCTTCCCCATCAGATTGGCAAATTCCTTGAGGATCTTTTTTTAACCTCTTTTGTGTCCCCAGAGCTTAGCACAGTTGGAGACTAAAGATACTGTGTGAGAGAGAAGGAATGAATGATCAAACCAGGTTCTGCAGGAGGTGGAAGGAGCTGATAAAATTCCATGCTGTTAGGGCTGTGGAAAAATAGACACTGTTATATCTAATAAACATTTGATTCAATTCAGCCACCTTTTATTAAGCCCATACTGTGTGCCAGGCACTCTGTTAAGTGCTAGATGTTGATACTGGGACTTTAGATTGTTATAAACTTTATACAAAGCAGTATAACAACATACAATGTCACAAAACTGATCAGTCTTATAGCCATGTCACTGGGACAGTTAGGTGGCACAATGAATAGAGCACCGGCCCTGGAGTCAGGAGAACCTGAATTCAAATGTGGCCTCAGACACTTAACACTTACTAGCTGTGTGACCTTGGACAAGTCACTTAACCCCCATTGCCAAGCCTTTCCCGCTCCAAAAAGCAAACCAAAAAAAGTCACAAAATTGGAAAAAATAAACCATAAGCAATTTCATAGCCAGTTTATCTTTTACAGCAAAAAATAGAAGCAATATGTTTGTCCAAGAATTACAGAATCTTTAAATTGAGGCATATTAATTTAATGAGAGTAGTCAGGGGAGTCTTCCAGATCTGTTAGGTTAGAATCCTTGGGGGCTCTCACATGAAGCATGCATGAGGACAGTCCTATGCCCTGGCCCCTTCAAGTGGGCCCTTTGTTCAAATACATGTGAAACCAGAGATTCTCAACTGGTCCCCATGCTCCCTGTCACTGGACTGTTTCAAAAATTATTGTCTGATCCATGAAAATTCCAAAGGATTCATGATGAAAAATGCTATCCACCTACAAAGACAGAACTGGTGAATTCTGAATGCAAATCAGAAGCATATTTTCATTTACTTTATTTTTCTTGCTTTTTTTCTTTCACAACTTGACTACTGTGGAAATGTTTTGCATGATTTCATATGTATTGTATTTATTGCATTCTCAGTGTAGGGAAAGGGGAGGCAAGAAGCTGAAAATGAAAACAGAAACAAAAAAAGTATTTGGCATCTGAGAGGAAGATCTGACCTTTTTTATGTTTATAAGGAGAAATAACTTTTTTTTTTTTTGCTTTTTGGAGGGGCAATTGGGGTTAAGTGACTTGCCCAAAGTCACGCAGCTAGTAAGTGTGTCAAGTCTGAAGTCACATTTGAACTCAGATTCTCCTGACTCCAGGGTCAGTGCTCTATTCACTGTGCCACCTAGCCACTCCAGAAGCAACTTCTGTTCTCAATCTTGCTGGTGTTTTGGTTTGTTTTTTTTAAACATGTGGCACGGGGAAACCAATAGCTTTCCCTTGGACTTTTAATAAAATAAAGCTCTACAATAGCAGTCACTACAAGCTCATGGCAGACAGTAAGTATAAATGCCTGCCTAAGATGGGGTCATAAATCACTAACTGCTTCTTCTATTTTGTATTTCTTTACCTAAACACAGGTGACCAAACTGTGATTCTGAGATGGATGTTTCCAGCCTAACTGGTTAACTCATGGGCCTAAAATTTAGTCTGGAGTCATTGACAGGTCTAGGTACTGGCAATCTTACTTCCTGTCTCCCCATTCTTAGAAGAGAATGTGGCCACAACAGAAAGATTAGTAATGTACACCTGGCTGGCCAGAAGGTACAGGCTCACATCACAGATCTGAGGTGAAAATGAAATGTCTAAAAGAATTGGAAATTGAGGGGGTACTCACCAGTTGGGGAATGGCTGAACAAGTTGTGGTATATGAATGGAATGGAATACTGTTATGCTATTGATGCGGTTTGGTATGCTTTTGTCTGTAACCCCAATTTGTAAAAGAATTTCCCTCATGCTTGGGTACCTATGTATGTAACATCAGTTTGTAACAAGCCTGTGCAATTAAGTTGTAAAAGTCACACCTTCCCCCTGCCATAAAGGCATAAACACTGCTTTTCCCCTTCCCCGAGCCTGAAAGTTTTCCCTTAGCTAGAAAATCTGCCTAGAGACAAGCGCCTGGGAAAATTTCAATAGTGTTCTATAAACAAACCCTTAGAGAAATGTATAACTTCTTTGTTCTAAGTAGCCAGCTGCACCCAAAAGCCTTGAACATTATCAGACAAGATAACTCCATCTCAATATGGTACCTCCTGAATCCCTAATCAGTCTAGTTCCCAGACTTGGCCTATGCTCCCAAAAGCCATATTGAACATATGTCATTCATCCTTGACAATAGTGACCTAGTGACATGTAAAGCTCAAAACCACACCTCCCTCTAGCCCCCACCTCAGGAATTTATCAGTGAATCATGGAAAATCTGCATGTGCAGTTGATATCAAAAGTGCATGTCCCTTTAAGCACTGACCACTCCTAAACCACCCCCCAACTCCTCCCTAACTCCACCTTTGCCCACCTAGTTAGCATAATTAGCCTTTGACTGACAGTTTTAGGGTTATAAATCCTGCCCCTCAAGCCCAAGCTCTTTGCAGGCTATCTCCTTAACCTTTTCCTGCCCACTGCAGAGCATAAAACTTTATAACTCTACCCTAGATCCCTGCTCTTTGCAGATCCCTCTATTTCTCTTGCCAGCTACTAAGCCAGCAAATCAATAAACTTTATAACTTTGCCAAAAGACAGCTTGAGTCCTATTTGAAATTCTTTTCCAGACAAAGAACCCACGAGGGGTTATATGACATCCCTCAGATACACATACTACCCACACCTCTTCACTATAAGAAATGATGAACACACTGATTCCAGAAAAACCGGCAGACTTACATGAAATGATGCTGAGTGAAGTGAGCAGAACCAGGAGATCATTGTACAAAGTAATAGCAACATTGTGTGATGATCAACTTTGATAGACTTGGCTCTTCTCAGCAATACAATGACCCAAGACAATTCCAAAAGACTCATGAAGGAAAATACCATCCATATCCAGAGAAAGAACTATGGAGTCTGAACGCAGATTGAAGCAGATTATTTTTACTTTTTTTTTCCTTTCTCATAGTTTCCCCCTTTTGTTCTGATTCTTCTTTCACGACATGACTAGTGTAGAAATATGTTTAATATGACTGTACATATATAGCCTCTATCAGGTTGATTGCTATCCTGGGGAGAAGGGTGGCGGCAGGGAGAAAAATTTGGAACTCATAATCTTATAAAAAATGAATATTCAAAACTATCTTTACACACAATTGGAAAAAATAAAATACTAGTTACCAAAAAAAAGAACAAAGAAAAGAAAGAAAGAAAATAAAAAACCTATTCAACTGATCCACCAGGCTCCTGGAAGTCTTCCTTCCTTTATAAATAGAGTACAATAGGAGTGGTGGGTTACTGCTTCATGTTTTAGGTACTTGTTAATACATTTTTATGAGTTTTTGTGTTTTAGTATTTATTTTATGGAAAAAGAAAAAAATGTCTAACATCTTCTACTCTGTACATTGGGTAGCTTTTCTAGAAGGTTCCATACTAATAATCCCTTTAAAAGGAGACCCTAGAGGCGGCTAGGTGGCGCAGTGAATAGAGCACCGGCCCTGGAGTCAGGAGTACCTGAGTTCAAATTCGGCCTCAGACACTTAACACAAAAAAACTAGCAGTGTGACCTTAGACAAGTCACTTAACCCCAACTGCCCTCCCAAAAAAAAAAAAAAAAAAGGAGACCCTAGACAATAAGTCAACCCTAAGCTTTGTTTAAGAAGGTTTTCCTGGAATAACTCCATTCAAGTTACTGTAACGTAAGATTTTACGTCAGCACATAAAGAACCTGTGATTTTGTCACTGTGGGAGCCCTTTCCACCAATACAGATTTATAACTTATAGACTTAGGCTAAATAAGTTTAAGTGACTTGCCTAATAAATGCCTGACTCAGCTAATAAATGCCAAAGACAAGACTTTAACTCAGATCTTCAAGTCTAGTACAATATCCACAAAATCAAAGTACCTCCCAATGGAACATTATAGTACCACACACAAAAAAGAAAAACACAAAGAAACAAGGAAAGGTCTATATAAAGGAATGCAAAGTATGACTGGCAGAGTCAGGGTAGCTAATATATTGACTACATATACATGCAACACACACACTACTTGTGCGTGTGCATGTGTGTATATCAACACATGGTAGCCAGGTGGTGCAGTGAATAGAGTTCTAGGTCTGAAATCAGAAAGAACTCTATTCCTAGACACTTACTAGCTGTGTGACTATAATGGAAATGGAAATGGGAAGATCTTTTCCATTCATTAATAGGCCCGTGTGACCTGCTTAAGTCTCATGGAAGCCTAAGACACATGAGTTTAAGTTACATGAAGCCTCTGGTGGGAGGAGTTTGCTGAATGGGTGGAGCAGATAGGATGGAGCAGGAAGAGTACAGGAAGGATGGAGGAAATTGGTCAGAGCAGTTAGAGCTGAGAGAGAGAAGGGAAGCAGACATCAAGCTGTGAGTGTTTGCTTATGGGAAGGCCCTAGCAGAGGGAAGGTTTGGGGATGATGGTGCCCCCTACATTGTTATTGTGTATAGATTTCTTTGTTGCTATGATGGATTGGCTTTCTGGTTTGGGGATTTGGCTTTCTGGGATTTGAATAAATGTTTTGGTTCTGTCTTTCACGTAGAGAGTCTGTTTTATTTTGCAATTAAGAACTATGCTAGCATATTCACATGCTGTGAATATTGCATTGATGCTACGGTGACCCTGGGGAAGTCATATAACTTTTTGCCTTAGTTTTCTCACATGTAAAATAAGCTCCAATGTTTTCTTTGCCAATAAAACTCCAAATGGGGTCATGAAGAGTCAGACATAATTGAAAACATATATATAACACATCTATATATTACATATGTGTTTATGTATACATATATATAATATATACACACATATACATATATACACATATATAGCTGGTTATGTTTAAATGTATGTGTGTGTGTCTGTGTAATTTGCATATACACACATTTTTGTGCATAAACTTAATAACAATAATAGCGTTGAAAACAACAATGATAAACATACAAAACATAGAATAAAATTTTACATAAAGTCTTTAGCATTTAACAAAATTAATAGACAATAAACAAATATACTTTTTTCACTCCCCATTGCTCCTCCCCTCTTTCCCTCACTGAGGTACCATTCACCAATTCTTTTTAATAATAGATTTTCATTGATATTTTTTCATTTTTTTGCATTACTAGACTTTCTCCCAGGTCTCCTGCCCTTGTCTCTGTCATATATCTACATTTTTTTGGGTCTTCGGCATAAATAAATAGTGAACACTGTTAATGGTTTTTTCTGCATCTATTGAGAATTATGTGGGTTAGGATTTTTTGTTTTTAATATGATTAACTATGTCATTTGTTTTCTTAACAGTGAACCATCCTTGCATTCTTGGTCTAGCTCTAACTCAGTCTTAGTGAAGGATTTCTTGGATGAATTGCTGTGGTTTGGCAGCATTTTATTTGAAATGTTTGAGTCAGTATTCATTAGTGATATTTATATTTAGCTATTTGTTTTATCCTTTCCTGGTTTAGGTATTAGTATGATATTTGTCCCACAGAAGGAGTCTAGTAGACTGTTTCCTTTCTCAGTTTTTAAGAATAATTTATTTTATTTTGGAAATGTTCTTTATTCTGTTCTTAGATTTTTAAATTTAATTTGTTGTCTTATTAATCAGATTGGTTAAAGATTTATCAGTTTTATTGGTGTTTTCAAAGAACCAACTTTTATTTCAAGTTAGATTTGTCCAAAATTTATTTGGAGTCATATTTTATAGGTATTTGAGGTGGTTATGGGGGGAGTCGCAAAGTTTTCCTGCTTCTATGCCATCATCTTGACTCTGTCCCTCTTAGTGAGATTTGTCCAAAGCCAAAAGAGGCCTATTAAAGTCTAATGCTATTGCTGCATTACTGTCTGTGTCTTCTTATAATTCAGTCAATTTTTCCTTTATGAATTTAAATACCCAATCTTTTAAAGCATAAAAATTTAATATCAATAGTGGCTTGTTGCATATGGTTCTTTTCAGCATAATACAGTTAATATGTTTATATTTTTGTATTACAAATATTTGTTTTTGCTTTGTCCGATAGCAGAATTGCAACTTCTGCTTTTTAGAGAAATCCACTTAATGTGTAGTAAATTTTGTTCCAGTCCCTCATTTTTATTCTGTGTAGGCTTTTTTTTTTCAGCTGTGTTTCTTGTAAGCAACAGATTGTTGGTTTTGTTTTCTTATGCAATCTGTCACTTTTGCAGATTTTAGCTTTAAGTAAAAAGAAAAACTTCCCAACCACTAGTGCTGTTCAGTGGTAGAAAGAAGTGCCCCATGAAGTCATGAGCTATTCCAGTGTAGACTCACTAGATGATCACTTGCTGAGGCTATTGCAGAGGGGATTTCTGTTCTGGGACAGGTAAAACTAGAAGCCTTACAAGGTCCCTTGCACCACAAATTCTACGTAGGAAGCTTGAGTAGTTAGGTAGCATAGAGGATAGAGCACTGACCTTGGAATCAGGAAGACTCATTTTCCTGAGTTCAAATCCAGCTTCAGACACTTACTAGCTGTGTAAGCCTGGACAAGTCACTTACCCCTGTGTGCCTCAGTTTCCTCTTCTGCAAAATGAGCTGAAGAAGGCAGATCACTCCAACATCTTTGCCAAAGGAAGTCACAAAGAGTAGGACAGGACTGAAAAACAACTAAACTGATGGGAGTAGATTGGGAGCAGAGTTCAAAATGAAAGGGAAGCAGACAGATCAGGTGCTGGCTCTAAAGAGAATAGCTAATATAATCATACACTAGTTACAAAGAACATAATTCCTGTGCTATGAGACATATTTTCAATTTTCATTACAATTTCTACTTGTTCAAAATATGATTCCTTTTGAGGCCGTAAGCCATGGGCTGCTCTAACTTGAAAGCTGTTTTGTTTTGTTTTGTTTTTCTTTTTGGAAGTATAGTATAGAAGAAAGACTGACTCTACTAAAGAGATGTGAGACCTTGGGCAAATCACCTCAATCAGTTCTATTAAAAGCCGTCTATTAAGTACCAAGTAGATTTAAGGTGTTCTTTTAGGCAATGGTTAGATGCTTGAACTTTGGGGTCCTTAAATTCCTCATCTGTAAAATAATAGGATAGAACTAAGTGATCTCCATGGTCCCTTCCAGCTCTAGGGGAGAAAAAGTTCTAAGGTTATAGAAATGGACTTCACACCTTCGCAGCTGCTCCCGGGCAACAGAAACGGCCAGTTTCAAGTGTTACATAAATAAATACCATCTGAACCCTTCTGAGTAGTTACTATATGGAGTTTATCTTGATCTGTCATTGAACCTGAGCCTTGTTTACCATCTTATCTCACTTGAAACCTAGCAAAATGATTCAGGCCAACACAGGGGAATATTTTCCACTCAAGTGAAATGGAACACCAATGGTGGGTTGGGTGAGAGCCTGCAAGGCTCTGGGCATCCTCACTCCTGCCCAGATACAGAGGAAGAAATCCTGGCACTTTGGATCTGGAATTTCCCTAATTGTGCTCTGGGCTAACACAGCTCCAAGAGTATCCGTTGCCCACTTCTGTTTGCAAAGATAACTCCTTGACTAGTAGGGAAAAGGGATAAGCATGAGATCCATGACAGTGACTCTGATGCTGATTCCCCTTCTTTTGACTCCCCCCAGTGCAAAACCAGAGGCAAGGGCCAGAATGACAGAAACCATCCTTCAATGGATGGCTGCTTCCTCCTTATTTCTACATTTATCCCTAAAGAGCTTTTTCTGCTACCTAAAACTAACCCCCTTCACCTTTCTTCTACACCCATCCTTCCCTACCTCCTCTTATATTATATATCCCAAATATTCTTTCCCTTTCTAATAGTTTCAATTTCTCTATTATACACTAGCTGTTTGACCCAGATCAAGTTACTTAACCTGTCTACCTCAGTTTCCTCAGCTGTAGAGTTGTTGTGAGGACCACATGAGATGATACTTGTAGAGCACTTAGCACAGTGCCTAGAACATAGTAGGCACTTAATAAATGCTTCTCCTCTCCAACCACCTTTGCCCTAAAGTCTCAGTTTTTCTTAATTTAAAGAAATCCTTCCATTTGCTATGCCTACCTTTTCACCATCATTTTCCCTCTCTTTTTTCCTTCTTCCCGTTGACAGATGTCTTAGGCATTTAATTAATTATCTCCCATCTCTCCTCACTTACCATTCCTCTCAGAGCTCCATGATCTGACTTCCTTTTCTTTTTCTACACTAAAATCGCTCTCTTGGAGGTCTTCGGTCACCTTCTAGTTGCCAAATCCCACAGCCTCTTCTCATTCCTCACCCTTACAGTGAAGGGTCCATTCACATTTGGGTCCCTTCTGACTCCAGCCTTCTATAATTCATCTCACTTTATGAGTTGTTGAAGACCATTAGCCGCGTCGTTCTCCCTCCACTTTGGTGACACCCTGCCTGTCCTTGTTCCTTCTGTTCTCTGGTCTTGTAGCCTTTCTCCTTTTTATCCTTCTGTTCTCTAAATGTGGCTATTTACTCTTTTGCTTCTGTATGGGTTTTCCAAATCCCATACAATTTTATGTTCCGATACAGTTAGTTAAGTTTCTGGACTCCCTGACCTCATTCATCATCCTTTCTTAGGCAATTCAGAGAATGCCCTCATTTCAGTGGTTCAGAGGGTCCCACTAACACAAGCAGGCTCTCCTATTAGCGACACACTAACTCTACCTAAAAATTCTTCATAGGTTGAAGCTGCAAGTGGCTTTGGGACCTTTGATCGGAGCACGCTTTCTGCATTTGGGTCTGTGGGTGAAGGACTTCTGTTCTCCCATAAGGGTCATCTAAGGACATCAGTGTGATTCTTTGGAAACAGCTCCCACCCCCTTCGCTCTGAAAACAAATCTTAAAAGTGCTATGAAAAAAGGATTTATAATTATTAGATCTTTTTGTTCCAGCTTCTTACCTTCCATGAAAAAAGGAAACTCAGACTCTGAAAGGTTGAGTAATTTACTCATAGTCCCAGAGCTAATGTCAGAACTAATGACAGAATCAGGACCAGGACCACAGGATTAGCACAGAACTAAGGTGCTAGATTGCACAATAGTTAACAGTGCTGGCCCTGGAAGCAGAAAGACTTGAGTGCAAATCCTTCCAGAAATGCTTATTATCTGTTTGGCCTTGGAAAAATCACTTAACCTCTCTCAGTCTTACTTTCTTCATCTGTGAAATGGGAATAATATCACCTACTTGACAAGGTGGTTACAAAGGTCGAATGACATAGCCCGTATACAAATGCTTTGCAAGCCTTAAAATGCTATATAAATGCTAGCTAGTGTTATTATTAATTACTAAGATCCAAGTCTCTCAATTTCAAATCTATTGATATTTTTTTCACTATATCCACTGGCCCTCAATAAACATAGTAAAACAAAGCCCACACCTTCCCAAAACCACATGGGGGATTATTCAGGTAAGTAAAGTACATGAGGCCGAGTGAATCATTTGCCAAGTGAAGAGCAAAGGTGAGAGGGCTTCCCCAGAAGCCCAATAATTAGAGAGCTCAGTGATTAATAGAGCCCAGTTATCAGTGCTAGATTGCACAGTGTCAAGCACATAGTAGGTGCTTAATAAATACCCCTAGTAGGGATAGCTAGGTGGTACAGTGGACAGAACACAGGCCCTGGAGTCAGGAAGATCTGAGTTCAAATCTGGCTTCAGATGCTTGACACTTACTAGCTGTGTGACCTTGGGCAAGTCACTTAACCCTATAGCCCAGTGTAGCCACAATGCAATATTTACAGCAACCATGATCACGATAAAGACCATGACTATAAATAGCTCATGATATTCGATTGCAAAATATGCCAAATACTGAAGTATTTATTTAGACACCAGAAAACTGAATCCCAAACCAGTAAGCCGATTTCATCATAATGCCAAAGATATTCAGAAGCCATAATAACACTGAGAGCCACAGCGTCCTTCAGCCTTCCCACAAACCAATACAAGATCAATATCTACTCACAAACCTCTTTCTCTCCTTGCCTGACCTCCTCTCTCCCCCAGAGTCTGGCTAGCTCTGACCAGCTTCCTGTGGCTCTGCTTCTCTTCAGCAAACTCCTCCCACCACAGGCTCCATGTGACCACATTCAGCCTATCAGGTGGCAGAGTTTACTTTCAAAGCAGGGGAGGTCTTCAAACTGCCCTAGGTCTATGAAGGGGCAGGGAAGATCTTCAAATTCCCATTCCCATTACACCCAGCTAAATAAATAAATGCCCCTGGCCTTCTGGACGTACTCTCCTCCCTGGGTCTTTGTGATATTGCTCTCTCTCTCTCGATCTCCTCAGCTTCCATAAATGTAAGTGTCAGCATGATGTGGATAAGTCTTACATCTACACATACAGCCCAGCCTTCTGAACTACAATCCTTCATCTGCTGTTGTCGGTCAAGAAATATTAAGCGCCTCCTTTGTGCCAAGCACTGTGTTAAGCCCCGGGATACAAAAAGAGGCAAAATGCAGTCCCTGCCCTCAAAAAGTTCACAACCAAATGGGAGAGCTAAGTACAGGATACATGATTATGTATACAGGGAAGGCATTAGAACTGAGAGGGGCTGGGAAAGGCGTTTTTGTAGAAGGTGAGATTTTAGTTGGGGCTTGAAGAAAGTCAGGGAAGCCCAGAGGCAGAGACTAAAGACATGGGGGACAGTCAGAGAAAATGCCCAGAGAAGAAAGATGACCATCGTCCTGGGAACAAGGAGCATGTGGCTAGGAATAAAACTGCCTGTTAGACATTGTGGTTTGGATATTTTTCAGTCGTGTCCAACTCTTTGTGACCCCCATTTGGCATTTTCTTAGCAAAGACACAGGAGTGGCTTGTCATTAACTACTCCAGCTAATTTTACAGATGAGGAAACAGGCAAACAGGGTGAAGTGACTTGTCCAGGGTCACACAGCTAATTAGTGTCTGAGGCTGGATTTGAACTAGGGAAGATGAGTCTTCCTGATCCCAGGCCCAGCACTCTATCCTCTGAGCCACCTAGCTGCTTCACCTTCATCATGTCCTAAACAGAACCGATTTTATCTCACCTTAAGCTCACCCCTGCTCCAAACTTCCTTGTTTCTGCCAAGGGCACCACCATTTTCACCATCACTTAGGTTCACAATCAAGGAAGAGCTATCCTTGACTCTTCATACCTACTCACCCCCACCTCTCACCCATTCTAATCGGTTGCCAAATAACATCCTTTATGTCTGTCTCATTCTCTTCACTCACTAGACCTCTGAAGTGGAGCAAAAGGGTCCTAATTGGACTCGCTTCCCCACTCTCTAGTCTCTCCTCCATAGAGGTATGAAACTGGTATCACTAAAGCATAGGCCTGATCAAATCATCCCAGAAACCAAGGAGGTTCACAGAAGGTTCACTGGCTTCATATAGTTTACTGGCTAGATTCCTTTGTTCCTTCCTTCCTTCCTTCCTTCCCTCCCCCTCTCTCTTTCTCTCTCTCTTTCTCTCTCTCTCTTCCTTAGTCTGAAGCTCATACATTGGACCACACTAGGTCCCTGCTTAAACTCCACTTAATGGATATATTTTGGGCCCTCCTGCCTTGGAATGAATGTCTATGCTAACTGTTTCTCCTTCAGACAGCAGCCCTGAGGGTTTTTCCCTCCCAGTTTGATTTTTTTTTTCTAATTAAAGGGGCCATCTCCTGACTCACTTCCTAAAGAGGCCTATTCACTGAATGGACATTACCTCACTCTAAGTGAGTATGTGGAAAGGCCTTAGCCTAAAAGGGCCAGGGTCTCCCATTGCACCCTAGGCCATCTCCAGTTATCCTGACCAATATCTGGTCACTGGACCGAGATGGCTCTGGGGGAGAAAGTGAGGCTGGTGACCTTGCACAGCCCTCCCTTCTTCAAATCAATGTCAGCTGCAAGTCATGTCATCATTTCCCTGATGCCATGGTCCTCTATAAAAATGAAGGACAGGGGTGACTAGGTGGCTACCTAGTGAATAGAGCACCAGACCTGGAGTCAGGAGGACCTGAGTTCAAATCCAGCCTCAGACACTTAACACAAAACTAGCCATGTGACTTTGGGCAACTCCAATTGTCTCTCCAAAAAAAAAAAGAGAAAGAAAATGAAGGACAAACCCAACGGCCTCCATTTGTTATGTAAAGTCCTCTGTACACTGTGACTCCGGCTTGCTTTTCCTGGATGGTTCCACATGGCTACACTTCGGCCACACCACACTATTTACTCTTCTATCCTTGTAGCTTTGCATAGGCTAGTCATCCCACCTGGAAGGCTTTTTCTCCTCACCTCTGTTTCTTGGAATTGCTGCCTCCCTTTGATGGAATCCTAATAAAGCCGCCTCCAGCTCCAGTATTCTAACTTCCTTATAGGCCCTACTGAATAACAGGTCCACCGCCCCTACCTAGTTACTCCCCACCCCCACTCAATATCCTAATTCTGCATATATACCTTACTGCTCACTAGAACAACAGGTGTGTCCATGAACTCACATTTCCCACAGAAACAGCAGGTGTATCCCTGCCCTCAACCACAACCACATCCATCTAGTCTCAGACAGGACCACAATACTCAGCCAGTCAGAAAGAAGCACCACCAGGATGCCTGAACAAGACGTAGAACCCAAAACAAAAGAAAGAACTTTCCCTAAACAGGTACCTACAAAGTAAATAGCAAAAGCTATCCTTTAGGTCAGTAGTTCTCAACCTTCCTAATGCCACAACCCTTTAATAGTCATATGTGGGCATGTCTGCATGTGGGCGGACCCTCCTGGAGATGGATAGAGGAGGTTCCTAAGACCATTAGAAATATGTGTTTTCCAATGGTCTTAGGCAATCCCTGTGACTCCTGTGAAAGGGTTGTTCAATCCCAAAGGGGTCACGACCCACAGGTTGAGAACCGCTGCATTAGGTGAACTTGTGATGTAGAGAGGCTTATTATAATATCATTATCATACATATCCCTCCCAAAAAAGATTTTTTTCTGTATGCATTATGGGTAATCACATGGGGCCCCTCCCCATTGCCCAATCCCTTAACAAACCCCTCCTGTCTTTTAAATACTCATAATTTCTGTTATATAATTGCATCTTTACCCTATAAAAATCTATCTTGCTTTCTCTGAAGTTGTTGGTTCCTCTTGGAGCCTAGCCCACTTCTGAGGTGCATCAATATTCTTGGATTAGAGGCGGTCTGACTCTGAATTTTTTGAGATGTTGTCACCACAACACACCATGAAACCACAATACCTTCAAGGCTCAGCTTAAATACCACATTCTTGATGAAGAATTTCTTGAGTTAAAAGAAACCTAAATAATAGAAGAAATATTCATCAGTCATGAGTAGGCCAAACCAAAATAGTAAAAATGACAATATTATTTAAGTTAATTTACTTGTTCAGTGCTAATATAAATCAGATTACAAAAGGATTTTAGGCCAGATTTTTTTTAATTCATAAAGGAATAGGTCAAGAATCTCAAGGGAAATAAGGAAAAAAGTAGAAAGGAAGGGAAGCTATCTCAAACTATACTAAAAAATAGTAATCTTCATAAATGATTTGGTCAAGAGAAAAGATTGATCAGTGGAACAGACTGGGCGCACATTATATAAAAGCAAAGTAGTCCATAGTAACCTAGAGTTTGATAACCTCTAAGAGTCTGGCTGCTGGGATAAGAACTCACTGTTCAATAAAAGCTGCTGGGCCAGAAAACAGGACACAAATTAGATATAGACCAAAATCTCATACTGTACATCAAAATAAACTCCAAATCTATACATAACAGACATAAAGGATGACATCATAAACAATATAGAGAAACAAGGAAGAAGTTACTTTTCAAATCTATGGATAGAAGTGTTCATACTCAGACAATGCAGGATCACATAAGGTAAAATGGACAACTTCGACTATATGAAATTTAAAGAGTTTGTGCACAAACAAAACCAATGCAGCTAAAATTAGAAGGAAGTAGGTGACAAGAAAAAAAAAGCTTTGTAACAAGTTTCTCTGATAAAAGTACCATTTCCAAGACGTATAAGGAATGGATTCAAATTTATAAGAAAAAGAACTATTCTTTCATTGATAAAATAGTCAAAGTATATGAAAATATAGTTTTGTAAAGAAGACATCCAAGCTATCAATAGCCATTTGAAAAAGTGCTCTAAATCACAATTAGAGAAATAAAAATTAAATCAACTCTGCAGTTCTACTTCATACCCTTTAGATTAACAAAATTTGCCAAAAAAAAGGAAAATAACATCTTGGAGGGGCAGTGGGGAAGTAGGCACATTAACATACTATTGGGGCAACTGTGAATTTGTCCAGCCATTCTGAAGGGCACTTTGGAATTACGTCCCAAAAGTTATTAAAATTAATAATATTGCAGCTAGAATAATACCGCCCCAAAGAGATCAAAGGAAAGACACATATGTGTGTCTATGTGTATAGTATATGCACCTATACATACATGTATAAATATATGCATACATATATCACTTCTTTTGTGGTGGCAAAGAATTGAAGGGCAGCCATCAATTAGGGAAATGGCTGAATAAATTACAGTATATGAATGTTAATGGATGGTTTCAGAAAAACCTAGGAAGACTTGTATGAACTGAAAGAGAGTTAAGTGAACAGAGCAGAACCAAAGAGAACAATTTATACAATAATAACAACATTGTAAAGACACACAGCTTTGAAAGACATTAGAATTGTGATCAATTTGATGACCACCCAAGTTGCTCTGGGTCCTTGTTGCTCCATTGATCCGGTCTTTTGTTCTGTATTGACATCTCCTTGACAAGTATAAACTTGCCTCATTCTGTGACCCAGCTGCCTCACTGACACCACATTGATGATCAAGTACATGGTTAGTTCACATACCTATGCTACAACCTTGGAAAAAATGGCTTGGGGAGAAGGCTACACACAAACAGGGACAAGGCTTGGGCCAGAGTGACCCCAGGCATGAAAGGAAATTAAGGCAATTAAGAAGATGCAGGGTTCCTGGGTCAAGCTATGGCAGTGGTTCTCAACCCGTGGGTTGCGACCCCTTTGGGGGTCAAACAACCCTTTCACAGGGGTTGCCTAAGACCACAGGAAAACACATATTTCCTATGGTCTTAGGACCAAGACACCTCTCCTCTATCCATCTCCAGGTGGGTCCGCCCACATGCAGATAAGTGCACATACAAGTATTAAAGGGTCACAGCATTAGGAAGGTTGAGAACCACTAAGCTAGGGGATTCAGAAGTACCTACCAGTAACAATATCACAGTGCTAACAGAGTTTCAGGACCAGGTCAAGGACCCATGTCTGTCAGGGAAAGAGGGATAATTTGAGAGTCTTCACTTGTTTCTGTGTGATTTAATAGAGTGTTAGTTGAAGAAGATAATTCAAGATCCTTTGATACCATCTAGTTTCAATCCCTTTGTCCCCCAGATGAGAAAACTATTGTGAAAGTGATTTTGAAAAGATCGTGCAAGTATTAGGCAGCCTGTACAAAGCCTGTACTTGAACCAAAGCCTTCTGATGTTCTTTCAACTTGATGGAGGGAGCTTTGAAATCATGATAGATCTCAGACCTCTTTGGGAAATCATCTCTGAGCATTTGTTTAGTTATTTCAGTTGTATCTGACTCTTGGTGACCCCATTTGGGGTTTTCTTGGCAAAGATGCCGGAATGATTTGTCATTGCCTTTTCCAGCTCATTTTACAGATAAGGAAACTGAAGCAAACAGGGTTAAGTGACTCACCCAAGGTCACACAGCTAGTGAGCATCTGAGCCAGATTTGAACTCAGGAAGAGGAATCTGGCATTCTGTCCACTGCACCAGCCTGCTGTCCCTCTCTGAGCATGCTCATGCTTTTGAAGAATCTGCTTCCTCTCAGCAAAAATATTACAGAAAGAAAGAGAGGCCCGTAGCTGATGTTTACTGCCATCTGGAGATGTTTATCCCTTTCCCACTGGAGAGAATGTTATAAACACGTTTCAGCTTTAGTCAGTCTCTGCCCTGGGGTTTGCCTGATCTCTGTCTCTGGGTGCAATTCCAGGTGTTTCGTGCATGCTAATGGAACAGAGTGACCTAGATTGTGGTTCCCTTTGACTTAGATAAAAAAAAATTAAACAAATCTGCCAGCCCACTCATTTCTATTAGCCTTTCCTCAGCCCAGAAATATCAGATCACAGGATTTAGAGCCTCTCAGGGATGTCTGAAATCAAATCCAACCTCTACTTTATAGCAAAGGAAACTGAGGAAGATTCAGAGAGATTAAGTAACTTGTCTTGGATCACATAGCTATTATGGGAACTCTGTACCTCTAAGTAGCAGAACCTCCAAGGAGCAGGCCTCAAACTCAGACCCCCTGATTCCAATACATTGCTGTTTCTATTATTCCTCACTGATGTAGGCAATTCATAAATGGCTAATATGGAAATATGTTTTGCATGACTTCACATGTATAGTTGATATATTGCTTGCCTTCTCAAGGGGTGGAGGGGGGTCATGAAGGAAGGAGAGAATTTAGAACTCAAAATTGCTTAAATAAATGTTAAATTGTTTTACATTTAATTGGGAGATATTTGATGAAATAAATAAAAAATTAATTTTTAAAAATTAATGCAATTTTCATTCTTTCCTTCTTATCTGACTTCAATTGTTATATACACATAAATATATATAATATATAATAACAATTATATGTATTATATATAAATAATATATAACAATATATTATATAATACATATACATATATATTGTACACACACACACACACACACACACACACACATACCTAAGTCAGGATGAAAGTGTTGTGGGCAATGTTTTTGCTGTTCAGTTATTTCAGTCCTGTTGACTTTTTGTAACCCCATTTGGGGTTTTCTTGGCAAAGATACTGGAGTGATTTACCATTTCCTTCTCCAGACCATTTTACAAATGAGAAAACTGAGGCAAACAGGATTAAGTAGCTTGTCTGGGGTCACACAGCTAGTAAGTGTCTGAGACCAGATTTGAACTCACAAAGAAGGCTCTGTCAATGGGCCACCAAAGAGTACTGACTTTGGAGTCAGAGACTCCAAGTTAAAGATCTACCTGTTCCTCATCATCTGTTTGACCCTTAGCAATTCCTTTTAACTTTTCTGGGTCCCAATGTCCTAATTTAAGAAAATAAGGGAAGACAGTTAGGTGGTGCACTGAGTAGAGCACCAGCCCTGAAGTCAGGAGGACCTGAGTTCAAAACCAGGCTCAGATACTTACTAGCTGTGTGACCCTGGGCAAGTCACTTGACCCCAATTGCCTCCAAAAAAGAAAAAAAAATCTCATTTTAAAAAAATTATTTAACTTTAAAAAAAAAAGAAAGAAAATAAGGGGGTTTGGAGAAGATAATGCGTAAAGTCACTTACAACTCTAAATGTCATGAACAAATTCTGGACAAGGAGACAGAAGAGCTGGTTTCTGGTACTGGTGGGATCATCGTCTAGATGAGCAGCTAGCCTTAAGCCACAGTTCAGCATTCTAGGCCTCTGTTTCATCTACTGATAAAGGAGTGGACAGAATTAAGGTTAGGTGACCTGCCCAAGGTCATACAGGTAGAGGTGCTAGAGTTGCGATTCAAACACTGCTCCTCTTTCTCCAAATCCTAGCTCTCTTTCCAATGTACGATCTGATACAATAATCATTTACCCAAGGACCTACAATGTGCCAGTCACTGAACTAAGAGCCAAGGATATAAATAAGAAAGACAACCCATGCCCTCAAGGAGCTTACAATCTAATGAGGGAAGACCATATACAAAAAGAAACCAGAAAAAGTTTGGGGAGGAGGAGCATGAAGAGATGGTAGAGCTGAAACTGAACCACCCTGCCTGTTGTCTTCATGTCTGTTCTCTTCAGGTGCCTCTGGATTCAACCCTTGCAGTCTTACTGAGACTCTGAAGACAGAAATGTTCAAAGGTTTAAGAAGCCTTTCAAAGGGCCTCTCACTTTGATCTCCCCTAGCCTGGAAACATTTAGAGTTCAGTATAAGCTGTAGTAAAATTTACCCAAGATCTCTGGGAAGTGAATGAAATCCTTAGACTCATAAGCATTTTGTGTGTGTATCTGTTGTGGTCTCATGAAACCTTTAAAATTAAAATGGAAGGGACCACAGTTTTGTCTTTCTTCTTCTCTGTTCACTTGCCCCAACCCACTCTGAGATCCAGGCAGAAGTGAACGATAAAGCAGAGATCAGGGTGATAACATGAAGCTCTGAAATTTGTGGAAAGAGAGAGCCAGGGGCTCTTTGAAATGTTCTCTGGGTCACAATCTGGAGAACTTTAAACATGGATGTGTCCTAGAAAATAACCCTAGGCAACAAGGAGGAAAGATATTCTGTCTTTTCAAAGGTATGTGCTTCTCATGCCCACACTTCTTCAGTGGCCGCTACTGGACCCCTTGGTTCAATGAGAACCAAAGGATAACCCTTTGCTCTGATGGAAGACGGATACAGGTGAAGTGATAATGGCAGAGGGAGAAGGTAACATGCTGACAGGCTGAAAGTCTCCAGAAACTTACCCTGCTCCTAAAGATAACAGGGCATAAATGCTCCTTAGGGCTGGGAAATCTGCAGCCAGCTTCACACAAGCCTCACATGTTGACTTTGGCAAGAGAATCAATATTTTGTTAACATTCAAGGTCTAAGCCAAGCCCTTAGGACAAGGACAGAACAAACAAAGAGATAACTGTTCATGGCCCTGTGTTACCAGTTTATTTCTGCTACTGTAAAAAAAACCCATCATTCTCTCTGGCCTTGTCCAATTTAGGCACTGTGATGAACTGCACCCTGACTGAGGAGGGACTGCCCTGCAGTCATTGGGTACAAGCTACTGGGGACTGTGTCTGTGTTCATATTCTCTCCACTGAGTGGAATGTATTCTCTCCTCACTTTTGTGAAATACATAGCTTCTTTCAGAGCATAACCCCAATGCCACCTCAAGACCTTTCCTTTGAAAGTCATGTGTGGGAGTGCCAGGCGGGAGACTGCAGCGGTTGGACGCTCGCTCGTCTGCTGCGGAGCTTGCGGGACTTGGGCGGCGGCGGCGGCGGCGGTGCCTCGGGCTCCAGGCGCGGGCACCTCTAGGCAGACACCATGAGGCGAGTGGTACTGCAGAGCAAGTTCAGGCATGTATTTGGCCAGGCTGTGAAAAATGACCAGTGCTATGACGACATCCGGGTTTCCCGAGTCACCTGGGATAGCTCCTTTTGTGCCGTCAACCCCCGATTTGTCGCCATCATCGTAGAAGCGAGCGGGGGCGGAGCGTTCCTCGTGCTGCCCTTGCACAAGACTGGTAGAATTGACAAATCC
>CM053595.1:209774062-209800824 GCA_028646575.1 Pseudocheirus occidentalis | reverse complement strand
AGGTTTGGCCTTGGCTCCCAGACTGCTGAGAAGAGCCCCACCTGCTGCGCTGCTTGTAGCAACAGATGTGCTTTCTGTCTTGTGGAGAGTTTTGGAGCTTGAAAATCTGTTTAGAGTCCCATTTTATGAGTTTTTTAGTGTGTTTGTGTGGGAGCTGTGGTGCTTTGCTGCTTCTACGCTGCCATCTTGGCTCCGCCCCCAAGCTTAGTTCTTATTCAGAAATAAGAGTTGCACCCTTTCCTCACACAGAGTTCCTTGCAGTGGAAAAAAAGCAAAGCCTTACCTTGACTTCTTGCACTTGCCAGACTGTGATCATGGTCTACTTGTGACTCTAGCAGTGTGCCAGTAGCACTGAAGCTAATATAATTAACTCCTTTTGCACAGAAACATCAGAGCATTTAAAGTGGCTACTTATTTATTGCATGTGTAGATAAGATATCTTTCTTAAGTATAAAAGGAAATGCAACAAAGAGTTAAGGTTAGAGGATGTTCTAGTGGAGGGTTTGTAGCCACATAAAATCCTTATTGAAAAAAGAAATTAAATTGGAGCAACTAAAATTATTTATAGGACTTAAGAACCCAATAGCTATCAAATATCTGGTAACACCTAGAAGAAAAAGAGAAATTATCTGTCGCTCATGGATAGACAGATGCCATTTCTGACAAACACTCATGAGCAATTTTATTCAGAATCACTATCTGGTATAGCATATGGTTTGTATTTTCACTTCATCCAGATATAACCAACTGATGTAAAACATTGATAGGATTTTGCTATGCAAATTAAAACTACTCACAGATGGAAGTTTTACCTGGGATTTCCACGTCACCTTAATTATGTGAGTAATGGCAATGAGGAAGCATCATATCTTCAACACTAGCATCAAAAAGCACAAAATTAAATGGTAAAATGGATATGGGATCAGTGAAAAATGAGAAAGAACATTGGTGAACTGTGCTAAAAATATTGTCTTCAACATGGCCAAGTGAAAAACCCTGTAATTTTAGCAGCAGCAACAAAAGAAAAAATGTAAGGTAGAAAAATGCAAGATTTGGCAACTGATTGAATATGTGGGTTAGATTAAGGAGTCAGATGATACCATAGTTACAAACCTGGGAGACTGGAAATATAGTGACTCCTTTGATACAAACAGGGGAATTTAAAGAGAAGAATGGTAAATGGTAATAGTTCCATTTTAGATGTTTTGAATTTAAGATGTATCCAGATTTTACAGTTTGAAATGTTCAGTAGGTAGTTGATGATGTGGGACTGAAGACTGGGGAGAGACTTAGTCTATATATATAAATCTGGGAGTTATTTGCCTAGAAAAAAATTAATTAGGCCCATGACAGCTGCTGAAGTCACTGAGAGAGATAAGAGAGAGAAGAGGGTCTAGGATCTAACACCTTGGGGAATACAGTTAGATAAAGGATATGAATGGTGACCCAGTAGTGGAGACTGGGAAGGTGTAGTCCCGTAAGTAGGAAGAAAACCAGGAGAGAGTACTGTCATGAGAATCTATAGAAGAGAGAGTCATCAGGAGATAAATGGAGAAAATGATTAGAGCTGAAAAGAGACCATTAGTTTTGACAGTGAAGAGAACACTGGTAACTTTGAAGAGAGCCATTTCAGTTGAGTAAGAAGGTCAGAAGATGGGTTACAAAAAGTTGGGTAGTGGAAAGAGAAGGAGAGACAGTGTTAAAGCAAAGTGAAATCACATCTTCCAATTCATGACATACCTACTGAAAACAGATAAAAGACCTGGTGGCTGATCAGTAGAGATCATTGTGAAAGTCCATAATACTCATAATGGAGGCATCTTCTCAAAAGTAATCATTACCACCATGATGCTAGAATGGCGCCTTTCTCTGTTTCTTTGAAAATCTCAAAAGATGATGCTTTTGAAATCACAAAAGTGATACTGTCAACTTAGGAGGAAATGTTATTCATATTGTAGAGAGAAATTGTTATATGAATAGTTAATTTCCTTTTCAGGGAAAAATATGCTCAGGAAAATGTGAAAATAAAGCTGAGAACTAAAATTCTGTATTAGTGGAGTTGAGACAAAATAATCAGATGATATGCATTTTGTATAGTTAAGGATTTTTACTTGAGTACTTAAAGGCTCCATATACATACTTGATAAACAGGTATAAATGCAGTTTAAGGTAGCCATTTATTCCTGCTTTTAAATTGCAAATGTGGAATTATTTAATTTGTTAATGGTAGTAATTAGATGGAAGTGAATGTCAGCAGTGGAAAATGTGACAATAAATGTGTAAATGAGATGACTGCCTAGAAATTAATAGAGATAACATGAAGCAAATTTGTTTTTCATTACATAGTATATCCTTTTTTAAAAAACTACTTAGTATGAGTTCACAAATGGAGAAAAGAATAGAAAATGATTACTTTTGTGTTTCATCTTAGATGGCTACTTCATACTAAACATCTGGATTGAAAAGCATTTTATCATTACCATATTTTGGCTCCGTTGGTGAATTTCATTTATTTATAATATGTAACTAAATTTAGACAATTCAGTGACAATTCAGTATGCACTTGACTATAGTTAAATTAAAGATGGCATATTGGCTTTAAAGCCTGTGTTCTTGGAACATCTTATTTTGATGCATATACACATTCCTATGAATATATTTATTTATAAATGTGCCTCTCAATTAAGGAAATGTTTAGTATTTTCATTGCCATTTCCTTTCTCCTCACTAGATTATAGCAAAACCTTTTCCTCTGAACAGCACTGGAGGTTAAGAGCTAAAGGCACTAAGTTTGATCCCAGAAGAATTGAGTTCACATCCTAGCTTTGCCACTCACTAGTTTTGTAGTCACAGGCACTGAAGTGTAGTTTCCTTCTCTGTAAAATGGGGGTCATCATACTTGTACAACTTCCCTACAAGCATTGTGTGAGGAAGGCACTTTAAAAGCCTTAAAAGCTGTAGAAATGTGAGTTGTAAAGTATTCCTCAAAGTAAATTTTGGAAACATCTAAAGATGCATCATAGTAAATATAGCAGGTTTAGAGTTAGAAGGCTCCTGGATTTTGAACTGGAAGGGACCTTAGCAATGACCACAGATGTTATATACCCAAAGTCTAGGATCATGGGGCCATTGGTCCTCTGGTTTCAAATCTATTGTCTTTATCTACTATGCCAAAAAAGGAAATCAAGGTCAAGAACAAAAGGAAAGTACAGAAAAAGAATTTGAGGGTATATTTCAAAGGAAGAAAATCAAGGCCTGGTGATGTCCTTTTAAAGAAGGGAAAAGGGAAAGAGGGCCCTCTATAAAATTCAGATACTACTAAGTTTAGCAAGGAAGAGAAATTCAGGTATGAAAGTTGAAAGGGGATCTGTGAAAGTTAACCACCAAAGAGGCTATGATTTGTGAATTTTTGGAAACTTGTTCTGGTTTCCCCCCCTATTTCCTACCCTTCCCTGTTCCATCTCAAGAAAAATCCTGGATGTATTTTATCAATCTTTTTAAGACTGAGAACCTGCTGGGCGGTGGAGAAGTATACATTGTCTCACAAGTTATTTGTACTCAATAAATGTTTATTGTTAACAGAGTTCATTGAACATGTCGGGAGTACCCATTTGTGCTCTGGATTTTCCTATCAGGGAAGGAGCATCAGTATTGATTCATGGAACAGAGGGAACTGATTCTACGCTTCAGGTTACCTCCCTGGCCCAGATCATCTTAGAACCAAGATGTAGAACCATCCGTGGTTTTGAGGCTCTTGTAGAGAGAGAGTGGCTACAGGTAAGAAACATTATTTGATTCCAATAGAAATTGCCAGAAGTATAGCATCTATTCAAAAAGAATTTCCATTATGTGTTCATTTCTTCTTTTTGTAATAGCTGTCATAGTATCTATTAGTGCAACATTTTGGATGAAAACGTTTTTTGTTTTTTTTTTTTCCTTTACAGATAATTCCTTTATCTTAATGCCTGTTGAATGAATAAATTCAAATTAACAAATAATAGAATGTTTATATAGAAAGCACTGTGTGGGACAGAGAAATACATGACAATCCGTGTTTTACTGCAGTTTGCTATCTGATTAGATGAAGTGTAAATGAATGGCACAGAGTGCTATAGAAATTAAGCAGAAAGAATTTACTCACTTTGGTTTAGAGTAGAGATGGAAGGAAGGCTATCATTTGAGCTGGACCCCTTAAGATAGGTAGGATTTCCTTTGGAGTTCTTTATTATATCTATACAGATGATTCCCTGATCTTGCTCTAATTTCTCCTGAACTCTCATCTCCTTATTTCTAAGTGCCTGCAAAATATTTCTATGTACCTACATGGCAACATGTCCAAACTTATCCCTTTAAATTTCCCCATTTTATTTGAACAAGGCCCTCTGCGTTAATGTACCTTTGAGTCATAAACCCAGGCTGTTAATGCCTGTAAACCTTTGTATATTTTGCAAATTTTATCATTTTAATCATAAGTTGTATATTCTATTCTGAAAAGATGTTCCAAAGAAAGAGTGCTATTTCAATTTGTTGTTATACTTTAAAAAAAAAATTCAAGCTATAACATGTCAGTAATGACCTTACTTATTACCTTTAGAGTCAATGCTATGAAAACCATGAAAAAAAATGCTATAAAACTAGAATTTCTTGGGAGCAAAATTAATCATTTATGATACAGTGCAACCTTGTAATGTTCATAATACTGTTATGGATGCCATTCATGTTCTTGACACTGACCTTTGTTATATTATTATGTTATCTTATTGTATCATCTTCCCTCTTCCACTCTCCCCCAAGTCCCCCTTCTCTCTTTTGCAATGCCCCAGAGGCATTGTGTAGCCGTCTGTTTCCTCTGTGATTCAGGTATGATCTTAATAGTTATGGAAATCCCAAGAATTCGTAGAAATTATTACTGTTTGCTTTATGTCAGCTAATATGATCTAAAACTTTAGTACTTTGTGATACGTGTTTCTTTGATATGTAAGAGTTTGATTAGTTAAAAGACCTTAGGTTCTGATCATGAGGTTTGTAAAAAGCAGAGTTTGGGCATTACTGATTCTGTCTAATGACTATCAATAGAATGTATCACTTCAGTTACTCACTTTGAACAGTAGGTGGCAGATTCTTCTGATTATTTCTCCAGACCACTGTTTTCCAAATAGGCCACACAAGACTTGAATTTATAATTGGCTCTTTTGAGTGCTTGTCTTGAGAATATGGGATACCCTCTGGATAAAGAGAGTTTAGAAGAATGTTGGAGCTAAACAGAATAAAATAAACCTGCTTTCAGTTTTTAAAAAATGCAGCACGTAGCAGTGTTCCATATATCATTTTATATTTAGTATTTGAGAGGGGAGGAAATGTTATTTTTTTTTTTCACAGACTCCTAGCCCACATTAGCTATCCAGAACATCATAGTTCCTGGGAATCAGACATGCTGCTTTGGATGAATGCGAAAACAACTCTGACAGTTTCACTATTTAATACATGGTCTTACTCCGAAACCAAACTAAAATAATCTGGCCACATCTCTTCATGAACATGGGGTTTATTCCTTTGCCACAATGACAGATTCGGTTATCAGAAATGACCTGAAACTTTAGTATCTAAGGAAAAGCAGAGCTTATAGCTGGTCTTTCATGGAAGGAAATAGAAAAGAAAGATAGCAGTCATTTTTTCCTTTTAACCTATCATGGTAATAGTCTTTTTCTCCTCTTATCTCTTGAGTTTTATAATTCTGGGGATTTGAGGCATATTGGTAGACTATGAACGAGGCCTTCTGCATTTGCTTGCATTTGGGTAATAACTCCCTAGCTAGTGTTTTAAACAGGCTCCCATAAAAAGTGCATCAAACCTACTTCTGGCAGCTTGTGTGCTCCTTTTCCATTGAATTTATTGTAGATGACAGCATCTTCCAACAACACTTCCTTGATTTTGGATGGTTGGGAGCTATTGAACAGCATCTTTTGTGATTGGGTGGTTGGGATGAAACATTTAAACCAAGAAATTGGCAAAATGTGATGCCCCCAACTCTCTGTCAAGAAGAGTTGTTTTACCTATACAACAGACAGTTGGGAACTTTTTATCAGCAGTGTAGTCTCTGCTAAGGAGGCTGGCTTTTTCATTAAAAGAACCTTTCTGGAAAGGTTTCCCCTCTAAGGCTGCCCTGTGTGTTATTAGCAGGCATCTCATCACAGCTGTGACAGATGTGATAGTAACAACTGTACTCTAATGTTCTCACTGTGGGGCTTTGCATTATTCTTTACCTCTAGGCAGGCCACCCTTTCCAGCAGCGCTGTGCCCAGTCGGCCTACTCCAACAGTAAGCAGAAGTGGGAAGCACCTGTGTTTTTTCTTTTCTTAGACTGCGTGTGGCAAATCCTGCGCCAGTTCCCTTGCTCCTTTGAATTTAACGAACAATTCCTCATCTTGCTCTTTGAGCACTCTTATGCCTCACAATTTGGGACCTTCTTGGGCAACAATGAAAGTGAAAGGTAACCACACATCTCTGTTGTTCATGGCAGTAGCCCATTTTACATGCTTGTAGTCCCTGACGTATAAAGACTAAACTCTGTCTCCTTTTGTTTTCAAGTTATCACTCTGAAAACAAGTAATGATTCTGCATATAATTGTTTATATTACAAAACATGCTACAACTCAGAACACAAAAATGAAATGTTCTGTGGGGGTGTGTATTCTCAAGACCATTGTTTTAAATTAAAGACACACTGAGTGGGATCCCATGAGTGGGTTTGAATTCTTGAGTTCTCCAACACAGCCATTTTTAAAAACTGATTTCACCTAGTCACACCCTCAGAATTGGAAGGGACCTCATATCCAGTGAGCCTTTCCACTTTTAGATAGCTCTGATTATTAAGAAATTCTCTTTACATCAAGGCAAAATATGCTTTACAACATCAAACCAGTGCTCTTTTTTTTTCTGGCCTCTTGGTCAAGCAGAGCAAGTCTATTGATATCATATATACCACCATAGCTATCCCATTTCACAAGCCTAACAACCACTAAGTTCTTAGGTGTATTTAGAACTGTGTAGCTATTAGAGTGAGAAATTTCTCATAATAATACTAGCATTTATGTAGCATTGTATGGTTTATAAAATACTTTTCTAATGTAGCATTGAGTGTACGAATAGTATTCTCATTTTGTAGATGAAGAAATGGAAGCCAGGAGAGTTTAACATACTTATCCAAGGTTATACAGCTAGTAATTGCCCAGACCAGGAATTGAACTCAGGTCTTCTGACTGAAGTCTGTTGTTTCCACTACTCCAAATTAACCTCCTCAGGAAAGTCTGAACTTCAAGTTGCCTGAGTTTGTCTAAAGGCAAAATGTGATGTTTTTGATAGCCATTTCCATTTAATTGAATCAATACAAAGCAATTTTGTCTTAAAAAAAAAAAAAAAAAACCAAAAACTTAGGGGCAGCTAGGTGGTGCAGTGAATAGAACACCAGCCCTGGAGTCAGGAGGACCTGAATTGAAATCTGACCTCAGACACTTAGCATAAAAACTAGCTGTGTGACCTTGGGCAAGTCACTTAACCCCAATTGCCCTACCTTCCCCCCTCCAAAAAGCCAAAAAAATACACACACACACACACACACACACACACACGAAACTTTTTAACAGTTTGTTTTTAGCTACTGACAGATGATAATGCATATTTTTGAGAACTGTATTGACAAATTCTTCAGTTATTATTTTCTTTTTGTAAGATTTAGCTCTCTTAATACAATTTTAGTACAAACCTTAGAATGATCTGATGAGTTTTGTAGAAAAGTCTTGTGATTTCTATAGATACTTGTTTTAAGGAATTGCTACTGAATCTACAAGTTTTTTATGTGCTTGATTTAGCAAGAGTGGCCCCTTAGTGTTTGAACATGTTCACATTCCATGTAAGTGGTTGCTGCAGGTGTTTTATTCCCAGGTTTCTCTTAATGGTATTGTGGAAGTAGGACAAGAGTAGTTTGTTTTTAGGCATGTTGAAGAACTAGTTCTTCACTAGGTTTATGTGGGTGGGGGAGTGGAGCTAACAATGTCATTTTGCATTAATGACTCAAAACTAATATTTTCTAAAACTTTCCTCAAATCATAGAGTTGAAGGAAGGGAAAAATGCCTACTGATGTGTTAAATGCTGGGCTAAGTGCAGTTTTAAAAATTAATGAAATAGGGCTAGTTACCCATTTTCCTTTTTTTAATACTTTTTTTTAAACAATTTTATTTTATTTGTATTTTTTTTTTTGCTTTTTTGTTGTTGTTGAGGGCAGTTGGGGTTAAGTGACTTGCCCAAGGTCACATGGCTAGTAAGTGTTAAGTGTCTGAGGCTAGATTTGAACTCAGGTCCTCCTGACTCCAGGGCCGGTGCTCTATTCACTGTGCCACCTAGCCACTCCCTCCCATTTTCCATTTTAAGGTGATTTTCCAGGAATAGCCATCATAGTAGTAAGGGATTGCTTTTGGAACTGTTAGTATTGCCAGTCATATCTTAACGATTGACATTATAACACCTAATTCTGTGTAATAGGACTGTTTACATGTCCTACCAGCAGCTCGTATTAGAAATAGAGAGTTTTAGTGATAGATGCAACCCTACAGGTCATTTAATCCAGTGTATTTACTTTACAAAGGATACTGAGGACTAGGGAGATCTCCCATCTAGATGGGAATGATAAAGATTCTTAGTCATTCTAGTGCTAACTACACTGAATAGTGGGGTAAGCCCCTGACTCTTCCTGGGCCCATTTTCCACTCTGAGATGAAGGGTTATCTCCATGGTCCCTTCCATCTCTGACATTCCATGTTTCTGTGAGAGAGTCCAGCACATGAGCTGCTGTTATTTCAGCTAATAATCTTTAACTCCTATTGAGTCTCAATTTCTTCCTTTAAAGTGAACAGGATAATAAAATGTTAGCCCATAGAGAGCAGAGACTTTTTGTTTTTGCCTTTATATTGCCAGTGCTCAGCACAGTTCCTGGTATACAGGGGGCACGTAATAAATGATTGTTGACTAAATGACATCATTATGTTAGCATGGCTTTGCTGATATGAAGGCAGCCAAGTCTACTAATCAAAAAATCTGGTGTAGTATCTACATCCACAAGAAACCTATATAAAAGTCCATGTTTGATGAAAATGTTTTCCTTATGTCTTATCATTTATACCCAATAAATGTTGGAGGACAGGGGCATGAGTCTTTTTCTTCAGCTTTTGAGTTTGTTTTTCCCAGAAAAACAGATGAATGACTAGGATGAAATTATTGTCCTTAAACTCATGGTTTTTAGAGCAAACACCTTTCACCAGAGGACAGTAAGCATAAAAAATATGGGCAGGGAATAGAAGTAGTGATAGTGACAGGGTAAGGGATGGCAAAAGTGGACACCCCAGCAGATTGTCCATGGACAAGGAGAACCATGAGGGCTCGAGAGCAAAGACCCTAAGACCTACAAGGAAGCTGCATTTTTTAAATTAGGCCTTTCATTATCAGGGACGGGGCAGCCAGGTGGCACAGTGGATAGAGCAGAACCTGAAGTCAGGAAGACTCATCTAATTAAGTCAAATATGGCCTTAGCTTCTTACTAGCTGTGTGATCCTAGGCTAGTCACTTAACCCTGTTTGCCTCAGCTTCTTCATCTTTAAAATGAGCTGGAAAAGGAAATGGCAAACCACTCTTTTATTTTCCTTTGTTCTTATCTTTATTTTAAACAGAATACTTTAAAAAAAAAGCTTTTTAAGAATACCATTAAATAATAGCATGTTTTGAAAAAGATGTCAGTTTAATAAGCCTTGTTGCTAACTCCAGGAGGTTGAGGGGATAAATTGTTGACAGCAGTGTATTGTCTATCATGCTTCATTCCAAGTAGACTTTATGGGCTATTTGATTTTGCCCTTAGTGACCCTGACTACTCAGTATTCCTGTTAAGACTCCAGTTTCCCATTCATAATGATATTATGTATGAAGCTGGAAGCTTACAAGAATGGCAACATTTACCTTCCCCAGTATTACTACTTGCATTTGTTCATTTTTCTCATAATTTGGAAACTGCCTTCCGTATCCAAGGAACCAAAATTGGATTTTTTTTGTATGTATAAGCCAAATTTTGGGAGAAAGTGAGGCTTTTATTCAGACCCATGTAAAATAATATTGGTTCACTCCATTAGGAGTAGGAGATTAGTTCTTGCCTGTTTTTGGATGAACCTAAGTGGCAGAAAATTGAGAGTTGAGCTGGGGACCCTGCATATTCCTTTAAAAAAAAAAAGGAAATACAGTCAGAGACCCTTTGGAGGTATGCTGATTGGTTGCCTTGCCCTTGCCCTTGCCCTTAGGGGCAGGTCTCTTTCCTGTGTGGTGGAATTTCTTTTCCCCTTTCTCTGTTCTTCCTCTCTGCTGCCACTTCTGCCACACCTTAATTAGAAACCATAGAATATTAGATCTGGAAGACCTTAGAGATCATCTAGTCAGACTCATTAATTTTACAAAGAAACTTATACCTAGAGATCTTAAGTAATTTGCTAGTTAGTGGCAAAGCCAAGACTAAACTACTGGTTACTTAACTCTCTGTTCCTGTATTCTGTTACCCAAACAGCTGTCTATTGCATTCTGATGGAAGGCACCACAAACAGCATTGGTGGTTATAACCTTTGTCCTACCAAATATAAAAATAAAAAGGTTGCAGACATATTTACTCCTCATAGCTCAAGGGGTCAGTACACAAGTCAGCATGGCAAATATTTAAAATCAACAAGTAAAAATCTGAGAGTGGGAAGGCCTTTTTCTGTATTTCTTAATTAATCATGTTGGGAGCCTGCTTAATGTCCAGCATTAAACATGATTGGAAATGTGAATAAAAGAAATGACCAGGCCATGTGGGCAGTTCAGGGAAGAACCATGAACTCCATTTAATGATGATTTGAACAAGATTTTTAAAGATCCAAAGGACAAAGTTTCCAGTATTATCAATAGGTTTAGTTTGTCACATCTTGGAATATTATCATAGTTTTATCATTACAATGGTCTGCTACATCCTGGAAGTAAACATAGCTACAATCAAGTTTTCTGATTTCTAGGCACCGAAAAGTCTTGGGAAATCCAACAGATTTTGGAAGTCAGTTAACATTTTAAAGGCATTAACAAAGATGATGCAAATGAGAGCAGGTTTCAAAGCATCTGGGTTTGTTTAACACAAACCTAGGCCAGAACCCCTTCTCCAAGACATCTGCATATGAACTGGCCCCAAAATCAAGTATTTTGGCTTTCTACCATAAGGGACATGTCTTGAAGTTTGGGGGCAATAGTTTTGATGTCAGGATCTCAGACAAAAGTCTTTTTAAGTGCACCCTTGAGGTTCTTTCGGGGGAGCCAGCCTTTGCAAGCCTTATTGCCCTTGCAAGCCGTATTGCCTCGGGAGGAATTAGGGTACATAATTAAGGTCTCTCACCTGCGTCCTGGATCATGCCTTTTTGGCTCCCCACAATTCCCCCTTTTTAAAGAGAAGTTTTAAGGCATAAAAAAATCAGTGCCAAAAGTTTTAATATAGCATAAATCGCACAATGCAGGGTCCAGCAGACTATTACAATGATTAATATAGGAAGTAAATGCATAGATATTTTTTTCAATGTACCAATAATTATTCTTTTAACTCCTTCTGAGTCAATCCCAGGGATCTCACTATGTAAAATATCTTAATAATTTGATTGAAAGTTTTTTATTTCCAAGGTGATACTGAAATTATGCCACACTCCCAGTAAGTGGGCTCTGATCCTGCCCCATGTGGTATTGGGATGAGAGGAATTATATAAGCTAGGGTAACAGAAATATATGTGTATTTATAATCACATCTAAGTAACAATTGAGTTTTTTTAATACTTTTAACTCATACCTAAGCATAATATTAGTTGTTGTAATGAATTGATCTTATATAAAAGATCCTTATCTGTATCATGTTATATCTTAAAGGCTTAGAGAAACATCTTATAACCTATTGTGTAGTTTGGATTGCAAACACAGCAGTTGAAATCATTAACAATATTAGTGAATTTAGTAACAAACTTGAGTGAATTTAATAACAAAAAATCTGACACCTTATTCCCCTCTTTTTTAAGACATCAGAAATTTAATGTTATGCATATACCTTTGATGTTAGATACCAAGCGTAAGTGAAATTATTTGGAAAAAGGCAAAATAAAGATAGTAGATATACATTGAACAAAAATAAAATCAATACAATTAACAGTTCACACATAGACAAGTGTATCCATAATTACATTGGAAAAAGAGTCTGGTCTTAAGTGTTTTTGTAACTATACCAAGAGATTGAATTTTATGACAATTTGATAGTATGTCTTATCTATAGAATCTTGGGTTTTCAAAGCCAAGGTAGCATTCTTTGCCAGTTCATTCACAAATTAAGCAGTTTGTATCCCACTTAGCAGAGAAATAGAAGACACAGTTGCTGACAGTAAGAGGGAGGCAATTAGTCCTTTGATTTAAAAAGTCCAAAAATCAGTTCTTATTAGAAAATCAAATAGTTCTTGAACTTTAGCCTCTTCTGAAGTCTATGATGTTCTATTAGAAGACTGCCATCCTGTGAAGAAGTGGGACACCAAGTCATTTCCTCTAAGGATGTTCTTGTGTGGACAACTCTTCTCTTTTCTCCTTCTGTGAGGTGATTTGTGGAGCACACCAGGACAGCATCTAGAAATATAAGCAAAACCTCACCTCTCCATAATTAAGGGGCAGATCTTTTCCATTATTTTATTTGGGAATATGTCCTTTTTCAAGTTGTTATTCGGGTGGTCTATATCCATTTTTAATAATGTTTAAAAATTATTTTTAGTGTGTATAGGGCAATAGGTAATTGCCCCTGTGACATAATCCAAATTTCCTTTTAATTTTTGTAAATAGCTTTCACAGAAATATTGAAATGATTTGCCAGTGTAGGCAGGGGCCTTATCAGCTTTATTTCTTTAGGAGTACCTTAGAGATGAAAAACAATTTTTCTCCTTACTGAATTATAATTCACAGGGGGCAAATCATATAAAATTGAAGGACAATAATTTTTCTCTGTTCATATAATATAGCCTAATAAAGTTAAATGAGTGGGAGGTTTCACAGTTACAATGAAACAGAAAATGATTAAAATATTTTAGAAACATTTTTTGAATGGAAATGACTTTTACCTTTCCATTTCTGAGGGGTGTAACAGGGAGAGGACTCTACATTATTTAAATACATGATCATGTACTATCTTATATCAGGGAAAAAATATATCATTCTAAAAAATGTCAAATCTTGAATAAATGGCAGCAAAACAAAAAAAATTAAGTTAGAGGTTTCTGGTAATGCACTGAGAGTCTTCTTTCCCATGTCTCATTCACTTTAAATAGATAAGTTATTTATGATAAATTGTTCACTTTTAACCTAAAAGAAACTATAGTGCTGACATATGACTCAAAAAATAACATTTTTAAATTCAAGAAAGCTAAGCTTTCTTGTTCAAATTGCTTAGTAATTTTTATTTTTATTATTTTTATATTTTATAATTATTTATTTTTATTTTAATTTATGTATTCATTTTTCTTTTTGGAGTACAGTTGGGCAAAGTCACACAGCTAAGTTAGTGTGTCAAGTGTCTAAAGGCTGCATTTGAACTCAGGTCCTCCTGATTGCAGGGCCAGTGCTCTACTCACTGTACCACCTAGCTGCCCCACAAAATTTTTAAACTGTGCTTGATTTATCTCACTCTGAATATTAGTATGTGCCAATTCTTAATGAATGTAAAGTAGTAGTAGATATTCTCAATTCTTATTTCGCTTTAAACAGCTAAGATTATCCAGCCTTCAAAGTTATTAAAACGAAAGTATATGAGAAAAAAAAGTATTCATTTGTCACATGGATATATTGTAAATTTTTAAAGAAGTGACATCTATTTGCCAAAGACTAGTTAGGTTTTAAACTTGTAACATAAGTAAAGATATTTGCCTGACCTGTTCAAGAGTAAATGTGAACTTACTTATTAACATCCTTGCACTCTGAATGGAGAGATAAAGCACTAAGTGTTAAATAGTCAACAAGACCTGCCAGGAGGGGTCTACCTTCATCAGCATTTCAATTTGGACCTTAGTATAAGGTTGATGAATGTGTTCCAGGGGGAACCTGAAAAGGTGATCACAGGTTGAATAGCTTTGTAAATAAGAGTGGCTACTAGTTAGGAGTAAGTAACAATGGTTTTTTGATTTTGATGTGGGAGATAAATCCATTCTAAAATATTTTTTTGGCTGATGTAAAGCTCCAAAAGGAATTATATTGGAGTCCCCAATGTAGTGATCTCAGTAGGACTGTTATTGTCTACCCTATAGACTTGGCAGTGCTGAATATGAATAAGGGAGAGTCTGAACTGTGTTTAGGGGAGTTGGGGGTTGGTTTACCCCTTATAGGTGTGATTTTTGAAAGTCATTAAAAGTCTGTAAGTAGTTTTTAAAAGTTAAAGTTTTCAGACAAAATTTCAGACTGAAAAAATTGTCTCTTTAAATCACTGTTTTTTGAGGCTCAATAATTTTATTTCTCACTTTATGTCCTAAGTAATTGTACAGAGATTACAACTAAATTTTTATCGGGGGCTATATAACCCATATTGAAATAACCTGAGCTGAGTGGTTTGAGGTATTTTTTGTAAACTCACCTTTGAAGGATGTACACACAAGGTGTCGTTCATATATAATGGATAAGATATGCACATGGATATTGATCTCTTATAGTTTTAATGCCTGTGTTCTAGCACGTTGTTGGAATGTTTTTCATCCCTTGTAATGGAAGATATAAGGCAAAATACTGACAAATCTTCTTTATGTAATGGGATATTTTTTAAAACAATATTTTAAATTGATTGTCCACACAGGCCATTCTTTTGAAATCATAGAGGGAGCAGGGAAGCCTGGTTGAAGGGCTTCCTATAGTCTACCTCTCTGTATGAAAAGGGTTTGGCTTAAAGGAGACAAACAAAATCACAATATGTATTCATTTACTCCCTTAAGGCTAACTTTGCCACTTGTACCTGTAGTGCAAGACTAGAGTCCTGAATGACAGACAAAAAGATGAGAGAGCTTAAGTACATTTTAGGACCATCCCAATATAGGGTGGCTGAGTTACACAAATATATGATCCCTATGATAGTTTAATCATTGTATGACAAAGGAATTTTTCTTAATTGGATAAATGATAAATACAATAAAGCAAGATAAATCTGACAAAGGATTGATTGAAATTATGATCCAAAATATCTATGTTTTCTTTACCATTAACATTCTATAGCATTATATATGCCCAGAAAAATCTTAAGATAAGAAAAAGTCCATTTATTCAAGTTATTGCCTCAAGTTGAGGATCTGTCCTTAAGGACCATAAAGTAGGTTTTGTTAACATAAAGACAGGTATTCTCAGAGACAAAGATCAGTCTCTTCTGGAAATTATGATCTCTGGATACCTGCTTTAAATTTTGTGCCCAGCCCTGTCTGGGCTCTGGAGTGGCTGACATAAAAAACATTATTTTTGTAATAATGAGGCAGAGCAGCTTGTTTGATGATATTAAATGATTATCAGAGGTCAGTGAGCATTCTCTATTTTCTTGACTTATTACTTAACAAAATTAAATAGATATATCAAATGGGCACATTTGAGAAAAGAAAAAATATATATATTAATTGAATCTTAAACAGTTAAAAGCTGATCACTATATTTTAAAACACTATTAGTTCTAAAATTCCTTTAGTCAATGGGAGTATCTTAAGTTGATTTTTAAGAAATTTGCCTAATTTTCCGTACTTTTCCTAATCTTAGGTAAAAAATTAAATTTTCCAATAAGCTTATATAAAAAATTCATATTCTTTGCTGATTATTTAATCTGGTCATAGGAATCAGGTCTAAGAAGAAAAAGAGTAGGAATATCTGAATATGATCTTAAATGCTTTCTATCCCAAACAGCAATTCCACCAATAACAGCTTAGAATTAATTTTGTTCTCACCTAGCTATAATAAACAATAAAGATATACTATGTCTTTCAATATATAAGGGATATAATTTAACATTTTTCTTTTTAAACTTATCCAGATGCAATAGCCAATTGTTAGAAATTTTTATCAGTCTTTTGCAACAAGTTCCTATCCTAGTCTGATGATGTTTCCTATAAAAATAGTTTTGTGGGGTCTTAACATTATTAAAGAATAAGAGGAATTTATGTAGATCAGGGGCTGAAAGTGATGCTCCTGCTTTGCTAAATTTCGTACATGCAGGAGGAATGTAATAAAGTTTTCACCCAATTTCCTCTTTTCTACATACAGTAACCCATTAACAATTCTAGGTTTTAGCATTAAGACACTAAAAACGATCAATTTTACAAGTTACAAAAGTAACAGCCAAATTGTTTTATCTGTAGTAAAAAGAGTAAGCTTTGTATGAAGTCATTTGAATTCCTATTGATAAAATGATGGATTATTTTACCTAGTACAGATAACTGTTGGTTTTTTATCAGTAGCAGTTGCTCAGTTCTTTAGTTAATCAAGCCCTTTTCCCCTTCCTTTGCCCTTTGGGAGAAGGTGGGTGTGCATGTTGGGGGGGAGGGTGAATCTCTTTTCTTAATCTTATCTAGGATGAAAAAAGTGTTGCAGCCTCCTTTTAAAAGGTAAAGTTGTAAATACCTGATTTCCTACAATGAAACTTTTTATCCTACTCCTACTTCTACTTCAGAGATATGGGATTCATGGCCCACCTAAAGTGGAGGGAGGACCAAGTTTCGAAATTTTGAGGCAATATTTAACAAAATAAAGATACAACAGAACTTAGATAGTATGTGAAATTTTGTTTCAAATCATCACCTGCAGAAGGTATAGGTAGAGAATCCTAGGCTTTTTTATCCTCTTTGCCAAGTCTGAAATGTGAATTCAGGCTGCCTTAGGGCTGCCAAATTAGGGGAGGAAGATCTAAATACCTTGTCCTTTAGCACTTTCAGTTTAGTGAGGAGAGACTTTAAAAAAAAAAAGTTTTTCAGGTAGTTTACCTGTATCGCAACCATGATTCCTAAAATCCATTTTTTCTTAGAAAGTAAAAAGCCTTTAATGTCTAAGTACAGTATGGAGAAACTGGATAAAATTTCCAGTGGTGCCAGTCTCTGTCCTATACTTAGATTTAAAAGTGTTATCCCTGAATTTTTTTTCTTCAAATATTTATATGTTCTAAATTTGCCTTAGTGCCAAATGAAATTAACTTTTGGTTGCATCCTGTTACACAAAACTTTTCTCTTTTTAGATGAGGCAGGTGAATGCTTGTTAGTCTGCCTTTTTGATCTGAGGGGAAAAATGTTCCCTTTTTACTTAACTATTTTTATTTATTTCTTTACAGCCTTTCCTATAATCAAATTTAACCAGACTTGGATCATAGGAAAGGAGACCCTTAAACCTTAAAACTTCTGTTCACATTTTTCATGAAAGCAGTTTATTTTTTCCAATTTTTATCCTGATATTTTTGTACGCTTTTTTGATTTGCTATAAATACTGTGCAAAGACAGCTGCATTATACTTAACTGTTTGTGCCACCTTTGGCACTTTCCTTTCTAACATAACTTTAGTACATTCCATAGAAAAAAGGCAAAAATAGGGAAATGCTGGGTTCCTTCTTTTACTAAATTTTTTAATTATTTGCTTTCTTTCTGGTTCCCATTCTGTTGTACCACCCTTTAAAAACCCAGGGCAACAATTTTCCAAACACACAAAATAAAACTCTTCTAACTGTTCCTTCATAATAACAAAATTAATCTTTCTTACACTACTTTCTTTAATACGTGAAAATATTATTCCTGATCTTAAAACCCCATGCGTTTGACCCATAGTGACAGAAAGCTTGAGAATCCCTGTATCAGCCTGGTGAAAGAGTGTTTTAAGAAGAAGTTGATTGAAATTAATTCCCTTACCCTGTGACTTGTGATTTCTGGAGCTCCTTTCTGCTTCACATCTCCACTGTGAACCTTCCTTTCAAATTTCTTATTTGCCCTGAGTTGAGCACCATTATGTTGAGAGCCTGCTTAATGTCCAGCATTAAACATGATTGGAGATGTGAATAAAAGAAATGACCAGGCCATGTGGGCAGTTCAGGGAAGAACCATGAACTCCATTTAATGATGATTTGAACAAGATTTTTAAAGATCCAAAGGACAAAGATTCCAGTAATCTCATCAATAGGTTTAGTTTGTCACATCCTAGGATATTATCATAGTTTTATCATTATAATGGTCTGCTACATCCTGGAAGTAACTCAGATACAATCAAGTTTTCTGATTTCTAGGCACCAAAAAGTCTTGGGAAATCCAACAGATTTTTGGAAGTCAGTTAACATTTAAAGGCATTAACAAAGATGATGCAAATGAGAGCAGGTTTCAAAGCATCTGGGTTTGTTTAACACAAACCTAGGCCAGAACCCCTTCTCCAAGACATCTGCATATGAACTGGCCCCAAAATCAAGTATTTTGGCTTTCTACCATAAGGGACATGTCTTGAAGTTTGGGGGCAATAATTCTGATGTCAGATCTCCAGTCTTTTTAAGTGCATCCCTGAGGTTCTTTCGTGGGAACTAGGCCTTTGCAAGCTGTGTCACCTCGAGAGGAGTTAGGGTACATAATTAAGGTCTCTTATCTGAGTCCTGGATCAGGCCTATTTGGCTCCCCACATCATGTTTAAGATCCTGAACTCTGGTCTAATTTGTTTTGGTCTTTACTATTACGTAGGCTACCTTTGTTACGCCACTCAAATACAGAATGGGGAGATGTCAGCATGTAAGAATGTAAATGGTTAGTGCACACATAGCATTCTCATAACTCAAACATTATGTAATTAATTGCCTACCTGTTTGACTCTAGTACCGTGTTTAGTTATTGTCTATAGTATTTAAAAATTAGCTATATAAGGATTTAAAGGAGCAAAGGCACACTTTACAGTCAAATAACAGGATAAAAAGTATTATAGCAGCTTGTTTTTATGACCATTTTTAGAGGGCCTTTCATGTTTTTAAAACCTGCCCCAAATAATAGTAAGCTACTTTGCCTTCTTCATAAATAGGAAATGGTGAACATAATTGAACTTTTAATGGGTAATTAAGGATTGTATAGTATTACAATTACAAAAGTGAGGTTTGGGGGCAGCTAGGTGGTGCAATGAATGGAGTACTGGCCCTGGAGTCAGGAGGACCTGAGTTCCAATTTGGCCTCAGACACTTAACACTTACTAGCCGTGTGACGTTGGACAAGTCACTTAACCCCAATTGCCCTCCAAAAAAAGCAAAAAAAAAAACCCAAAAACAAAAGTGAGGTTTGACTGTATTTTCATGTAATATGTACTGCTTTGTCCTGAAGTTTCAAGATTCTTAACAACAGGAAATACCAGAAGTTTTTGATACTCAGCAACTTAAAATTTTTATAGTGACCTAAACCTAGTGAAGAGATAAAGGGAGCAAAGTTCTTTGAATGGGTTTAACTGGAATTCTCAACATGACCTACCTTGCATGTACTTTTAGTCTGCCTTCCAAAAGAGATTACCTATAAATGAGAATCTCTGTGTTAATTCAAGCAAAGTTAGTTTAATTTCGTAGGTAATAACCTTCTACAGGAATTTCTTTGAAAATTTAGTGGCTCAGTTTCTATGTCTTAGCTTGTACAGAGAGGATGGGGTCCCAACATTACATGAAAGGTTCATTTAATAAGATTATTTAGTAGTGGCTAGTTACACACTTTCACTTGGTCAGTAATCATTTTCTTTTTTAATCAGGTGTAAATTGAAATTACAGCAGAAAACCATGTCCTTGTGGTCCTGGGTCAACAGGCCCAGTGAACTGAGCAAGTTCATTAATCCTCTTTTTGAAGCCAATAGCCTTGTCATCTGGCCTTCAGTTGCTCCACAGAGTCTTCAATTATGGGAAGGTAAATTGTTCTTATTTTTCAAATCTATTTTATTCCTAGTCACATATGCTATCTCTCTTTCTTACTATGTGCCATCTTTTGATTTGAGAATGATGAAGCTACCAACTGGGACTATAGTTTTAGTGAGTTCTTTACTTATATGTATCCCTTAACCAACCATGTATCTGTAATACTCAGGCTTCTTCTGGCTAGTAGCACAGATTATTTTGAGGAATAGTCTGTGTAACAGAGCAAAACAAACTGACCCATGTGTTTGAGTTTGAGCCTATAATAGCTGAATTGATAAGAGTGCCCCTTTGGCTTGGGTATTCTCCACAGGTGGAAAGGCCAAGTGGAAAACTTATTGGAAGAGGAGTCAGATGACAGTGGTTTCTAGTTCTAGCATTTGCCATGTGAGCAAGTCATTCAGTTTCTCTGACTCCAGTTTATTTACATAATGGAACTAATTATGCCTACTTAATAGGGTTACTATGGAGATCAGATAAAATATATGCAGAGTACTTTATAAATAGGAAAATGCTACACAAATGTAAAATATTATTGTTTTAGCTAACATCAAAAGTGAAATACCACCTGTACTTTAAAATATTTTGAATGTAGTTTCATGCAATTTGCGTATGCCGTAGCCATTTAACACTAGGCATTTAAAGAAGCATCCTTTAGACCAATGATATGTCTAGGTGTTCTGATGAATCATAATGAATCCTTGTCAGTCACTGGCATATAATAAGGGAAATTATAGCGTTACCTTATCTGTACCTCTTCAATAAACAATTAGATTGGGATTATAGAGGTATAAACCTATGTAGAAGAGGAAGAATTAGGTACTTGCCATTCCTATTATTCCATAAATGTTCAATGTTTAAATAATTCATTGTTTCTTTTCCCCTTCTGGTTTCAATAGGTGTATTCCTACGATGGAACAGATCCTCTAAGTATCTGGATGAAGCCTATGAAGAAATGATTAATATCATTGAATATAACAAGGAATTGCAGGCAAAAGTAAATACACTTAGAAGGCAATTGGCAGAGCTGGAAACAGAAGATGGGATGCAAGAAAGCCCCTGAGATACCCCCTGTGGCCCTACAATTGGCGCCTTTTCCATCACTTTCCTTCCCTTTAGTCTCTTTCTCCTATTTTCCTATGGTTCATCTTTACTCTGAAGCTTGGAATATGCTTAAAATGGTGGAATTGATCTGATGTAATAGATTTCTCAGCACTTCACTGATGAAATGTACAACCATTATTTACCTTAAATAAGGCCTCTTTGGGCTGCTTCACCTTGGGGAAAAGAAGAGAGTGATAGTCATTTTAGTTGGCATTAAAATGGTGGCATATTTGATGCCATTCATATTATAAACAACTTAACACTTAAGTGTAAGCTTAAGCTTATCCTTTTTAATTTAAACCTTATATGGATGACCAGCTGTGGACTAAGACAAAAATCCATCTAATTAAAAGATTATTTGGCTTTTGGTTTTTTGTCTTGGATTTTTGGTGTTGGTATCAGACTTCCATATGCTTCAGGTGCAAAAACATGGGTTTTCAAACCTGAAGTGGCAAGTCAAGGCATTTTTTGTTTAATGCATCTTTTCAAACGATGGCCTTTGTTTAGTAAAATGGGTTTGCACCTTCTTTTTGGCATAATTCAGACTGACAAAGCTAAATTTACTTTACATTTAGTTTATAAAGAAAGAAAAAGATAAATACAGTAATATCGTTTCATTGTGGGACAGTTGCCTTTAAAACAGAAGCCAGATAGTCTGATGGGATTTCTCTTAAGAATTAAATTTATTGAAGAGTGAACACTAAATCAGAGTTGGAAAAATGTGCAATATTGACATTGAGGTTTTTTTTGTTTGTCTGTTTGTTTTAAGTTTCTTGGCTGTACTTTCTAGAAGTGAACATAACATGAAGGCCAGAAATGAAAAATATCATTTGGAAGAGGTCATAATTTACATTGTAAAAAATGGTTACTTTTAAGCAGAGCTGCACTGCCCTTGTCTGATGTTCTCAACGCACTGGTTTTTGCCTTTTTTTAAATTTTTTTTAAGAATAAGACTTGACTAATACTGAAGTTACAACTTTTATGTGATTTTTTTTTTTTTATCACAGTGCATTTTTGTCTTGACTATGCTAACTTGTTCATGTTCTATGTTAGGCAACTGAAATTTAAGGAGGAACAAACTATGTTGTTGTGATATAGTGCCACATTTTAAATTTCAGCAACTTAGTAGATTAAAAGATACTCAAATTTTACACAAAAGCATGACTTGATTCTGGTTTCAGTTTTTTCTTCTGGTCAGCTCTAGAAAATTTGTTGCCAAGTTTTTTAATGTTAATTTTGTTTATCAAAATTATCAGTACTTATACTTTTTAAGAGTATACTGTGAAAGATTAGGCTTTAATACCAACTCATAACACCTTTACATATAATTGTGTTAGTATAGAGTACTGAAACATAACCCAGACTTAGTGCTACTGTATGTTATAGAAAAGGACAAACTTTCTGCTCTCCATTCTTGAATGTAAATCTGTGACTACAGTAGTCCTAGAAACTGGCAAATACATGCTGCTTCTCTCCATCCCATCCAAAAATGTGATCCTACCACTTAAAAAGTTTCTACTCTTTTCATTTCTTCTCCCTGGCTGCTTAGCGGTCATTTTAAAACCTGTCTTCAGTGAGAAGTCAAGTCCCTTGTAGATATTTTAGAATGGCTGGCTTCTCTGGTTATAGCTATGAACATTGGGGCATAATAGGCCTCATTAAAAGACTAAGGCAAGGAAGGGAATTGAGGTCTGTGCCTAGACTAGAGCTAGTTATGTACAGTGTATATGTGTATATATAGAAAATTTGGAAGGCAGAGACAAAGAAGAAAACTTTTTGTGAGTCCTGAGAATACATCTAAATCTAGCTTTCTCTTTTGAAGTGGAAGACTTTTCACCTCCAATTCACTTAGGATGTATAAGGGGGAGCATCAGAAGATTTCTTGGTGACTCAGCACAGCATGTGGTCCATAGGAACTACAAAGGCAGGTATAGGGGCTATTCGTTACTAGGTCCTAGTGATAGGGACATGGAATATCATCATCCCTGGTGAACAAGTGTAACGAATGTCTGAGCCAGATTTCTATAATAGTAAGGGACATAAAATCTGCTCCCTCTTTCTCTTCCTGAAAACAGGTGCTAGCACATGAGAATTGTTAAGCTATTACATGATTTGTGCGTTGTAGACACATTTGCAGAAAGAAATCTCAAAATCTGAGAACCATTTAGGGCAAGTTAGAACCGAGTGAAGTGTCTTCCAGATATGTGAAAAATACTAGAAAATAATAAATTACCTCTGACTTGATTAAAAAGAACAAGCAAAATGGTTGAATTAACAAGGTCCCCTGTTTCTCATATAGGCTGATAATCACATGAGGTCATTTCATGTGTAATGCACACCTTCATTAGTCACCTATATTGAAGATGCTGGTTCATATTTTTAGTTGTGTTTAAAAACATGTGAAAGGAAAATAAAAAGCAAATGTGTAATCATCTTTCAGTAGTACACAGAAAGAATCTTTAACCTAAGTGTAGGGTAGTTACTTGTCCCTGTCTTTGACTTGAATAATTTTTACCCACAATCACTATTCTCCGGTTAGTTAGCTCTCCAAATCCCAATTTCTTTTTTATCAACTTGTCCTTATGATTTTCGAAGAGAGAGAACTTCTCTATGAAATTACTGGGTCCATTATTGTCATTTGTAATTAGTAGATGATTTTGTAGATTGGGAAAACATGGGGTTGATTAAACTAGAACTAAAATTTTTTTTCATGGCAAAAGCCATCATAAAAGCATTTATATGTCAAAATGAACTTTTTGTCTTTGTAGAATACATACACTTGAGGCAGTCATGCAGAAACCATAAGCTGTGTTGCCAAATTAAAGTTGAACAATATCAAGTAACTTCTAAATTCAGTTCATTCTTAAGTTTTAAAAGTAATTTAGATGAACAGTGTTAATCTTTATAATTTGTTCATAAACTCACATTGGGGAAACTAATTTTATAATAAGTTTTTGGACTCAGATTAATGAGAAGATATGGGTCTCAAGTGATGTCAGTTTAGGTGATGAAATGTGGAATTTAGAAGTCTGTTCATTTCTTCTGTGTAAGTAAAACGTAAATGTCTTATTTTATCACATAAATGCCCAGGAAACCATGTAAGGAAGAGTTGAATAGGCCTTTTAAAATGAAAACTTTTTAGTTTTACTGAATGGATGCTAAAAGAAAGCAAAATGCTTATTCCTTATCTAGCAGACTGGATTCATTCTTACTCTCTTTTCTGGACTAAAAGTAAACTACTTGTTGTTAAAATAGTTTGTCCCTTGCTCTGACAACATGAAGACTGTGACAGGTAATAGAAGGCCATTGATAAAAATGAACTGAATCCTTTGTGTCTCAAGATCACTCAGATTTGGTTTATTTTTCTTTTGCCCATTTCAAACACACCTATAGTGATTTTGTTACTGTGTCACTATAGCTATTTTTTCTTTTTGGAGGGCAGTTGGGGTTAAGTGACTTGCCCAAGGTCACACGGCTAGTTTTTGTGTTAAGTGTCTGAGGCCGGATTTGAACTCAGGTACTCTTGACTCCAGGGCTGGTGTTCTATTCACTGTGCCACCTAGCCGCCCCACTATAGCTATCTTTGCTAATAGCTGGCTTTTCAAGATAATTCCTTGGTCGTGTTTTTGTGTAATTTTCCATCTTATCAAATATCAAATAGTGGAAGCATAGGTTTTGCCCTTAATATAACTGAACTAATAAAAAACTGGTATTCATAGTCTGCCATTTTTTTTCTTCCTTTATAAACTCTTTTCAACTCTGTTCTCATCAGTAAGGCCTTGCAGTCTTCATAAAATAAAATGCCATCCCACTTTAAATGGGTAACCCAAAAGTAGTCTTTTGAAACATTTCAAGTTCTTGAGCTCCATACTCATTACTGTAAGTTCCTATTTAGGAAACAGAGCTAAACATTTATGAAATATTTGGTTTCTTTTTCTCTATGTGAAGGGAAATGGTATTCACTACAAAGTCTTTACTGTCCTGAGAAGTGATTTCTAATGGGCTTTTAGTGTGAACAAAAATCTTTTATGTATGACTCTTTGCAAATCCAAAGAATGGTGTATGGAGATTGGAAACAACCCAATTCCTTGGTGCAGTAGGGCCTGTGTGTGTCTAGCCATAACAACACTAGCTTCTGGTTCAAGCTGTATGCATCCTGGGAGAGTTACTGCTCAACACAAGTACATGCTAGACCTCATTGCTTAGAATCCTTGTACATCTAATACCATTTATAATAAAAATGTACTTGCACAATTTAGTTTAAATGTATTTCCTCATTAGCCAGGTATTTGGATTGTACTCTTGATATATTTGAATGTGACTCTTGGGTTCAAGTGCACTATTACTATTCATGTCCCATAAAATAAAGGTGTACCGTATAATATATTAGTGTCTGTAATGTATCTTTTGCTAATCCTGAGTGCTGTTAATGCACTGGTTCCTCTACAGAGCATCTGTCTTTTACTGTCGGGGAAAGATACTCTACACTTTTGTAAATCTGTGTAACATTTTAATATTCTTTGTAATATTCAAGTCATAGTTATTAAATAATGCAAACTAGATGGTAGATATATTTCCATCCTAAATCAACTTGTTTTGTCAAGTATGGTTTTATTGACTTGAAAGAAATTGTGTTGTTTCAAGTGTTTGTTTATTGTCGGTGCCTTTTGTGTGTGTTTTTCTTCCACTACAAAGGAGAGCTACACCAAGTCTAGTGTTGTTTCTCTAGATAACTTAATAAAATTCAAATCTGATCAGATGCTGAAAAATTAAGGCGCCATCTGACTTTAGTTTTTTCAAAAATCTATAAACTAGTAGAAAATATTTGAATTAAAATCTGCCATGTTTAAATATATGTATTATTTTAATTCCTGCAGTTGTTTTCCTTTTCATCTTCCTTCAACCTGTTCCACTCTTGTTCCTTAAGTGTTTGATTAAAATTAAATATCTAGAGTCAGGTAGGTGGTGCAGTGGACAGAACTATCCTGGAGACAGGAGGACCTGAATTCAAAGCCAGCCTTACTAGCTTACTGCTGTGTCATTCTGGGCAAGGTACTTAACCCTGATTGCTTTCCCCCCCTAAAAAAAGAAGGATTAAATGTCTTAAGAAAGTTTACTGCAGCAAGTCTTCAGACTAGGACAGAATAGCCACCTGTAATTCAGAAGTTCCCAGGGGAGGATTGTATTAAAAGCAGGAGGCCATGTGACCCAGCCCCCCTTATGAATCTGAACATTGAACTAGATATGGGGCTACAAACAGTTGAAGGGAAGGTCAGTAGTTAAAAGATCTGTGAAGGCAGTATATCTCACCATGCTTCCCTACTGCCATCAGATTTGTCCAGGAGCCCTACCTTTGATAAAGCCAGGATGGCAAATCATTGGATAACAATATAAATTGTTATTCACCCTTCTGAGGTATTACATCCCCAAGCAGCAATCCATGAATTCCTCTACATTTTCTTAGAGAAGTTTATGTACCTGCATTTTCCACTTTCTGTTTCCTAATAATAGGAATGTCAACAGTACTGTTTGAAATTCTTAAGAAACAACTGAATGTCAAAAAGGAAGGATAAGAGCAATTAAAATAATGAAAGGGATTTCAGTAGGAGAATAAATTAAAAGATGAGTCATCTTGGACAAAAGCAAGAGGTCATGAAGCGCTTTGAGGGAAAAAAATGAGTC
>CM053595.1:209751970-209773562 GCA_028646575.1 Pseudocheirus occidentalis | reverse complement strand
ATGATCCAGCATTAGGGGATTTTTGGTGGGAGGGGGTTTTGGGGTTTATCTGGAAATTTGGGGGTTTTTCATAGAATTGTTTGTACAAGGGTATAAAACTGCTTGCTTGCCTCTTCTTGGGTGCCTCCCTATACCAGACTGACAGGAGTAGGTGACGCCCAACTCTTGCAAGACTTGTCTTTTTGAATAAAGAGCTTCTGTCTTTACCTTGAGAAACTTCTGGATTTATTTAGGTAATGGTCCATGGGGTCTGTTATCCCACTCACTTGTATTGTTTTTTCTGACTACCATGTGAGGACTTGCCCTGTCTGAATTCTCCATAAAATAGTCTTTTTGGCAAGTATGTTTAGTATTTGAACAATGTGGCCAGTCCACCAGAGTTGTGCTCTCTGCAGTAGAGTCTGAGTGCTTGGCATTTTAGTTCAAGAAAGGACTTCTGTGTCTGGTACCTTATCTTGCCAGGTGATCTTCAGAATCTTCCTAAGACAGTTCAAATGGAAGCAATTAAGTTTCCTGGCATGGCACTGCTAGACTGCCCAGGTTTCACCAGCATACAACAATGAGGTCAGCACAATGGCTATGTAGGCCTTCAGTTTGGTAGGCAGTCTAATACCTCTTCTCTCCCACACTTTCCTTCAAAGCCTTCCAAACACTGAGCTAGCTCTGGCAATGTGTATATGTCAACTTCATTATCCATATGTACATCCCTGGAAAATATACTGCCAAGTTAAGTGAACTTACTACCCACAGTATTCAAAACTTCTCCATTTGCTATGACTGATGTATGGTGTGGTGGTGGCTGATGGAGCACCTGTGTTTTCTTGGTGTTGATTGTTTGGCTAAAATTAGCACAAGCAACAGAGAGCTGATCCATACTTTGTTGCATCTCAGCTTCAGAGGCTGCATTGAGTGCACAATCATGTGCACACAAAAAAATCATGCACCAAACACTCTCTCCACTTTAGTCTTGGCTTGTAGCCTCTTCAAGTCAAAGAATCTATCATCAGTGTGGTAGCTGACCTTGCTACTGTGTCTGTACTTGTTGAGGGTGTTTAACAACATAGCTGAAAACATCATAGTAAAAAGCATGGGAGCAAGCACAGCTTTGTTTGGATCCATTGGTGACTGGGAAAGCACAAGAACACTGCCTATTGTCAAGAACCCAGGCAAGAGGGGTTGTGAATCTGTTGTGAAATTGACATACAATATTGATGAACTTCTTCGGCCAACCAAATTTTGACATAATTTTCCGTAAGGCATTGTGACTGATGGTATCAAAGTTCTTCGTCAGATCTATAAACACTGTATACAGATCTCTTCTCTGCTCCTGGCATTTCTCCTAGAGTTGTTGGGCAGCAAACACCATATCAACTGTTCCTCAGCCCTTTCTGAAGCCACACATATCAAGGGCAGAGTTGGCAAGGGCAGGAGATAGAGAAAAGATAAGTCTTCTCTAAGTTTTCAATAAATCTTTCCAACTTCTCTTCAAGCTTTGAGTCACTTCAGGTGCTTTTTGCTTTCAGCTTTGAGAGAGATGGAGGAGGTCAACCCCACTTCAGGTTACTGAAATAATACACTCCAGGAAGACATGAGAGGAGCTGGTAATCTCCATTGTATCCTATCCCCAGTTTACTCACTAGATACTTTGGGGAACTTCCCCTGGGGTTAAATCTAGTTTCCTCCTCCTCCTCCTCCTCCTCCTTCTTCTTCTTCTTCTTCTTCTTCTTCTTTCTTCTTCTTCTTCTTTCTTCTTTTTCTTCTTCTTCTTTCTTCTTCTTCTTCTTCTTCTTCTTCTTTCTTCTTCTTTCTTCTTTCTTCTTCTTTCTTCTTCTTCTCTCTCTGTCTCTGTCTCTCTCTGTCTCTCTGTCTTTCTCTCTCTCTCTGGGGGCAGCTCCTTCATTCTATATGGATGGTCTGGTGTATTCTCATAGGTCTACTTTATTTGATTTATCTCTTGTTTTTGAATTGGATAAATGGGCTTCTTTGGTAATTCCTACATATGCTCATTGTGAAACTTATGTTTGGTGGGAAGGGAGTCCAGACTTAGATATAAAGTTTGGGATCCTCCTTCCCCCAATAATGAAACCATGATCAGAATTTAGTTTGAACCTGGAAACTTTATCCCTTAGACTAACAATATTTAAGAGAACAGATAGATATAATTCTAGTCAAGAATCTTCATTCTTTGAGTAGAGCAGAGTGGCTTCCAGACTCAACCTTCTTCTAGAATAAATTAAAGTCTTGCTTAGAGAAGGTAGGAAGAGACTAGGCTAGAGATGTCTATTAGGCCTCCCTTTGAGCACAAAATGAAAGCCCCACATGACAGGCAGGGGACATCCCCTTATAATATATGAATACCCCACAACATGCATTATCACTTTTCTAAACTCTGTGAGTTCCATGAGGACAAAGGTCATACTTTAGCATCTCAGCAAAGACACAATACATTTGTTGACTGGAAGAGGAAAAATTGGGTTATTCATAATATTTCTTTTTTTTTTTTATCAAAATAGTAATACAAAGATTATGATATAATATTGAAAATATTTTCACAGATGTGAAGAGAATGTGACAAATAAATATAAAGTATGATTATTCACTGTCCCTTTCTATTTATTGTTGTTTGTCCTTCATTTTCAAAGACGATCAATGACATCACAGGGTGATGTGTCCATTTGTGTGTGAATTGGATTTAAGTGAGGCAGAGTTCACAAAATCATCAGCCTCACTTTCTCTTCCTAAGTCATCAAAGTCCAGTGGCAGGACAAAAATAAAGATGATTGGTGATGACCCGAGATGCAGTGGATGACTGCGTCAATGTCTGACTCCAAAGCATCTACTTCAGTTGCCCTCATGACCATTGGAACAAATTGTTCTCATCTGCCTATTCCATTGGGGAAAGTCTTCACATGCTTGGGACAGACACCCCTGTAACTCACCAATGGGTTTGAGGCCTGTAGGTTACCCTCAACCTAGTTTAGTCCACCTGCCAAGACAATTTTACCCGGATATGGCTGCTGTGCATGCTACAGCTTCCTGGAGCTACAGGTGAGAGTTGGATAGATCAAGTGGACATTAGCTCTGAAAAGAGCTTGGCAAGCCTTTACAACAGAGATGCTAGTCCTTCCTGAACACCCCATTACTACTTTGTATATAACCGCAAAACAGTAAGAGGGGAACTGCTCAGTTAATGATCCCTTGCATTTGTATGGTGCTTTGTAATTTTACAGAGTCCCAAATGGCATAGTAAGTAAAACACCAAACTTGGAGTCATGAAGATCTGAGTTTAAATTCTACCTTAAACACTTACTGACTGTATAATTCTGAATATGTCACTTAACCTTTAAATGCCTCAGTTTCCTTACTTTGACAGTGAGAAGAGTACTCTAGCTTTAAATCTATGATCTATGATTCCTTGCATCTTAACTAACCATGAATGCCGCTATGAGGTTGGAAGGGTAGTTATTGTTCACATTTTTCTGGGGAGGAAATCAAATGTTAGGTCAAGTGATCTGCCATGATCATACTAAGAAGCAGACTAGAACTACAACTTCTGGCTCTATGTCTGGCATTTTTTCCATTAGGCAGCTAGGTGATACTGTAGATAGAACATTGGGCCTGGAGTTAGGAAGACATGAGTTCAAATTTGATCTCAGACATTTATTAGCTTTGTGACCCTGGGCAAGTCACTTAATCTTTGACTGCTTCAATTTCCTCAACTATAAAAAAAAACTATATAATAATAGCACCTATCTCCCAGGACTGTTGTGAGGACCAAATGAAATAATATTTGTAAAGTGTTTAGTACAATATTTGCACATAGTATGTGATTAATAAACACTTGGTCCCTTGCTTCCTGATATACCATGCTATATCTAGCTAACCCAACTACTTTTGCAATTATCTTTCAGGCACTGAATCATGGCCTCTGTCGTGTAGAATTTAGCCCTTATTTATGTATCTGGTACTGTCTTATGCTGTGTACTGATTGATGTTAGTCATAGTGGGCACTTAAAAATGTCATGGTAGGCACTTTAAGATATAGTCATAGCAGGCACTTGAAAATGTTTGTTGACCAACTGACATGACTGGCAGCTGGAAGGGAAGAAAGTACTGAAAGTTGAGGTCATTAATTTTCAAGTATCTACTGAGTTATCAACTCTTCTTAACCATATCCAGACCATGCTGGGCCATGAGTCTCCAGCCTCATTCTCTCCTCTCTCTCACTGGAACCACCTAGACTCTACCCTTGGGACCTTGGGCTCTCAAAGGTGTAAGCTTTCATTTTATATGGGCAGAATTCCATATCAGTTCCTGGCTATTCCCAAACCATGCCGCCTAGTTGCGGCTTCCTTCTTCCTTCACCTTCACATCCACCTCCCTTCTAAGCCATGTGTAGTATTTCCCATTAGAATGTTAGCTCCTTGAGGGCAGGGGACTGTCCTACTTCTTTCTATTAATATCCTCTGTGCTTAACACAATGCCTGGTATATTTGTAAACTGTATCATTCATTCATTCAGTCCTGTCTCCCTTATAAGACTATAAGCCCTTTGAAGGCAGATTGCATTATACAACCCCATAATGTGCTTGGCTTGGTTTCAGCTCCATCATCCTTTTTATCATGCCCCACTCACAATAAACTCAACCAGGAAACTGATTATTGTGGAGATTGCTTCAGCTTTCCTACCCAGATCTCATCAGTCCCCTTGGTTGCTTCTCTCTCTCTTACTGTAGAGCTGTAGGGCAGAGCAAATAACTTCTCCCATCGCTTCCCTTTTAGGGGACTCAAAATGCCAGTCATCTTTTCATTTGCTATTAGCTATACTCCAGTTTCAACTCCATTGTCATCTCCATCATGCCCCAGCTCTGTCACTCTCCCCACCCTCTTTCAACCTCCTTTTTCATATTCTTCCTGCATTAGATTATAAGCTACTTGATGGCAGGGGCTGTCTATCTTTTTCTTATTTGTATTCCCAGCCTTAGCCATAGTGCCTGGCACTTGATAAGTGCTTAATAAATGTTTATTGGATTGTATCTCTATTACTATATCTTCCCTGTGCCCCCAATGTAGTCTGATCTTCCATTGCACATATAATGGAATAATGCCCTTGACCCATAGACTTTGGACTAGATTTCTCTTCATCATAACCCTCTGAATCACTATGCCTTGTGCCTTCAATTCAAACTTGTGCAGTTTGCCAAGCTGTGTCTGGTTTCAGAGCAAGGATAGCCTATAGAAAGGGCCAACTGCCTGGCTAACCATTGGGCTGAGCTGCCACCTACTGTCCATGCAGTATATGAATGTGAATTATTATTAAAACTTCCCAGAGTCCTCAACCCCATCTTTTCATTTGCTTGGCCTCAGTCCATAGCAGATATAATTCTCTAGAATTAAGTACTGTAACATCTTAGCATAATGGATAGAAAGCATAATCATGTTACTTCTAGGCTGACAATGACTGGATTGTAAGTTCCCTGACAATAGAACAGAACAGTACTCACATTTGGTGCTTTTAAATATTTGTCAACTTGAATTCAATTCTCTTTTGTATGTTATCATTGTTGTTGTTGCTGTCATCGTTATCCTCCTCTTTGTCATGGTCATCATCATCATCCTGCACTCTGGGTAAACTTTCAGTTTAAAAAAATATCATGGACTTAAAATGCACTAGAAAAAGTTTCTCTGCTCTGAACACAATAATGATGATGCTAATTTATTACATTTGTGTGACATTTTATTGTTACAGAGCACATTGCAGATGTCATCTGATTTAATCCTCAACACCATTAGGTACGCAAGATATATAGTGACCACTTTATAGATGAGGTAACTGGAGTTCAGAGACAGATGGAGTGATTTGCCAACTGTCACAGTTAAACCAGGTCTTCTTAATTCTTTCAAGCTGAGTGTTCTTTCCATCGCACTATGATGCTTCCTTCTCAAATCTATCTACCGAGTATATTTATTCATCTATTTTCCTTTTCAAAGTCCCATTTCCTAAACACTCCTTATATTGAAAACAACTAAAAAAAATTGTCCATTGTTTCATCCCTCCCTTTATATTTTCTTCTTTGATACAGCAAGCTAAGGTGCTGGTTATTTGAGGCTTCTAAGAATCAATTTCACAGTCAGAGATAAAATGCTCTATAGAAATAAAACCTAAAAGATTATTTTAAAATCAATTACTTAACCTACCTGTTTATTTTATTTAAATAAGTAAATAAGTAAATAAGTTTAAAAAGTAAAATACTTTTTGCAGAATGAATGTACCTTGCCCCGGACATAGCACTGTTTTGGGTTACAGATTAGGAGAATAAGCAGGAGCCTAGCACTGCTTTAGCAAACTATGGCAATTATGCTATGTAGGTAGTAGGAGGTCCATTGGGTACATTCTACAATCCTTCAGGGAAATTCTGGAGCAGTACCCTGGGCTACCTGAAACACAAAATTTGAAGTCAACAATGAACTAAGTTGTTCTCTTACTTTCCACGAGTCAGGAAACGAACTGTCCATGAGTCAGGCACTGTAATAAGTGATGAGATGAAAATAGTTCCTGCCTCGAGAAGCTTGTAATGGAAGAGACACTATATAAACAACTATGTATATTCAGGATATATACAGGGTAAACTGGAGGTGAAGGCACTAGCAGTGATGGAGAACAGAACAGGAAAAAGTATCTTGTACAAAGTCAAAGATGAGCTGAGATTTTATGGAAGCCATAGGAGCCAGAAGGAAGAGACTGGGAGGGAGAGCATTAATTACAAAAAACAAACAAAACTTTGTTCTTTGGATTCAGGTACTTATATTTACAGAATATATGGGTTTGGGTTTTGTTTTTTTTTTTGCTTTTTGGAGTGGGGAAGGCAGGGCAATGGGGATTAAGTGACTTGCCCAAGGTCACATGGCTAATAAGTGTTAAGTGTCGGCAGCTAGATTTGAACTCAGGTCCTCCTGATTCCAGGGCCACCCCAAATATATGATTTCTTCTGATAAATAATGTATACAGACCTTAAAACATGGCATAACCTTTAATAAGCAAATGTCCCAGAGCCTACAATTATTGGTTCAGCTATTCAACAAAATGATAAAATCTATTAACAAAGCCCAGTCTTGCTGTGTCTCTCTCTGTCACAGCTGAGAGCAATGCAATCATTCTGAAGTTGGAATCCTTTGAAGATCAGATATCTTGCTTCTCCAGGTGATATGCTCCTGAATTTAGAGCTGAAAGGGTCCTTAAAAAAGATCTTTTCCAATCTCTTCAACTTTACCACTGTGGAAAATGAAACTCAAAGAGGTTAACTAATTTTCCCAAGGTCTCCCAGACAGAAGGTATCAGAGCTAGAATTCAATCCTAGCTCTCCTGATTCTAAGTTCAAAGCTTTTTCTATGAATCATGATAACAAAGTCACTTTTAACATGAGACCCATTTTAGGTGAGACCAAATAGATATATTCTTCAGAGAGAAACCAGCAAAAACGTTTCTACTTGATTAAATCTGGCCAGAAGGGAAAAAGCAGTAAAAAGGCAAAAAAAAAAAAAAAAAAGTATATGTGTTTGTGATGGGGATTATCAACTAGATTTGAGGCTGCCAGGAACTAGCAGATGGCTGCTTGAACTGAGGAAGACTGCCTAGATCCCATATATCTTTTCTAGCAAAAACCTGAAATTTGCACCAGACTGGAAAGCGATTAAGAAATCTAATGAGAAAGCACAAGAAAAAAAAAGATATAATAAAAAAAGGGGCGGCTAGGTGGTGCAGTGAGTAGAGCACCAGCCCTGGAGTCAGGAGGACCTGAATTCAAATCCAGTCTCAGACACTTAGACACTTAACACAAAAACTAGCAGTGTGACCTTGGGCAAGTCACTTAACCCCAATTGCTCTCCAAAAAAAAAGCAAAAAAAAAAAAGATATATAAGAAATCTAATGAGAAATTACAATAAGTGACTCATTATCTCAAAACTATACAAATAGCTATCCAGAAACTCATAGGCAACAGGAAAGTGGAACACCACCAAAACCAATACCAGCAGAGGCAAACAAGTCAATGGCCTTCCAGTGTTGTCAATGATACATTTAGCCTTCAAGACTGTGCAGAGCCAGCAAAAAAAAAAAAAAGAGGAACACTCCTCCCCCCTCCCCCCAAGGTAGGCTCAGGGTGGTCAGAAAGCCGAACAGGGTTCAGAAAAGAGCAGGAACCTTGAAAGGCATCAGGCTTAGCAGTGATGGGTGTGACACACAGGCACTCAGACCTGGACGGGTCCCTAGCACTCTGTCCTGCTTTCCAAATTGGACCCTACAGATCCAGCGTCCAAAAGATCTCTGGAACATAGAGATCCAGGGGGATCTAAGCCCAGGTGGTAGAGGACAACACAGGATCCAGGGAACCTAAGGTAACAACAAACAGGGCCCACTACCCCACCCAAAAGTACAGAAGGGAAGAGATTTTGGCTCATGCACAAAGTTCTCATTCAAGTATTAAAGTTGGAAAGATGAATATACCAAAAAAGACAGTGACCAAAGAAGACAGAGACAGAACATCAGAAATTATTGTAGGGATGCCCTAAAATCCAACTTGTAAGGAGAAAGTCACTGTATAAAGTATGCAAATAAAGACTCAAACAGAAAAATGAATTTTCCAAAATGACAATGCAAATATCTAAAAGAAATTAAGGCATAAAAGTAAAAAAAAAAGCTCTAGAAGAAAGAATAATTGAAAGGAAAAGAAATAACTTAGAAAAGAAAATGGTGAACCTTCCCCAAGAAATGGACTCACTGAAAGCTGGAATAAACAGAAATTAATGACTCCACAAATCAGCAAAAAATATTAGAGCAAAATCAAAAGGTTGGAAAAATAGAAGAAAATGTAAGATAGCTGATATTTTTAAGTGATTTGAAAAACAACTGACTTGGGAAATAGGTACAGAGAAAGAATTTAAGAATTATTGAACTCTTTGAAAATAATCATAAATGAAAACCACCCAGAGCTCCTGGAACCAGAGGGCAAAATGAAGTTAGAAAGAATCCTAAAAGTTATCCCTCCAAAAAAAATGTTCGAGGACTTTGGCAATGTTGTTGCCAAAATCCAACAGTTAAAAAAAAAAGTTGCAAGCATCCAGAAAGAAATTCATGTGCCAAGGAAATGTAGGCAGAATTACATAAGACCTAGCAACAAGAAAAAATACTGGAATACAATATTCTAAAAGACAAAAGAGACAGGCTTACAATGAAGAGTAATTTACCCAACAAAGCTGAATATAATCCTAAGGGTGTGTGTGGGGGGGGGGGGGAATAGATGGACTTAAGCAGAAGGGAGGTTCAATCATTTTTGATGAAAAAAACAAAACAAAACAAAACATAACTAAGAATTGTGAAATATAAACACAAGACTTCAAAGTAACCTAGAGAGGTAATTTAATCTGTATGATGATGTTAACATTCCAATAGGAGGAGAAGAAACATTCTGGACCTTAATGTCTTCGAAGGGCATCAAGGAAATTTAGAAAGAAAGCTCCTGGGGTAGATTGTTTCTGTTCTAAGAATCTGAAGAGAGAAAAGAGAAGACTAAAAGGAATAAACTGGTTTAGAAAGTTGTGGGGGGAAAGCATTGAACTTCCTAGTTCTCATAATTTGGGTGTGTGAGAAGAGGATATAAATGTGGAAGAAGGAGTATGGGGAGTGGGCAGATAAATCTTCCCCTTTTCTGAAAGGGGATAAACACACACATAGACATAGACACAGTGGGACGCAGAAACACTTTACTCAACAGAGAATTAAACAAGGATAAAGAGAATTGTTTAGAGTAGTGATTAGTAGCAAGCAAAACAAACCTAATCCTAAAGGGGGATCGAAAAGGAAAAAAGAAAAGAACTAGAATGTTAAGAGGGTGCTTGTTAATCTATTGAGGCAGGGGTTCTTAATTGTTGGTGCACAGACCTCTTGGAGTCAGTGAAGAGATTTCAGGGAATTGTGGATGCAGAAGGGAAAAAATTACATTTTTATTTTCACTAGCTTCTAACTGAAATGTACTATTTCCTTGAATTATGAATTTAAAGGGAAAAAAAACCTTATTCTGAGAGGAGGTATGTAAATGTAATAGGATATTATTGCACCATAAGAAAGTATGAAAGGGATGAATTCTGACAATTCTAGGTAGTATGAACTAACATAAAGTGGCGTGAGTAGAACCAGGAGAACAATTTATACAGAGACAACATTTTAAAGAAAAATAACTTTGAAAGATTTTGAGAATTTTGATCATTCCCCGGACAAGCACGTCGCCACAGGACTGTTGATTCCTTCTGCTTGACTACGCTCATGTAGACTCCCCTCCTCACCACCCCGGGTTTTTAATTGGCAGGGATGAAGGTGGAAATACCAAATGGCAATGCCCAAAATATTGACATATTTTTCAAATGTGTGGAAGAGACAAGGAGGTATAAACAAGCAGGAAAATTTTGAAATTGATATGTGGAATTTATTATGCATTTTTTTAAAGAATAAAAAAAGCAAGCAGTATGAGGTTTACAGTCTCTAATAGAACCTCTAAAAATAAAAGGAGAGGTGTGGGAGGGGAAGAAGCATGTATTAAACACCTAATGCTTTAAAAAAAAAACATTTCTCATTTACGCTTCACAATAACGATACGAGGTGGTCGCTATTATCTTCATTTTACAGTTGAGTAAACTGAGGGTTAAGTTCTTCGCCCAAGGTCACACTTTGAACTCAGGTCTGGCTGAAGGCTCATACTAAGTAGCAGTACTTGTTTGCATTTGAACTCAATTCCTGACGCCCTCTACAGTAAATAGCTCTCTTTTTCACTGTACCACATCAGTCCTCTCTTGGCCTCAGTTTCTAGAGTGGGTTGGTTTAGACGACATCTAAACTCTCCCAGCTCTAAACCCAGGGTCCTCAGACACAACTTTGGGTATGTTTAAATCACACAGAATGTGATCCGCCGCATCACTGCCCGAGCTTCCGACTGCTGGCTGCCTCAGGTTTGCGGCCCCTTTATTCTGGGGCTGCTGAGTTTCAGGGGAGCATAGGTAGCAGGGACAAGACTTCCACTGACTTCCTCCCGTATGAGGAGGAATCGGGAACGAGGTGGGTAGGAACGTAAATCAGAGGACACCGTTTCCAGTCACGAGATACATAGACCTCGTCTCACGATCGGCCTCCACTACTTCCGCCCGAAGTTGAGGGAGGGCTCTGGGCGTCACTTACTTCCGCCCGGAGTCGACCGAGAGTTCTGGGCGTCAGCTACTTCCGCCCGCAGTGGACAACGGCCAAGAGATGTGCGGGGCCTGAGGTCCCCTCTCTTTCCCTGCTCCCCGGAAGAGGCCCCTTCCCCCGGGTCCCCTCAGACGGGGTTGCCGGGGGAAGCGAGCTTGTGGCCGTTTCAGACCCCGGCTTGAGGTTGGTGTGGGAGGCAGGACCGTCTGGATCAGGCCAGCGTGGAGGGAGGGAGCCCGTGCAGCCGCAGGGAGCTTGAGGAAGGAACAGGCCCCGCCGCTAACCCGGACCCCACCGCCTCTTCCTCGGACTCCAGGCCGCGATGGAGTTCGCGGAACTGATCAAGACCCCGCGAGTGGACAACGTGGTGCTGCACCGGCCCTTCTACCCGGCAGTGGAAGGCACGCTGTGCCTGACCGGCCATCACCTGATCCTGTCCTCCCGGCAGGATAACACCGAGGAGCTGTGGTTGCTTCATTCCAACATCGACTCCATCGAGAAGCGGTGAGTCCAACTCGAAATAATAACCTCTTCGGGCCTCAGTTTCCTCATCCGTTAAAAAAGGGTTAGGGGAGTTGGAGTAGGTGGATCCCAAAGACACTTTCCAGCTCTACCTCCAGCTTATTCTGCTTATATCTTATTTGTCCACGTTTATTTGCATATCCTCTCCCGTAATTGTAAGCTTTTTCCTTTCTTTGTGTTCCCTTAATAAATATTTATTAATTTATTTTTATTTCCAGTGTTAAATAAATATTTATTAATTTATTTTTATTTCCAGTGTTAAACCTGGAACCTGGAACACAGTAAATGTTTAAGAAACGAGGGAGTAGTTTTTCCCGTGTCTCCAAAGCACTTTCTGAATTCCTGAAGAATGTGCCTTTTCGGGGCCTTCCTTAGGATCTGAATTGTGGGAAACGAAGAAAGTAGGAAAAATAGCGTAAGAGGGGAACCTGGTTCTAGGTCATCAGCATATCACAGACTTTCTGTACATTGGTTATTCTTAAACCATTCTATTTTAGCTTCGTTTGGAGGCATAGCATCAAATGGATTCTTCATTGACTTTCATCGTTTTTGATTATACACCAGTTTCTTTACCTGTTGAAAAATTGAGATAATAATGCTTACCTGCATATTGTCCCTACTATAATGTAGAATCTATACAATACTTTTAGCAGCTCTGAGTAAGACTGAGTAATAACCTTTGGCTCTTTTGGTTCTAAGACCTGTCAGAGCCATCCTTCTTAGTCCCTTTTTGTTGGATTGTCTTGCTCATCCTGTCACTTGACTTGTTGGTTATGCCTCCAAGGCATGATGTTTATATTTTTAGTTTATAGGTTTAAATTTCCTCCTGGATAGCTAGTTAATATTAGCTATGCAAGTCACTTCCCTTTTTTGTCCTGGGTCCTCTTTTCTTTTATCTTGATTAGCTTATCAACTCCTTTCTAGTCTGACCACTCAGATCTACATCTAGCTCTAGCCCCTTTATTGGACTTCAGTCCCACATCAGCAGCTCCCTATTGGACATTTGTCCCCCATAGACTTCTCAAACTCATTCAAAACTATTATTATTTTTCCTTCTCCCCTTCTTCTTTAATGAACTCTCTTATTTCTATCAATGGCACCACCACTCTTCCAGTCAGCCCAGTTTAAAATCTGAGTCAACCCCTCGCTCTGCCTCACTCCATGTATCCAATTAGGTGCCATCTCTTATTTCTACCTCCACAATCTCTCATCTGTTCCTTTCTTTTCATTACTAGTTCAGGCCCTTTATCCTCTGAATTCTCTGTAGCCTCCTGATTGGTTTCTCCTTTTTTTCCAATCTTCCCCCTCTTCAATCCATCCTCTACACCAGTGGTGTCAAACTCAATAGAAATTAATATAGAAAACCCTAAAGGAGCATTGTTTATGTTTTATTGTATCATTATCTAATTAAACATTTCCCAATTACATTTTAATCTGGTCCACTCATTTGATACCTCTGCTCTGTACAGTTGTTGAGATAACATTCTTAAAGCACCTTGTCACATCCCTTTCATAAACTGCAGTGATTCTTTTTTTTCTCTAGGATCAGTTATAAACTCCTTTGGCTTTTAAAACGGTTTTGTGACTTGGCTGCCTTTCTAGACCTGTTGTACCTAATTACTCTGCACATGCTATCTACCGTCATTCCAAATTGACTTTCTTGTTCTCACGGGGCATTCCATCTCCCATCTTCTATCCTTTGCTCAGGTTATTTGTGTCACTCCATTATTAGGTGAGATAGTACAATCTTTATTGTCATTACTTCTGCTTTCACTGAAAGAAATAGGTCTTCCTTAACAGGTCCTGCCCTAGGCAGAACTGTGAAATGAAGACGAGCCACCTCTCACTTCTGCGGTCTTCAGCCTAGCTGTCTTAAAATTAAAATTCCTGTTTCCTCTGTACCCTCTTGGACTTAGAAATTAGACTTGTAGAATTTGGGGGGTGAAAGGGATTTTAGACTCCCCATCTAGTTCAGTCCCTTCATTTTGTAGATGGGGAAACTTCGGCTCAGAAAAAGGAAGTGATTTGCACAACTAGTGTTAACTAGCTATCCAGGAGGAAACTTCAAGTTATAAACTAAACTTAAATGTTTGACAACCTGCTGTGTTTTGTATACAGGAAACATTTAGATTTTAAACAAAGATGCTTAGAAAGGCAGTGCCTTTAGGTAACTATCTAATGATGATGTTTCTGGTGGGAGAGACTATTGGTAAACTTAGAAAGGCCTCTTTTCCTCTCAGTCGTACAGCAGAGTAAAATGACGTCTCAGGAGATCTAATTTCCCAATTGCTTCTCTAATTCAAATATTTATCGCTTGCTCCAAAATTGAGTGCCTATGTGTCTGTGTGCTAGGGCTAAGCGCTGTGGAGTTTGCAAAGAAGAGGTATAAAGACTTCCTGCTTTCTTAGCAGCCACACAATCTCTTCAGCTTATATTCTAGTAAAGGAGACAAGATACACAACTCACAGCCTTATTTCAATCCTTCCATTCTCTTTACTGCCATAGCTGTTCTTATTACCTTGCCTCTCCCAGTGCCTTTATAATGCCTTTATGCCTCAATGCCTTTTTAGTTTTATAAGCTCCAGACCATTACAATGGAAACATTTTCCCCTGTGTTGCTTATTATTTTTTACATTTGATAAGAGGTTTAACTTTGTGTCTATGTTAGATTCTTTTGTCATGGTTGTATTTGAATTCCATTAATTTAGAACCTAAGTGACATTGTCATTTTCCTTTTTTTGGTCTGGATCTGTGATTTCATCTGTGTGGAAGCATTTTCCATCGATGAAGACCTTCCAAAAGTAGACTTCTTTGAACTCTATTCAAAGTCCTAGGAAGAAGTATTGAGATCCTAGTATGGATGCTTCTAAAAAATAGTCAAGGATCTGCATCTCTTTTAAAAACCATTCTTTATCAGTACCCACGAGGTTTCTTAGTTGCTAATAGTCAAAAAGAACTGATAATAGCATCATAGTTAATGTTTATATAGCACTTATATGTGTTGGGTGCTCTGCTAAGAGCTTTACACATACTTGTTTGAGAATCACAACTCTGGGAAGTAGAGGCTATTATGATCCCTATTTTACAGTTGAGGAGCTTGAGGCAGATGGCATTGTAAGTGACTTGGCAGAATCACACAATGTGTGAGGACAGATTCAAGCTTGGGTCTTCCTGATGCTTCCTGATGCCAGGCCCAGCACTCTGTGCACTGTAACACCACCAGCTGCCTATCTGATGGTCATGCATTTGCAGTGGGCATTTTGTAGGCGTAAAATCTGGTGGTGTCCATAAAAGCATTTTACCTAGAAGCCTGCCTTTTGGAGCTTCTATACTGATGGAAACTGAATGTCTAGAGTGATGACCTGGGGAATGGGAATTCTCTCCTATTCTTAGAGAGCAGTGTAGTAAAAACTGAACAGTAACAGTTTCAGGTTAACAAACATCCTTGGTATGTGGCTATCTTTTTTAAACTATTAGAAGTTTGGAACTTTTGCATTCTCTTCCTCAACTTTGTATGCCTCTATAGAAATGTATTAGTTAACCTGTAAAGGTATTATGTGTTACTTTGGCTTAATTAATATTATATAATACCAGCAATGGAATTTTTCAAAATCAGGCTATTATTTATAGTCCAGAGCACTTTAGATTTCAAGAAGGCTGATGTAATGCCATGCACAAGCAGCTTTTCAGAAGAATGCTACTGTGAACAGCTTTTAAGGTTCTGATTATACAGTATAGTGAACACTGTTTATTCAGTAACAAATCAGAGTAAAACATTCACAGAAATCAAAATACAGAATTCAAACAGCTCATCACTAAGATAGCCACATAGTTTTCACCACAGTGGTCACAAAGTTTTCAACAAAGAACAGTCATTTAGTAACTCAGTCATTCAGTCATCTCAATCATTCCATCATCCTTAAGGAGGTTTTCCTCCTTAAGGGACACAAAGTACAATAGTCAAAGTTCTCCACTCATGGGGCACACTAAGTTACAAATCAATTACTTATTCAGTCATCATTCACTTAGTACAATCTTTTAGTCAATCAATCATTCAGTCAACTCAGTCATTCTTCATAATTCACTATGCAGTCATTAGAAAATACACAGACCCTCCACCCCTAGATCACTGGTAAATTACAATTTCTCAGTCAGTACACAGTATCCAAGTAAAGTCTTGTTTCATCTTGATTTGGGGTGGTCTCTCAGATTCCCTGGATCCCCTTCCATGGTCATAGATTCTACCTGGATTCACCAAACTGTCACCTGGGTTCAAAGGTAGACAGCTCCCAGTTCCTTGTTCAGCTCTCCAAGCAGTTCTTATTCCATGCTGAATCTCACAGCATCCAATCCACCTTGAATCCTTCCCGGTCTCTTTTCCCAGGAAGTCAAGACTCAATACAGCCACAAAAAGGTTCATACAAAGTACTAGCATCACAGTCATGCGTCCTCAGTCTTTGGCAGCTCTGGCTGGCTCTCAGAAATCCTCAGCTTTTCTCTGACTGGCCCTAGGAAATCCTTTGTAGCTCTGGCCGGCCCTCAGACTCAGCAGAAGTTTCAGCTGGTTCCCAGAATCAAAATCACTTCATCCAGGTTCTCCAAATCAAAATCATTCTCTCCAGCCCGGGGGCCTTTCCTCTTCAGCCTCCCCAGTGGCAGCAGCTTTTGCGTCCAGGAAGCTTGCTCCACTAAGATCTGACTTTTCCAGCCAGGGTCTTTCCTTATATACAGACAACATTAGCTTCCTGTTTCAGCCAACCTCTTCCTGTTACATCAGCAACAGAGATTCATACCTTCTGTTTCTTTAAAAGAGGCTTGACTAATTACTAAGTGCTAAATGCCTGTTGCCTTTGCCAGTACAAAGGGATCTTCATATTCAAATTACCATTACAGCTGACCAGTTTTGAATTTGCTTTTTATGTAAGAGAATAAGCTTGGTAGCTGGGCAAATATGGGACTTACATAGAGGGAAGGGGAGAAACAGGAAGGAGTAAGCCTTTATATGGCATCTACTCTGTGCTGGGTGCTGTGCTAAGCACTTTAAAAAAAAGTTATCTCATTTGATCCTCACTTAAGGTAGGAAGCTTCTTTATCTTCACAAATTATATTTTGTAAGGGAAATGGGAGGATTACTTGAGAAGTAACTAAAGAAAAGAATAAAATAATTTTTGAATTTCATATATTTTCCTGGTCATAAAAATACCTAACACTGAATCATGTTGACTGCAAAGACTAGTTTCCTATCTACTAACAGTTTATTTTCTCTCTCTATTAGATTTTAAACCCCTTAGAAAGAGGAGTCTTATTTATCCTTGTATATCTCCCATTGCTTAGTAGATATTTAATAAATACATGAACGAATGCATGAAAATATCCAAGTGCTTTTATGTCCAAATCCTCTGTATGAGTAATGTTAATTCTATTCCTTGATGGATAATTCACAGAAATGGTACATTATAGATCTGATTAAAGCATATTATTTATATGAAGTAATCCAACAACTTTTTCCTGGGCCCTGTCTATATAATCATTTTAATACTAAAATTACTTGATTAATCACTGGGGTTCTCTCTTCTTTCTTCCCCCATATTCAGTGTTACTAAATACTGTTAATTATTGTTTTGAAATGTCTTTTATATCTGCCCATTTTCTATCCTCACTGCTATCACCCTAGTTCATGCCCTGATAACTTTATACTTAAGATTACTCTAATAGCTCTGTAAATGGTCTACTTTCCTTCATTGTCTTCTACCTTCAGTCTGATGTATATTAGTATTTTATTAATTTTATTAACTACTGAACCGAAGTAACGACAGTTTTCATGAACTTTCCGTTCTGTTCCCCTCTGTCATTACCATACCCATTCCTAACTGTAAACCTTTGCTTATATTAATTAATGCCCTAGATTAAAATATTATTCTCTTCTTCCCAGTCATAGCCATCCTTCAGGGCTTAGCTCACATTGTGTCGCTTTCATGACAAAGATAGCATCAAAAATTGTTAATGAGGAAGAGTTTTGGATTTGGGTATTGGCAAAGGAAAAGTCCTGAGATGTCAGCAAGTAAAACTCTAATATGTTAAAACTTAATTAATTTGGACTTCACTAACTCAGTTGTTTATAACTAACATGGGGCCTTTATGAAGTGTTTTCTTGTTTTATTAAATAATTTTTTCCAGAGTACCTTTAGTGTAAATAAGATTGTGGAGGAATTGTACTGAATTTTGGAAGTATCTCTCAGGAATAAAGAGTTATGATAAGTCATTCTTAACTATTTTAAAATCAAGTCTCCTGATGAAGTCTACTTGGTGAGTTAGCCTAATATGAATTGCTGTGTATGTTTTAAAGTAAAATCACATTTGTTTGAAAATATTTTTTAGTTCACACTTTTTATGAATTCCCTTCCTCCAGGTAGTCTGAGTTTAGATTTTATTGTATGGAACATCTTTTCAGAAAGAAGACTATATCGTTACTAGTAATGCTGAATAGTTAGATGAGTATTGTTTTACACAGTGGAGTTTTCTCCTTAAAACCATGTTTCTATTTGTCCTTGAGCGTGGCATACTTTATTTCAGGTTTGTGGGATCACTGGGTACCATAATCATCAAATGCAAAGATCTGCGAATTATTCAGTTGGACATTCCTGGAATGGAAGAATGTTTGAATATTTCGAGTTCCATTGAGGTAAGAGCTCTGTCAAAAAGCTTTGGTTAATGAAATAAGAAAATAGAATCTTACTTAAATCTAGGACCACTAGGGTCTTACTGTCCAGCTTAGTTAGCTGAAGCATCTCTTAGTGTAATGTGGCCTCCTCTTTTAAGGTTCAACATTTGTCTTAAGTTCCTAACCCTGATTTAGTGTTATAATCATATTCCAAGAAATTATTGGCTTCTAGGAGGTTTTAATTATATTCATCTCAAGTGAAAATTCCCCCTAAATTTTTTTTGCAGTCTCAGCTCAGACACTGACTCTTTTATTTTTGGGAAGTTGCTTGCCCTCTTTGAGTCTCAGTTTCCGTATCTTTAAAATGGAGCAGTTGATTGCAAGTTGACAAAAATAATGAAAAGCAAGACAATACAATGCGGATAGGGTTGTACAAGAAGCATATGTTCCCCTTTTTGCCCGGTAGAGTTGTGAACTTTTAGAATATTTTTGGAGAACAATCTAACAGTACACAGGAAAAGTTATAAAAATGATCATTCTGACTTAGGAATTCTACTGATGAGACTATACCCTGAAAGTGTTGTCAAAAACAAATCAAAATAAAATATCTGTTTGAATATTTTCATGGCACTATTATATAGAATTGGAAAAAAAGGCAACTAGATTCTTGATATGCAAATATTTTAGTAAGTTCAAAATATATGTCTGACCTAAATGTTTAAGGTCAGACCATAAAAAAAATCAGAAGACAGATCAAGTACCTTTCATAGTTATAGTTGGGGGGGAGGAATTCTTAACCAAATAACAGAGAAAACTGGATCGTAAAAGATAAAATCTGTAATTTCAGTAACATGAAATTAAAAAGCTTTTGCATGAACAAAATCAATATAATTCCCATAAAGAAGGAGTATGTGGATTTGGGAGATTATTAAAGAGTTTAGCCACAAAAGGGAAGAGAGTAGGAGATTATGAGAAGATAAGTAATGGGGACATACGGATCAAGTAAGGTTTTTTTTTTTGTTTGTTTTTTGAGAATAGGGGAGATGTGGGTATGTTTTTAGGCAATAGAGAAGCAGCCAGTAGACAGGGATAGACGGAAGATAAGTGAGAGAATGGGAATGCAGAGGGTATAGGGATGTGGGAGTGGTGTAATCCAATAGAGAAGATGGAATGGAATAGTAACACTTTTACACGTAGAGGAGTTCGCAAGCCACCTCATAATGTAGAACAAGAGCGAAGGAAGGGAGATAGTGGCATAAGGTATATGGATGACAGGAGATGAGGAGGAGAAAAGAGGGAGCTCTTGATAAATGACCTTTTTTTTTTCCAGTTAAATCTGAGACATGATTCTCAGCTGAGAGAGTAGCGGTAGGAAGTGAGGAAGGGTGAAAAGATTTGGAGTATCCTCAGTGGTGAGATAGTGAATCTAACACAAATGCATAATACAGGGTTCATTACCAGTGGTTTACGCCAAAGATAGTAACACACAGTTCTCAAAAGAACTGCAAACTGTTAATTACCATGTGAAAGATTTCTCCAAGCCACTAATAACAGGAGAAATGTAAATCAAAATAATTCTGAGGATTTACCTCACAGCCAAGAAATTAAAGTTGACAAAAGATAAAAATAGTCATGTTGATAGGCTTGTAGAAAAACATGCATCCTAATAGGTGGTGGAACTTTAAATTGGTTCAACCATTCTAGAAACCAATTCAGAATTATGCAAGAAAATTACTAAAATACCCACATTCAGAGAGATTCCATTGCTAGCCATATATTACAAGGAGTTCAGAGTTAGAAAGAAAGGTTTCGTGTACACTAAAATATTTATAGCAGCTTTTTTGTGGTAACAAAGTAGATGTCCATCAATTGGGGAATGGGTAAACAAATTATGGTACACAAATGTTACAAAATATTACTTCACTAAAAGAAACACTGACTATAAAGAATTATTAAAAAGCAGTCGGTTAAATGATGATGCAAATTGAAGTAAGGAAAACCAGGAAGACATACACAATAATTTAAATTTTTTTTAGAAGTGGAAACTAAATGCAGTGTAATTATAATGAACAAGGCTGACTCTAAAGAAAAGAGGAGAAAATGCACTTGTGCATTTTCCTTAAAGAGGTAGGCAACTTGATGTGCAACATTGCCTGTAATTTGAGACTTGGTTTATGCATTGATTTGTTTTGTATAACTGCTTTCTTTTCCTCTCCTTATTACAAGAGATGGTTCTCTGGGTAGAGGAAGGGAAGGAACAAATTTGGAAATGAAGGTGACTTAAGTACAAGATAGGAAAGTTTTAAAAAGTTGTCCATTAATATAATGGAATATATGTGGTGCAGTTAAGACCAAGTCTCAGGAATATTAAGAAATCTGGGGAAACTTTTATGAAATAATGCAAAGTGGAAAAAACACCTGAAAGAAACAATCATGACCACTTGAGAAAAAGTGAATGAGAATGAATGGACCAAAAATTCTGATGGGGTTTTAGAAGTTACTTAAATACTATTGTGATACTTCTCATGCTTAAATTAATTTAAATGCAAATAGTCACTAAACAAGTTGAGCTGTATTGCTGGTCAAAGTTATATTTTTAATAGAACGTTTAAAAAAGTAAAGGCTTTGGAACTTAAGTGATCATTGAAGTCTTCTTTAATATTCTGTAACATAAAAGCTGCTGAGTTCCACTTATTTTTCTTTTGAGTATGCCAAAAGAAACACAAATCAAAATAATTCCCAGATTTGAAGTAGTTTCTCATCTAATTGTTTTTTTTTAAATTTTAATTTATTTTCTTGGTTACATCATTCATTTCCACAAATCCACAAGTTACAAATTTTCTCCCCTTCTTGCCCCTACCCCTCAGTCGAGAACATTGATCCCACTGTAAGGCCCCTCCCACAATCTGTTCCCTTTTATATCCTCCTCCAATGCCCCTCTAGCTTTCTAGCAGGGCAGTGAGGGGCTCCCTGCCCCTGTCCCTGTATGTATTATTTCGCAGTTGCGTTTGATTGTATAGCTTTAAATTCTAGATTCTTGCAATTCCTCCCCTGTCCCCCACTCCCACTGGGAGGAACAACAATTCAATACAGGCTGTACATGTGTAATTACACAGGACATCTCCATGGTGGGCAAATTGTGAGAGGCTGATTGTATGTCCCTCCTTCCTATCCTGC
>CM053595.1:209736650-209751470 GCA_028646575.1 Pseudocheirus occidentalis | reverse complement strand
ATAGCTATGATTATCCATATGTAGCAAAAGGGGGCTGTCACAAAAAGCCCCTTACAGGAAAAAGGGAGAGGGAGTAGGGGCACACCATCTGATTTCCCTGAAATCAGGTGATTTACAGGCACACGAAACTTAGGCCTAAAGAGATCTAGGTTTGGTGACTGTCTCTTTCATTTTATGAGAATGCTTTCACCTATCTCATTCACAAGGACACTCTCAAGATCTCTCTTAAGAACTCTGGAATTGATTGTGTGATATGGGAGACACTGGCACAGGACCATCTTGCATGGCATGCCTGCATCAAAGAACGGCTGTCCTCTATGAGCAAAGCAGAATTTAAGTAGTTTGAAAGAAATGCAAGATGCACAAATTTACAGAATTCACCTCAAATATTCACATGGTCTATATGGCCCAATCTGTGGTGGAGCATTCCAAGCTTGTATTGGTCTGCTCAACTAGAGTTGGACATACTGTAGTTTGACTCTAAAATAGTGATGTCATTTTGGTCCTCTTCAAGAATGAAAGAAAACAACCAACTGTAATGGGAATGGGAATTTGAAGATCTTCCCTGCCCCTTAATAGGCCTAAGGGGGAATTTTGAAAGTAAACTCTGCCTCCTAATAGGCTGAACGTGGTCACACGGAGCCTGTGGTAGGAGGAGTTTGCTGAAGGGTAGAGCAGAGCCACAGGAAGCTGGGAGCCAGAGCTAGCCAGGCAGTGGGAGAGAGAGAAGCTCAGGCAAGGAGACAGAGAGGTTTGTGAGTAAATATTGATCTTGTATTGGTTTGTGGGAAGTCTGAAGGGTGGTGTAGCTCTCTGTGTTGTTGTGGCTTGTGAATTTCTTTACTATTATGATGGAATCAGCTTACTGGTTTGAGGATTCGGCTTTCTGGTATCTAAATGTTTTAGTTCTATCCTCTATGTGGAGAGTTTGTTATATTTTGTGATTGAACATCATGCGATATTTATAGTCATGTATTTTATCATGATCGTAGGTGCTATAAATATTGCACTGGCACTACACCAACCAACATGGGTTAATATATCTAAAGTAACATTGACCATCTTGCTCCCCCACACATACCCCATCACGTAGAGGTGACATATGTTACATTTTATCCCTTTTCCAGGATTCTTAAGTAGCCTTAAGGGAGTTTTGGGTTATCTAATATCTCTGCTAATGACTCCAGCCAATACCAATCTTTTATGGGGTGCTTACAATACCTTCTTCTAATGGTATTCCCTCAAGTGTTGGGGAGAGTCCCCTGCACTTCAGTTTCATTTAATCACTAACAGATTAGTTTTGCAGAGAAATATTTACTTCAAAAGCATAATAACAAATATGCAAACAACTTAGCTCAATTGCTATAGAATATAGTCCCAGTTCTAAGTCTAAAACCTTCCTTGAGCTTGAATACTAGGTCTGCCTGGCTTTTCAGGACTTCTCTGGCTGATTGACAGGTTGCTGCATCCTGTCTACAATCTTGGCTGCAAGGTTGCCATGCCTCTAATTCCCAGTCCACTGGGGATCACCAACAGTACTGAAAACTGAGAAAGACAAATGAAATGTTAAAAATGTCTAGGCAAGAAAGAACAACTGTCTCAGTCTGGCCAGTTTTAAAGATAGAGTCTATTGCTGCTGTACAACCAATTAAAATAGGCTACTTCTACCCACATTTTAGGTGAAGAAGGAAGGACCAGTGTTTCTATGTTAGGAATCTAGGCATGGCAGGATAAGTCACCTTACGCTAAAACAGGGTCAGATGTCAACGAAATCCAGTAGGCTGCTCATTTTGGGCACTCTCATAGGAATAACTTGGCACCATAGCTCCATTTTGCTCTTCTTGTCTCTCTTGCTCTGTTTTATTCTCATATAAATTTAGAAGTAGAAGGGAATTTAGAGATTATTGAATTCAATGCTCTTACTTTACATAAGAGAAAACTGAAACCTAGAGAATGAATAAAGGAGAGGGCTTGTCAAAATAACTTATCTAGTTGTGTAGCCAATGCCAGAACTATGGTATCACAATATCATAAATTCTCAGTTAGAAAAAACCTCAAAGGTTAATATAGTTCAACCCATAAATGACTAAGAATCCCCTCAAAATTACTCATGCATTGTTATTTAACTTTTTCTGGAAGTCCTCCCAGGATGGGAAATATAAACCTCTAAAGGCAGCACACTTACTTTCAAACTTTTCTGGCTGTTGCAGCCTTTTTCATTCTGTATAGAGTCAAAATCATCTCTACTACCTCCATCTCTTTAAGTTTTGCCCTTTGTGGTTAAGCAAACCAAATCTATTCCTTCTACCACATGAAGGCTCAGCAAATATTTCAAGACAATTATCTTGTCTCCTAAAGTCTTCTCTTCTCCAGGCTAAACATCCCAGTTCCTTCTATTTACAGTTCAGCTATTACGCCAACAATAATCTGGTATCACTCCTTACTTTGAGTGCCACGCTCCAAGAAATAGTCATCTATACCTCTTCTCTCTCTCCACTTTCTCAGCATCCATCTATTTCTCAATTCCTTTCTTGGGCTTCTGACCTCCACCCCTATTCTGATGTCTCCAGGTTTACCAGTAATCTTTTATATGTTAAATCTGATGGCCCTTTTCTAGCCCTCATCTTTCTAGCTTTTGTGATTATTCACCATTTTCATTTCCTACCAAGGGTGGGGAACCTGCAGCTTTGAGGCCACATGTGGCCCTCTAGGTCCTCAAGTGCAGCCCTTTGACTGGAATCCAAACTTCACAGAGCAAATCCCCCTAGGTCCTAGAATCTTCTCTCTCTATCTCTCTGTCTCTGTCTCTTTGTCTCTGTCTCTCTCTCCCCTTCTCCTAAAGAACCCACAAAACTCTTTTGTTAGGTCATGGTCCAACTCTCACCCTCTAAGCTTGGATGACTCCTCACCTGGGCCCTGTTCTCTTTCTTTACCCTTTCCCTTCATTATTTAAATGCTCCCAGGGGCTTAATTTTATCATTTCCATGCTACTGATTTACAAGTATGCAACCAGGCCAAATCTCTCTCTGGAATTCTAGTCCTGTGACATCAACTGCCTGTTGGCTACTCTTTGTACCTAAAACTCATCAAAACAGAACTGGTCATTTTCCCCACTTAACTTGCTTTCCCCTCTAACTTCCATATTTTTTTTGAAGAAACTATCATCTTCTCAATTACCCAGGTTCATAACCTCAGAATCATCTTTGACTCCTCCCTTTTCTTCATCTCCAGAAGAGAGACAGATTTAAGACATGGCTTATCTTTTGCTTAGATTATTGTAATTGTCTCATAATTGCTTTCTCTGCTTCTAATCTCCCCTCTCCAATAATCTTCTTGTGGCAGAGCTGTCTGATTGTCACTTACCTGCTTTAAAACCCTATCACTTTTCTCCTACCTGACATTGGAGGCCATCTGCAATTCTGCTCCTTTCTAGCTTCTCCCTTTGCTTATTCTGTGTTCCAGCCAAAATGGAACCTTTTTTCCTGTCAGTCCATCTGCTGCTTCTGTACATTTGTGCATGCTGCTGCCCTTTTCCCCTCCCCTTCTTTGAACACCCTCCCTCTCCTGATCTGTCAGGATCCTTAGGTTGCTTCTACCTTTTGCTGAAGTTTTTCCTCTTCCATAAAAGTTTCCTTGGTCCCTCCTTTGTTATTTGTGGTTCTTTTTTCATTTTGCAAGAGTACCAGTGATATCTTGAGCATAATGTCTTCAGCTGCCCATGAATTGGATTTAAGTGAGGCAGAGTTGCACAAAGCATTCAGCCTTACTCACTTCTCCAGATCATCAAAATCCAACAGCAAGACAAAAGTCAAGATGGCTGGCCACAGCCCAGCTTGGTCCCTTGAGTTGTGAGTCAAACTTATAAAATTATCTTGAACAATTTATGGGTATATCTACTAAGTAGAATATAAGATCTTTGAGGGTAAGAACTGCTTCATTTTTGTCTTTGTATCCACAGGATCTAGTACAGTACGTCTTTTTTTACCTTTAGTATTTTATTTTTTCCAATTACATACAAAGATAGTTTTCAGCATTCACTCTTATAAGATTTTAAGTTCCAATTTTTTTTCTCTCTCTTCCTTCCCTCTCCCCAAGACGGCATGCAATCTGATATAGGCTATACATGTACAGTCATATTAAACATATTTCCACATTAGTCATATTGTGAAAGAAGAACCAGAATAAAAGGGGAAAACCGCAAGAAAGAGAAAATAGTGTGCTTTGATCTGCATTCAGACTACATAGTTCTTTCTCTGGATATAAATAGTATATTCCATCTTGAGTCTTTTGGAATTATCTTAGATCATTGCATTGCTGAGAAGAGTTATGTCTCATCAGAGTTGGTCGTTGTACAGTATTGCTGTTGCTGTATACAATGTTTTCCTGGTTCTGCTCATTTTAGTCAGCATCAGTCCATGTAAGCCTTTCCCCTCTAACTTCCATATTTTTTTTGAAGAAACTATCATCTTCTCAATTACCCAGGTTCATAACCTCAGAATCATCTTTGACTCCTCCCTTTTCTTCATCTCCAGAAGAGAGACAGATTTAAGACATGGCTTCTGGAGATGAAGAAAAGGGCATTCTTATCTTTTGCTTAGATCCTCCTGTTCTTCATTTCTTATACAACAGTAGTATTCTATTACATTCTTATGCCACAACTTGTTCAGACATTCCCTAATTGATAGTCATCCCTTCAATTTCCAATTCTTTGCCACCACAAAAAGAACTGCCATAAGTATTTTTGTACATGTGGGTGCTTTTCCCTTTTTTATGATCTCTTTGGGATCCAGACCTGGCAGTTGATAATGCTAAATCAAGGGATATGCACAGATATATAGCCCTTTGGGCATAGTTCCAAATTGCTCTCCAGAATAGTTGGATCAAGTCACAACTCTACCAGTAATGCATTAATGTCCCAATTTTCCTACATCTCCAACATTAATCATTTTTTGTCACATTAGCCAATCCGATAGGTATGAGGTGGTACCTCAAAGTTGCTTTAATCTGCATTTCTCTAATCAATAGTGATTTAGAGCATTTTTTCATATGATTATAGATAGCTTTAATTTCTTCATCTGAAAACTGCCTGTTTATATCCTTTGACGATTTGTCAATAGGGGAATGACTTGCATTCTTATAAATTTGATTCAGTTCTCTATATATTTTAGAAATTAGGCCTTTATCAGAGACACATGCAGTAAAGATTGTTTCCTATCTTTCTGCTTCCCTTCTAATCTTGGTTGCATTGGCTTTGTTTGTGCAAAAACTTTTGAATTTAATGTAATCAAATTTATATTTTGCATTTCATAATGTTCTCTATCTCCTGTTTGGCCATAAATTCTTCCCTTTTCCATAGACCTGACAGGTAAACTATTCCTTGCTCTCCTAATTTAGTATAGTATGTCTTGCACATAGTAGGTATTTAAAAAATTGAATAAAACTAAATTGATCCTTGTATCCTAAAGTCTTATTCCTTTTTCCTTATTCCATCCTGGTCAAGTCATTCTGAATATTTTCTAGTCCTTTTCTTTGTCTAAAATGTGACACCTTGTTATGGTGTCTTCCTTGCCCCTAGGCCCTTTGATAGGCTTAAGTGGCTCTGAGAACCTTCCCTGATTTGAAAGTACGATCTGCCCCCTAATAGGCTGAATGTGGTCACATGGAACCTGTGGTGGGAGGCTTGTTCTTCAGGAATGCCCATGCCTTATTACTTTGTGATTGGTCAGTGGGTCAAGAGGGCTGTGACATTCTCTGATCCAGGAGAAGACTATATATACTGCTGATGTGAGTTTTTGCTTTGGGGCTCACTTTGGAAAGAGTTATATGATTCGGCCAGAGGAGACCCTGGGAAGCCACTGAGACCCCCGGCTTTGAAAAACCCAGATGTTGGTGCTTCTCTCTCTGGTAACTAACTAGGTATGGATGTAATGGTCAGACAGCTGGAAGCCCTGTCTGCTGATGTTTCTCTGTCTGCTTGTAACTTCTGTTTGTATTCTGTTTGCATTCTCTGAAGTTTGGCATGCTGACTTTTTCCCCTGAACTAGGTAAATGAAATATGTTTGATTGATTAAAGTAAGATTGTTAACCCATTTTGAGTTGCTTTTCTTTAGAAAAGCAGATCTAAGAACTTGTGCTAGCAGCCACCCTGGGTATGCTAGGATGCTTGCTGTCCCTCCCTATGTGTCAAATGTACTCTCTCCTAACCCATGTCTCAAAGTATCTCTTTATTAATGATGCAGCTAAAATACCATTTTCTATACAAAACCTCTTCCCCCAACCCCCACTCAACTACTAATGCTTCTCCAACTACTTTGTATTTTAATTACCTTGCATTTATTTTCTTTATATTTACTGTGTATATATATCTGTGTAGTTACTTAAATTCTCCCCTTTTAGAATGTGAGCTCCTTTCAAAGACAGAGTGTTTTATTTGTGTTTATATCGCCAGCATCTAGTACAGAATAGGTGCTTCATAAATGCTTGCTGATTGATTGGCAATTGTTCTGTAATTTATAATATTATTGCTCGAGGTCCTGGGACATTAAGTGACTTACTTTTTATGTGCCAGGCCTAGAACGTGAACTTTGGTCATCCTAACTCCAAGGTTGGCCCTTTATCTGCCACACTAATCTGCTTCTATTAATGGTGCTTAGAATCTGCTCAGTATTTTTAGCTTATCACGTTTACTCATTGAACTCAAAGTTTACTAGAACCTTCAGATTTTTTACACTTGAGCTTTTGTTTAGCCCCACCCTGACTAGCACAGCTAATATTTTGAACGCAGGTGTCGAACTTTACATTTATATTTATCATACTTATTCCTGTATCATTTGACCTATCAGTCTAGCCTGTCAAGATCTTTTTGAACTTTGACCCTGTAGTACAATGGAAGTTATTCCTCCTAACTTTGTGTTAGCCATCCCTTCAAATTTTAGGTTACAGATGTGACTCCACATTTTCTAAGTATGTCATTTAAATCACAGGAAAAAAATTAAACCAAAAGGGACCAAGGAAAAATAATCTCCTAATGCCATTAAAGGTCTCCTTCTAGGTTGACGGTGATTAGTTAGTTGTTCAACCATCAGTTAATTGTTGAAACAATCAACCTGTGCTATCACCCAGCGAGGATCTCTCCATCTTTTCCACAAAGATATAAGGAGAGATTTTGCCAAAAGACTTATTGAAATCCAGATATACTATATTTAATGTTCATTTGGACACTAAAGGAACTGAAGACAAATAGCCTGTGACACACTTAACTGATAAAGATATATAAAATTTGGTCTCTTATCAGATTTAAGAGGTTACAAAATTGCTCCCATTCTGACATTTTTTGTGTTTATATTTCAATCATTATCCATATATACTGTTAAGTGGAAGTTGCCAAAAATAAGAGAAAAAAAAGCAAAGAACAGAGGAAGGTAGTGGGTATAACTAAGATAATAAAGAGAAAAGAAGTATATTAAGTAAGTTCTCTCCCCTATTAGATTATAAGATACGGGAGAGAAGAAAAGGAGAAGCATGCTTTCTGTATCTTTGTATACCCTACACAATTGTCTAATATCTCTCTCTCCATATATGTATATATATGTTTATAAAACACTATTTATAACACAAAATTTATAAACATAACATTTATTATATATGCATATATATCTCCAATCCAATCCAATAAACATTTATTTGAGGACTGATAAGTAGATTGATAGAGAGCCTACTATGTGCTAGGCACTGTGCTAAGGTCTAGGTATATCATTAATAAAAATGAAATAGTCTCTACCTTCAAGGAGCTTATAATCTAATAGTAGGAGACAAAACAAAAAAGAAGGCAAGAAAGTGGAGTGGGGTGGGGACATCTTGTTCCTAGGAGTTGAAACCAGGAAGAATAGTAGATGCAAAGTAGAATAATCTAAGAAGCCATTTTCTGCCATCTACAAAGGAAGAAGTTTGGTACTACACCCTCCAGGCCTCCACTCAGAGGAGAGAGGACACTTCAGGAAGTGGTGATAATTAAGGCTTGAATTAGCAGAATGGGGTGAGATTAGAAGTGGTGAGCTTATCCTGGGAGGAGCATCTTGTTCCAAGGAGTTGAAACCAGGCAGAGCAGCAAATGCAAAGAGTAGTACTAAATGTACACACATAATATGGTATGATATACATGCATCTAGGTGGCACCATAGTGCACAGAGTGCTGGATCTGGAGTTAGGAAGACTCCTCTTCCTGAGTTTGAATCTGGCCTCAGACGCTTACTAGCTGTGTGGCCCTTGACAAGTCACTTAACCCTGTTTGCCTCAGTTTCCTCATCTGTAAAATCAGCTGGAGAAGGAAATAGAAAACCACTCCAGTATCTTTACCAAGAAAACCCCCAAATGAGGTCATAAAGAGTTGGACTTGACTGAAACACTTGAATAATAACAACAACACACACAGATAAGCATATATACATATAGTATGTCCTAAATTTTTGTTGAATGAATGTACAAAAATGGAGAGGGATAAGGAAGTAATAAGAATAAAACTATCATTTATATATTAGCTGGAATATAGCATTTTATATCATTTTTATCCTTACAGTAACCCTGAGAGGTAGGATCTATTACGACCTCTATTTTACAGATATGACACTGAAGTAAAAAGAAGTTAAGTGATTTGTCCAGGGTCCCACAGCCATTAGGTGTCTGAGAAGCCTTTGTTTCTCAGAAATAATTTGCTAATATATATGTGTATATGTGTGTGTGTGTTTATGAGAAAGAGACAGCGACAGAAGAGCTAAAGCTGTCTGAATAGTGATTTTGCTACATTACAATTTGAGGCCAAAAGGGTCTTCTAGGGACCTCCAAATATCTTTCCTACCTTCCCTACCTTTCTTATAAGAAGCAAGTGAAATGGTATAGTGCAGAGGATAGAGACTCAGTCTTGGAGTCAGAACAAAGTAGGTTCAGATTACTTATTCAAGGTCTTTCAGTCTTTGACATGTACTAACAATGTGAATTTGACCAAGTTACTTAAATTCTCAATATCCCAGGCAGCTCTCTAATATTATAAATATAAATTGGTATTCTACATTGGTAGAGGGAATTTCATCTCCAGAAGCTCCCCTCCATCATTGGAATTGCCAGTCTGATTAAAAAGCACACGTGTGAGTGTGCACACACTCATATAGAATCCAGCATTGTTGTACCAATTTGTTTTTCCCATATATATCTCTAGAATCCTATAATAAATTATTTTCATTTGGTACAATGATAAAGTCCAATTATTATTGATGATACTTTCCATAGGTTGCCTTCCACTTTTCCTTTTGTCCTTTTCTCATCTTGATGCTATTTCCAGAGTTCTGTTTTCTCCACACTTCGCTTTGCCAATAAGAGCTGCAATTTTAAAACTACTGCTGTTTTAAAATTTCTGGCATTTGGATTCACTAGACAAAAAACAGCTTTTTAGCTCTGCTAGTAATCTTATGGCATGAAGGTTTTTAAAGATGTCAAACTCTTTAAACAAATTTTTGAAATCATATTTAAGCTAGTATAGCCAAATGTTTGATTATACAGACACTGGTTATATAAATTTGTGGATAATCCAGGCCCTTTACTTCTCTTCTTCCTCCCTCCTACCATCTGTTGTTTTTTTTGGTTTTTTTTTTGAGCATTTCACTGCTGACTAACCTTAAACTAAAAATGAAGAGAAGGAAGAAATTAATCACAAATTATTCATTCATACATTAAATGAATCAGTAAAATTTGTGCCTTTCTTTCAGGTCTTGAGTACTTTTGTTGGGAAGGAAGATTTAAATGAGTGAGGTAAAGAAGGCTGGATTTTTTTTTTCTGTGGATTTCATTTTTCTCTGCCTGCACGGACACCTTTAACACAAATGGTAGAAAATTGACTGTGGATATCTTTGATAGTTCCTGTCAAACTCTCCCTTTTCCTTAATATTACAGTTAGAAGGAATCTCAGAAGTCACCTAAAATAACCTCATCATTTTACAGTGAAGGAATTGAAATCTAGAAAGTTTAAGTGACTTGCCTGATGACACATGGTTATAGAGGAGCTAGTACTTAAATCATGCCCTTATCCCTGTCTTACAACACTAGAAGCTTTAGGGAATTCCCTATTGGGTGAGATCTGGGACTCTCAGTTGAGTTACCATATTCCCACTGAGATAGCTTGTTCTCTCTGTGTATCACCTTGTATATAGGGTGTATGGGTATTTGGGGAGAGCTAGGCCTCTGTTGTGAGGGCTTCCTGATCCTTTTTCAGGATTGTTTTCCACCTTTGGTGTGTACCTAATTCATCCAACTCTCACCTATGGCTCCAAGAAGCTGTAGCATGCATAGCAGCCGTTCCCTGGTAAACCATTTTGGCAGATAGCTAAACCATGTTGAGAGTGACTAAGGGGTCTCAAACCTTTCAGTGAGTCAGGATGGTGTCTAACCCAAGCATATGAAGACTTCCCTCGAATAGGCAGATGAAAACAATTTATTCTAAGGGCCATGAAGGTGGCCAAAGCACCTATGCTCCATTACTATGGAGCACTTAGAGCTTGGTCAGACATCCAAGGTACCAAGGTACCACTGCACCCTGAGCCATCACCATTCATCTGGACTTTGTCTTGCACTGGACTTTGAGGACTCTGGAAGAGAGAGTGAGGCTGACAACTTCACCCAGCTCTGCCTCAACTTAAAATACAATTGATGAGCAAGTCAAAAGATATCACCTATATAATTTTACTATTTTTACCTCCAAGTCCTGTGGCAAAGCAGCAGATGCAGATATACGAGGAGCTGTAGTCACAATCCTGCACACAAGCAGACCAGACAATATGGTCATCTTCTCACTAGACTTAAGTACCAGGGGGATTCAGTAGCCCCCTGGGTGTCTGAGCAGCCTTTTTTAAAAGGATCATACTGCTCACCTCTTGGTGTGAGGAAATGGTTAGAAAAGGTGCCCTAAAAATTGCCTCCTTCACCCACCCCTGGCCTGTTTTCCTCAGCAGGTGTGGATCCCACCTTGTGGTCAAAACACACAAAAAATATACAAAAACTTTTGCAAAGATGATTCCATTCATCATTGGTACATGGAATGTGCACTACTGATGAACAATATACCTGAAAGACAAATAGCTCTTATTGTGAGAGAACTCAACAGGCATCACATCCAAATAGCAGCCCCGAATGAAATAAAGTTGGCAAATGAGGGCCAAGTTATTGAAGCTGGAACTAGATACATGTTTTTCTGGAGTGGCTACAGTTGTGGAGAGCATCGTGAAGCTGGTGTAGGTTTTGTAACCAAAAGGAATCTAGTTAACAAGGTTGTATGCCTCCCCAAAGGAGCAAATGACAGATCCATGACAATGTGATTGCCACTTACAGGAAAATGCTGCACCACCATCATCAGTGTGTATGCTCCCGCCATGACAAACCCTGATGAGGTCAAAGAACATTTCTATGAAGAGATTTTCATCATCAGTGTGCTGAAAGAGGACGAGCTTATAATTCTGGGTGACTTTAATGCAAGAGAAGACCAAGACAAGCAGACGTGGCAGGGAGTCCTTGGGAGGAATGGAGTCAGAAACAACAATAGTCAGTTACTTATGAAGATTTATGCACCTCATGATCTTCTCATCACCTATGCTGTCTTCTGTTTACTTAAATGCAGTAAAACTTTATGGTCACACCCTCTCGGCAAACATTGTCATTTAATAGATTGTGTCATTGTAAGGAGAAGAGAAAAACAGAATGTGAGAGTGACAAAGGCCATGTGTGGTATAGAGTTCTGGACTGATAATAGACTAATCCTCTCTAAGATAAACATTTCCATTCAACAAAAGTGGCAGCCTCAAGGCAGAATGACTGCCAGAAGACCTAACTCAGACCTAACTTCTCCTGCCATGAACAGTTTGCTGTTAACTAGGAAGCAAAACTGAGCCAACAAATGGCTGGCAACAGTGGAGAAGAAAAGGAAGTGGGCAGCTTTCAGAAATTTGGTGTACAGCATTGCATTTACTCATCTGGGCCAGAACACTCATAAACATCAAGATTGGTTTGACAAAAAATGATGGTGAAATTCAGAAGCTACTAAATGAAAAATGAGCAGGGTTTGCTAGAAGGATAGTTTGTCTCTCCCTAAGAAGGCAGTGTTTAACTCCATCAAAAGCAAAGTACAAGTGAAGCTTAGAGAGATACAGGAGTCTTGGCTCAGGAAGAAGGCAGATGAAATTCAGTTTTATGCTGATGGTAACAATCCAAAGTGCTTTTATGATGCCAAAGACCTATGATGCATCTCAACTACTCAGAGCTGATGGAGTAATGGAGCGATGGAGTGATGGAGTGATTACTGATTAGTGATAAGATCATGATCCTAGAGCAATGGACTAACCCAGGAGTGGGGAACCTATAGCCTTGAGGACACATGTGGCCTACTAGGTCCTTGTGTGCAGCCTTTTGACTGAGTCCAAGTTTTACAGAACAAATACTTTTATTCAGCTTTTACAAAAGCTGATGGAAATTTTCTGGGTTATATGGTAAGAGGAAGTTATTCCTCAGGAAGTCAAGGTTTCCTCCATTGTCCATTTCCATAAAGGAAAATTTGTTGAATGCAATTGTCCTGTGACAACCATAGGTGGGGTCTTTCTATTAATCATTACAGGCAAGATTTTAGCCAGAGTCCTCCTTAATAGGCTGACCATTCACCTGGAAGATGGTCAGCCTATTAAGGAGGACAAGAGCCAGCGTAACTTCAGAAACAAATGGTTGATATGTTGTTTGCTGCTTGACACATAACATTTGTCCATCTAACTCAGTCCTATGATACTGTCCATTATGAGGCTTATGGAAAATTACGGCAAGATTTGGTTGTCCAGACAAGTTCATCAGTCTTCTATGTCAGTTTCATGATGGCATGCTTGCACAGGTGCTGGACAATATATAATGCTCTCATGCTTTCACAGTCACTAACAGAGTAAAGCAGGACTGTGTACTTTCTCCAATGTTTTTTTTAGCACAATGTTTTCAGCAATGTTGTTGGATGCCTTCAATGAGGAAGAAAATGGCATCAAGGGCAGCTAACTCACTGATGGTAAATTATTTAACTTGAAAAGGCTACCAGCCAAGACTAAAGTGGAGGGAGAGTTGGTGCATGAATTTTTGTTTGCATATGATCATGCACTCTGTGCAGCTTCTGAGGCAATAGCCTCTGAGATGTAAGAGAATATGTATCAGTTCTCTGCTTCTTGTGCCAATTTTGGCCTACCGATTAACACCAAGAAATCACAGGTTCTCCACCTGGAATCAACTGTGAAAGCTAGGAGGCACTGACACAGGACTGCCCAGATGTGCCCACATCAGAGAAGGTGCTGTGATCTCTGAGCAAAGAAGAATTGCAGTAGCTTAAAAGAAATGTGAGATGCGCAAGTTTAGAGACATCTCCACTGCAAATGCTACATAAGGATCATGCGGTCATAGATTTAGTGTTGGAAGGAAACTTAGAACTCAGAAAATCTGATCGTAGTTCTCAGAGCTTTCAATATGGAATTTCCCTCTTGGGTCCTACAAGGACAAACACACATTCATGAAGTTCAGTTGGGCTTAACTCTGAGAATAATTCTATTGTACTATCCTTTATGTTGGGTTGATTTTAGGTGAACAATTCACTTCTGTGCCTCTGAAATTATTTGTCTTTGTTGACTAGAGAAGCTAAGAGAGTTAGCTATTTATTAACTTTGTGATAAAAGTTGTTATTAAATTAGCTTTGAATAATGTGTAGAAACTGGATAGGCTAGAAAAGTAGTGGTAGGAGTAGGAATGTGTGTGTGGGGGACATCAGCCCCATAGTAATGCAATGTTTTGCATTTATATAGCCCCCAAAAGTATTTTCTTCATAGAAATCTAAGGAAGAGAGTGGCATAAGTGTTATTTTCATGTGTATGGGGAGACATGGCTCAGAAAGATTAGTCAATTTGTCCATTATTATTAATCTGGGTTTTCTAGTTTCTGATGCAATGTCAGTCCATGGCACTCATCTCTTGAGGAATTGTAGGAGGGATGGAAAGACTTCAAGGAGATGCTCTGTGCTGTAGTGAAAGAAAGATCATTGGATTTGGACTCGATTAATTCAAATCTAAACCTCTTTTACTTACTCTATGTAACTATGGGTAGGTCCTTTCACCTCTCTAGGACTCCACTTCGTTAACTTTAAAATAGTGTATATATGGGGCAAGGAGGGAACTATTTGACCCTCAAAAATTTTTTCTAGTTCTAAGTTCTAATTCCTGATTAGGGAAGAGACCTTTCTCCTTCTCTATGAATTAATCCCTCTCACCTCCCCACTCTTTACTCTTTATAAATTAGGGAAAATAAGAATAGTAGGAGCCAGTTCTGAAGTCTCAGAATAGGAACTCTGTGCACATCAGATAAAATCCAACTTTGAAACTTCCCCTCAGCCATCTCCTAAAATGTGACCTTTGGGGCTGAGACTTGCACTACTTATCTTCCCCTCATATCTCTTTGTACCTCACAATAAAAAGTTGTGGTTGGTTTCCAGTGATGACATTCTTCCTGTTAACTTTGTTTCTTAGAGAAGGGTTGGTTATACAAAAATATTTATGCACGCTCCCCAACCTAGTCACTATACTATATGTACACATTGATCCAATAATAGTATTAGGGCATTTACTCCAAGGAGTACTTGGGATATTCCTGTCCTCTGTTAAGGACAGAGGAAAAAGGACAAACATAATTATAGCAACCCTTTTTGTTATAGCGATAAACTGGAAACAGAATAGATATTCCAGATAATGGAAATAATATTTCCATTAACTG
>CM053595.1:209717156-209736550 GCA_028646575.1 Pseudocheirus occidentalis | reverse complement strand
GTATTAGAACCTAGAGCACTGAAGATTAGTCAGCAAATATTTATGTAGTATCTTCTATATGCCCAGAATTATGCCAGGCCTCCTGAGAAGATACAAAAAAAGATTCTGTTTTAGTCATGTTGAGGGAATTAGATAACATAGAACAATTATGGAATTTTAAAGTTGCCTGAAGTAGAAAGAGCACCTGATTTGGAGTTCATAGAAGCATACATCTAGAGCAAACATGGATCTGAAAGGCTCCCTAGTCCAGGTGAAGAAAATGATGATCAGAGGCAAGATTTGAACCCAGGTCCTCTGATACCAAAGCCAGTGATCTTTCAGCCAGTGTGATGCTGAGTTGGAGGATCTGAGTTTTAATATTTTTGTGACCTTGAGCAAGTCATTTCAACTTCTGAGGTCTCCTTTTCCTAATTTTTAAATTGAGGGGACTAGACTATGAAAGCATCTATACACCTTCCCATGCTGAATTCAAAGAGTCTACTAGGATTAACAATATTTGGTTAAAGATTGACATTGTTTTCTTTATGCATGAAACTAGCAGTCTTTGTTTCCTTGGCCTGAGAGAACTGCCAGTACTAATAAGAGACCATTTTAGGCTCTTCATTTTCTGTTTTCTTTTCAGGAATAATGAAAACGTGTACTAAACGTAACATTTTCTATACATCTAGCATTATTGTTGTTGTTTCTCTTTCATTTTCTTTTTTGTTACTGTTGTTGTTTTTTGTTTGTTTTTGAAAGGCAATCGGGGTTAAGTGACTTGCCCAAGGTCATAGAGCTAATAAGTGTCAAATGTCTGAGGCTGGATTTGAACTCAGGTCTTCCTGATTCCAGGACTTGTGCTCTGTTCACTGCACCACTTGGTTGCCTCCTTGTCCTTCATTTTCAAAGGGGACCAGTGACATCATGGGGTGATGTCTTGACTTGTCTATGAATTGGATTTAAGTGAAGCAGAGTTGCACAAAATTGTCAGCCTCTCTTCCTGAGTCATCAAAGGCCAATGGTAAGACCAAAGTCAGAATGACTGGCAATGGCCCAGGATGCAGTGGATGACCTTGGCATAGTTGATGTCTGAGCTCTAAGTGCTCGATAGCACCTGCTTCATCCACCCTCATGGCCATTGGAACAAACTGTTCTTGTTTGTCCATTTTGCCAGGGGAAGTCTTCACATACTTGGGAATATACATCTCCCTAACTCACTGATGGATTTGAGGCTTGTTAGTTACCTTCAGCCTGGTTTAACTCTTCTGCTGAGATGGTTACCAGAGTGTAGCCACTGCCCATGCTATAGCTTCTTGGAGCTGCAGGTGAAAGTTGGGTGAATCATGTGGACACCAAATTTGGAAGAGGAGACCTGAAAAAGGGCATGGCAACCCTTACATGAGAGGTGTTAGTCCTCCAGAATAGACTGTACACTCTCTGTTTAATGTGTCATCATGTGAGAGATGGGGAAACTCAGGTACAGGCAAGGGAAGGGATTGGTCACCATCAGGAGGGTACTAGAGCCAACTTGTCCCAGCATTGACACTTTGGAAATCAAGAAACTCTGCATATCAGGGTTTGATTTATTTTGTTGATTGTCTAGATTTTTTCAAGTGATGGAGAAAATGTTAGTAATGCATATTAAACTTAAAAGTGTATCATGTTTACTTTTTTTTGAGAACTTCTACCATATCTCCAAGAATTTTTATTTGAATATTACTATTGAAAGGTCCTGGACTAACTGAACTAACCCATTCCATTTCTGGATGACTCATTATTAGCAATTTATTCTTCCATATATTGGGCTGAAATGTAGCTTCTTCTAATTCCCCAACTCTGGTCTTAGTTTTGCCTTCTTGAACCACACTGAAGAGGGATTACCCTCTTCTCCTGTATAGTCTTTCAAATATTATACTTTCAAATACTATATCAAATACTATAAACCTGTAAACTTATCTTGGATAAGTCTTCTCTTCTCCAGGCTTCTTTAACAATTTGTTCACTATTTTCTCTTTTAGCAGTGGAGGGGAGAGGAGCAGAGTCAAGATAGTAGAGTAAAAGCAGGAACTTTCTTGAGCTTGTCCCCAATTACCTCCAATACCTGTAAAAAATGACTCTAAAAAAACTTTAGAGCTACAGAGCCCACAAAATGACAGAGAGAAACACGCGTCCAGCTGAAGGCACCCTGGTAGGTCAATAGGAAGGGTTTATCACATCAGGCTGGGAGTGGATCACAGCCCCATGTGGGCCATGCCAGCACAGACCAATTGCACAAACCAGGGCAGACCTTAGGAGACTGAATCACTGGTAGCTGTGGCAGTTTCCAGATTTCTCAACCCATAAACACCAAAGAGAAAGTAAAAGGTCAGTGGAGACCTGGGTGAGAGAAGAGCATGGTCAGGCCCCTGCCCCTGGAGTGGGGAAGGCAGTGGGATGGTTGCTTCTGGAGCTCCAGGCCCATAGATGGTGGTGGGACTAAGCAACTAACCAGAGGGCAATTATAGGAATCTTTCTGCTGACACTGAGGCAGGATTCTCTTGTTTTGCCTTGCTTGGATCTGGGTCACAGTCTTATGTGGCAGTCCCGGGGTGAGGAGTGCTAGTGTGGCAGAACTTGTTGAGGCTGTGGAGAGGGACTTCTCCTCACAGTTCTGAGGCAGGTGCCTAGAAGAAGCTCTGACAATGGTTGCACAAAACCCCAGAAATTTGGAACACACCACTCTCCACTCTGGAAACAGAATTCTACCGTGGCAAAGAGTTCAAAAGTCAAGTAATTGACTGGCAAGATGAGCAAACAGAGGAATAGAAATCAGACTATAGAATCCTTCTTTGGTGACAAGATTAAAACATAGAACCAGAAGAAAACAACAAAGTCAAAACTCCTGTATCAAAAGTTTCCGAGAAAAATATGAATTGGATGCAGGCCATGGAGAAGCTCAAAAAGGATTTTAAAAATCAAGGAAGAGACATAGAGGAAAAATTGAGAAGAGAAATGAGAGTGATGCAGGAAAATCATGAAAAACAAGCCAAGAGCTTGCTAAAGGAGACCCAAAAGAAATACTGAAGAAAATACCACCTTAAAAAATAGACTATAGACTAACCCAAATGGCAAAAGAGGTCCAAAAAGCCAATGAGGAGGAAAATACCTTAAAAAGCAGAATGGCCAGATGAAAAAGGAATTTCAAAAGCTCATTGAAGAAAATAATTCCTTCAAAATTAGACTGGAGCAAATGGAAGCTAATGACTTTATGAGAAATCAAGATATTATAAAACAAATCCAAAAGAATGAAAAAAATAGAAGACAATGTGAAATATCTCACTGAAAAAATCACTAGCATGGAAAACAGATCCAGGAGAGAGAATTTTAAAATTATTGAACTACCTGAAAGCCATGATCAAAAAAAGAGCCTAGACATCATCTTTCAAGAAATTATCAAGGAAAACTTCCTGAATATTCTAGAACCAGAGAGTAAAGTAGAAATTGAAAGAATTCATTGATCACCTCTTGTAAAAGATCACCAAAAGAAAACTCCTAGGAATATTATAGTCAAATTCCAGAGTTCCAGGTCAAGGAGAAAATATTACAAACAATCAAGAAGAAACAACTTGAGTATTGTGAAAATACAATCAGGATAACACAAGAATCTATCAGCTTCTACATTAAGGGATCAAAGGGCTTGGGATATGATATTCTGGAGGTCAAAGGAGCTAGGATTAAAACCAAGAATCACCTACCCAGCAAAACTGAGTATAATACTTCTGGGGAAAATATGGATATTCAATGAAATAGAGGACTTTCAAGCATTCTTGATGAAAAGACCAAAGCTAAACAGAAAATTTCACTTTCAAATACAAGAAACAAGAGGATCACAAAAAGGTAAACAGGAAAGAGAAATCATAAGGAACTTATTAAAGTTGAACTGTTTACATTCCTACATGGAAAGACAATATTTGTGGTTCATGAGAGTTTTCTCAGTATTAGGATAGTTGAAGAGGATATATCTGTGTGTGTATGTGTGTGTGTGTATACACACACACACATATATGTATAGTAGGGTGTATGTGTGTGTATGCTTCTGTATACATAGAGGGCACAAGGTGAATTGACAATAAAGGGATCATAACTAAAAAATTAAGAGGTGAGGGAGTAATATATTGGGAGAAGGAGAAAGGAAGAGATAGAATAGGGTAAATTATCTCACATAAAAGAGGCAAGAGAAAGCTGTAACGATGGAAGGGAAGAGCCAGGAGGTGAAAGGGAATGAATCAGCATTACTCTCATTGGATTTGGCTTGAGGAGGGAATAACATACACACTCAATTGGATATCTTACCCTACAGGAAGGTAGGGCGAAGGGGATGGAGGGTGATAGGAAGGAAGGAAAATTAGGGGAGGAGGTAGTCAGAAGCAAACACTTTTGAAAAGGGACAGGGTCAAAGGGAAAATATGGGGGGCAGGATAGGATGGATGGAAATATAATTAGTCTTTCACAATATGACTACTATAGAAATGTTTTCCATAACTACAGAGGTATAACCTATATTAAATTGCTTGCGGGTGAGGAGGGAAGAAGGGAGAGAATCTGGAACTCAAACTTCTAAAAACAAGTGTTAAGAAAATTTGTTTTTATATGCAACTGGGAAATAAGATATACAGGCAGTGGGGTATAGAAATCCATCTTGCCCTACAAGAAAGTATAGGGAAAGTGGGTAAGAGGAAGAATGAGGGGGATGTAAGAGAGGGCAGACTGGGATAAGGGGTATTCATTATGCTTGCCATCTTGGGGTGGGGGTAGAGGAGAGATTAGGAGAAGATCTGGAACTCAAAATCTTATGAAAATGAATGTTAAAAACTATAAATAAATTATGAAAATATATATATAATAAAAAATTTAAAAAAGAACTGGAGGGGGAAAGACAAAAGGCAAGATGGTAGATAGTCTTTCATTTATTTATTATAAAATCCAACATTTTTTTAAACATCAAATTAACCAACAATAACAGCTTTGATCTTCATCCCTTTATCTTCTTCAAATTTTTTCTTTGTTTTTTTTTCCCCTGGCAACACTGTAATTGTTTCTCCTCGCAGGATCCCAAGTTCCTTTCCCAGGCTTTACAAAATTTGAAACAGTTGCCATGGCTGAGAAAACAATCCATAGTGTCTTCACCCCATAGTTCCCCTGGAGCAAGGAAAGAGAAGTTATTTTCTCCAATGCAAAAAAGAAAAGACCAAGTGGGAGTTGGGATCCTAAATCCATGTTTCCTTATTCAATATTATTCCCCTGTATCTGACTTCAAAACACAGCAGTTAGAAATGGTAAAGAAATACTGGCACGGGATGCATTATACCTATAATTCCACTGTGTCAATACTTCACATTCTTCCCATAAGCAAGTAATTCAGTTGTTAAAAATGAAGGGGGGGCGCAGCTAGGTGGCGCAGTGAATAGAGCACCAGCCCTGGAGTCAGGAGTCCCTGAGTTCAAATCTGGCCTCAGACACTTAACACAAAAAAACCTAGCTGTGTGACCTTGGGCAAGTCACTTAACCCCGACTGCCCTCCCCCCCCAAAAATGAAGGGTATTCAGTCATTTCCTGCCAAGATGATGTAATGGTAATGAAATTTGAAGATGCCTTTGTATTGGAAAGCTAAGAGGTACTTAGCACCTAGTTTCAAATTAAAGTTCTGTTAAAGAAACAAAAGGTATGAACCCCTGTTTCTGATGTAACAGGAAGGGGCTGAACAGGGGAGGAGCAATAATGTATATAAGGAAAACCACTAGCCGGGAAAGTCAGAATGTCTTGGGATAAGCATCTTCAGGAAAGCTGCTTGTGTGTGGCTTTACAGATGACCACCTGGATCAGAGAAAGACTATCTCACTCCTCCTCACCTATCCCAGTAAAATCTCAAAGTTTGTACCAGATTTGATACTGATGTTTAAAAATGGAGTGGAAAAACTTCAGTGATATCTATCATCCCAGAACTACACAAAAAGTCAGCCATCTGTGGTAAAGTCAGAGCTAGCCCATAGTGCTGTTATCAGAGGTCACAATGGACAGGTATAATCTACAAACCTCTGTCTGAGCAGAAGGCTCTGCTGACGAAGCCCTAGGGTAGTCAGAAAGCCCTAGAGTGGGCATGTTGGAAAAGCCCAGGAACAGGAGTTAGCAGAACCATCATGATATGTGTGATACTGATCAGTGAGGCATTGCAATCCTCCAACCCTGACAGTTCAGGGGCTCCAAGGTCCCTAACTGTCCTGAGATGCCAGAGAGGGCCATGAAGATCTGATGCTCTGGACCTCAAAGATTCATGGGATGGCAAACACCAGTGAAGTAGAGGACAATGCAAGAATCCAGGGGACCCAGGGTGAGAGCTGACCACCTCCCCCACAAGTGCTGCAGGGGAACAGAACCTATCCGTGGCAAAAATCACTAACTCATGAACTCAAGCTGGAGAAATGAGCAAATTTTAAAAACAAACAAACACCATCCTGAATCAAAAAAAATGATTGCAGATTGAACTCCATAATAACTGTAAGCAGAGATTCAAAGAGGAAAATAAATATTTTCCATAAGGACACCACAAATATCTAGAACAAGCATTCTTAAGCTTCTTTATATTACGGACCCTTTTAGGAATGTGGTGAAGCCTATGGCTTCCTTCTTAAAATAATATTACTAACAGTAAAGAGATATTGCTAAATTATTTGTATCTTTAACTCTGCTGCAGCCATAGTCCAAATTCTTCCCATAAGAAAACAATTTAGTCATCAAAGATTAACATAAATGCATAAAATAAAATACATAGGGTTACAAAAAACTAATTATATTGAAATGTAGTTTTATACACACACACACACACACACACACATATAATAAAGTCAGAGACACCAGTAGGGAGGAGGTAGTTAAGCTGGAGGATAATATAAGGAAGGGAATAATCACAAGCAAAGTAAACTTTCTGATTCTGAAGGATAAATTAAAGAGGAAAAAAAGTAAATAACTAGAATCTAATGGAGTACATTAGGTTGTTTCTTAGACAATGGATGAACAAATTGTGGCATGTAAAAGTAAGGGAAGATGATTGTGTAGTAAAAATGATCAGAGAGTGTTTGAAATAAGCCTGCACAATATGAAATAATGCAGAATGAAATGAGCACAGTCAGGAAAATAATTTATACAAGTATAGCAATATTGTAAAGAAAAGCAGTTTTGAAAAGCTCAAGAATACTCAACGAAGAATAACCAACTATGTCTCCAGAGAAATGTTACCCACCATCTTTTAACATAGAGGTGATGCGCCACAAGGTCCAGAGACATGCATTTTTAGATATTATCACTGTGTAAATTTATTTTGCTTAACTATGCTTATTTGATGCAATTTTCACCCGTTTTCCTTCCCTTGGTTATTTGAAAGAGAGAGGTTACTAGGAACAGGAGGTAATGAGCAATAATGATTTAAAAAGAGAGGGTCATTGTAACACTTTTAAAAAATGCAAAGAATAGAGGAAAGAGCAGACAGGCAGGACAGTTTTGAAAGTTACATGCAAAATTAATTATATGCTTTTAAAAAAAAGCAAGTCATGGGAAGTAGATATTCAGTTGTATTTAAAGTCTTGTTTTTGTGTACTGCTGTATGTATAGGAAAATTATTTTATTCAAGTTCAAGATTGAAAATAAATTTTTTAAAAAAAGAATGAAAGCAATTTAAACAAGAAATAAAGGCAATTACAAAAGATAAATAGCTAATTTTGAGAACATGAAATTGAAGACTTCACAAAATTAATTCATTTACAATAACAAGGGAAGTAGTGGACTGGGAAAAAAGTATTTGTATCAGATTTCTCAGACAAGGTTTTGCTATCCAAACTATATAGGCAACTAATAAAGATATATAATTTCAAGAACCTTTCCCCAACAGAGAAGTGGTCAAAGAAGATGAACAATTCTCAAAATAAGAAATTCAGAATATTAATAATCATATGAAAGAATGTTTCACATGACTGATAATAAGCAAAACAAAGATCAAACAACCCTGGTTTCAGCTCATATATAGAAAATTGGCAGAGATGACATAATAGCCAGTATTGTATGGGTTGCAGAAAAATAGGCACTCTAATGGTTGATGGAGTTGTGAATTAGTACAACCATTCCAGGAAACAGTACAGTATTATGCAAATAAAATTATTAAAATATCCATAACCTTTGGCCCAGAGACTGTAAAGCCAAGCCCAAGCAGCTTTCCAGAGCACTGCTGCTGTGAACAGCTTCAAGGTTCTGATTACATAGTATAGTGAACTCTCTATTTATTCAGCAGTAAATTAAGGCAAAACATTCACAGAAATCAAAGTACAGTATTCACAATGTTATAATTGAACAACTTATCACTAAAGTGGCCACATAGTTTTCACCAAAGTGGTCACATAGTTTTAAGCAAAAGAAAACATTCATTTAATAACTCAATCATTTAATAAGTCCTTAATTGAATGATCCTTAAGGAGGCTTGTCTCCTTAATGGACACAAGGTACAAAGGTCAAAGTTCTCCACCCCTGGGTCACATTGTCTTAATCTGTTCAATTGAAAAGTCTTTTTTCTTCTTAATTGGAGAAGTCCTTAACACAATCATTCTAAATGTAAAGGTCAAAGTTCTCCACCCTAAATCCACAGTAAATCATGATCTTCTCAGTTTGCATTAAATACCCAAGGAGAGTTCTTTTCATCTTGACTCCAGGCTGGCTCTCAGCTTCCATGGTTCCTCTTCCATGGTCCTGGCTCCTGCCCCAATCTATCCAACTGTCACCTGAGTTCAAAGGCAGCTCTTTGTACAGTTCCTATTCCATATTGAAGCTCACAGTGTCCAGCCCAGCCCCAGTGTCCTTCACAGTTCCTGTTTCTGGGAAGACAAAGCTTAACAGAGCCACAATAATATTGATACACATTGCCGGCTCCATCATCAATTCACTATCTGCCTGTGAAATCAATTCAGACCCACCAAAAAGGTCTGAGAACTCAACACAAATCATCAGTATAGAAATCAACACAGACCCACAAACAAGGTCCAAGAGGTCAACACAAATCATCAACATAGAAATCAACAAAGACCCACAAACAAGGTCCAAGAGGTCAACACAAATCATCAACACGGAAATCAACAAAGACCCACAAACAAGCTCCAAGAGGTCAACACAAATCATCAACATAGAAATCAACAAAGACCCACAAACAAGGTCCAAGAGGTCAATACAAATCATCAGTAAAGTCCCAGGACCTCCAACACCCTCCTCGTGGACTTCTTTAAACAGACAACCAGAAAATCCTCTTTTAGGGCTTCCAGTAAGGCCCCAGAGCTTCTGTTTAAGGTATCACAAACAAACATCAATACAGACAGAATGAACAAACATAGGAGTGCAGGGATACCACAAGTTTTCTCCCTCTCCACCACAAGAGCTCCCTTCTGAGTTCTGCTCTCTCCAGCCTGGGCCTCTCTTTATATATAGTCATTAGCTCCTCCCCTTCCTGTTGTAGGAGTTCACAAGTTCTAGGGTTCACAAGTTGTAGGATTCACAAATTTTGGATCTTAATCTTGATACAATCATGAACTAGAACAAGGTATTAACTGCTTCTGTGTTAATTAAATAGGTGAAACAAGGTGTTAATTCAATAGCTAAAACAAAGTTAACTACTTCTTTGTTTGCTATTACACTCTACTGGGAGGGATTATACCTCCAGAGGTTACTGGCAAAAAAATAATGCTTCATATAGACCACAGGTTCTTAATCTAGGGTCTCTGACCTTGGTTTTTTAAAAATATATTGATAACTGAATTTTGATATAATGTTTTTTAGTCATTTTATACAGTTAAAAATATTCCAAGAAGGTATCAGTGGTCTCACAAAATTATAAAAGGGGTAACAAAAAAGATGAAGAATTCTACATTTGCCAAAATATTTGTAACAGAACTTTTTTGTGGGGGTAGAAAAGACCTAGAAACAAACTATAGTAGGGTCCTGTGCCTGCAGGGGATATGCTCCAAGACCTACTGAGGATGGCTGAAGCCATAATATAAGGAAATACCTGCTGACCCCATACATATGTGTATGCGTGTATATATATATTTATATTTATATATATACATATTTTTACGATTTCTCTCCCATTCTTGTCCCTCAGTGTTCACACACACACACACACACACACACACACATACACACACACAAAACTTTAAAAAGTTAAAGTGGAAAAGGGAAAATAAAAGAAGAAAAACTGACCCAATAGTCCCATATTTCTATTAACCATTCTCCTGGTGACTGCTGTTTGCTTAGTTCTGGTATAACCGAACATAGATTTCAAGTGGTAAGTGAAACCTATAAGGAATAACAAATATGGTTAATTCAGAGAAACATGGAAAGACTTAAATCAGTTGATGCAATGTGAAAACATATGGTTGTTGTCCTTCTTTCTTGAGGAGAACCAAAATGGCATCACTATGTTAGGATCAAGATACAGTGTGTCCAACTGTGATTGATCAGACCAGTAGGTCTGACAATAGGCCACATTAAAAGACCACAGGTCTTGGAACACTATATTTTGAAGAGCAAGAGAACTGCATTTGCAGCCAAAGATATCATATCCAGCAAAGTTAAGCTTGGAAGAGTCTTGGAAGACCCTACTACAGGTCAGGCACAAATAGTCCATTTGAATAAATATTTGGAGTGCAGATGTCTCTAAATTTGTGCATCTCATATTTCTTTTGAGGTACTGCAATTCTTTGCTCATAGAGCACAGCATCTTCTTTGATGTGGGTCTCAGCCACAGGAACTTTCACTTTCTGGATAGTGTTGGGAGTCTGTGTCTGGATCAGGAAAAATTAAGGGAACCTCTGCTGAGAGGGGATGCCAGGCTCAGACATGCTGCCAAGACATGGCTCTGGGCAAGAAGGAATCAACACATACCTCATGAGTGTACAAGCAGTGGGGTAGGGATGTTGCTGGCTGTGGGCACTTACAGGAGAGTAGATTTCTTGGTTTCACTTCCAGGCCAGAGGAAAGAACAGAAGGAGAATCTGAGGCCAGAGGTACCATTCTCCATATCCTAGGACTAGAGGTGATTATAAAAACTAAGCTGCCACAAATGAAAAAAATGAGCAGGCAAAGGAGAAAGAATCCAACCATGGAAAGTTACTATAGGTATAGAGAAGACAGGTTCAACTTCAGAGGAAGATACTGAAAAAAGCCTCTTCTACCCCAAAGAGTAATGTCAAATGGTTACCTGCCCAAAAAGAATTTGGAAGAGAACTTTAAAAAGACTTTAAAAATCAGATGAGAAATATTAAGGGAAAGTTAAGGAGAAAAATAAGAACAATCCAAGAAAAACAAGAAGATTATGAAAAGAAAGTCAGTTAGAAAGGAAATTTGGAGATCAAGAGAACAGATCAAGAAGAGAAAACATAAGAATAATCAGACTACCTGAAAGTTACAACCCCCCCCAAAGGATCTTGATACAATAATATGAGAAATAATTAAAGAAAATTGTCTTGAAGTGTTAGAACAAAAGGGGAAAGTAGAAATAGAAAGAAACTAAATTCACCACCTGAAAGAAATCTTTTAAGGAAAAGCTACAGGAGTATTATAGTAAAATTTCAAAACCCCCAGCTCAAGGAGAAAATATTATGATCAATAAGAAAAAAGCCAATTTAAATATGGCAGTGCCATAGTTAGAATCACACAAGACCTAGCAGTGGCAACATTAAAAGATCACAGGTCTTGGAACACTATATTTTGAAGACCAAGAGAACTGCATTTGCAATAAAAATATCATATCCAGCAAAGTTAATCATAGATTTAATCAATTGCCAGACTTTCAGGATTTTGTTAAAAAGAAAAACCTAAACTTAACAGAAAATTTGATATATAAGACCCAAGAGAAATATAAGGTACACATCAAAGATTAATTGCAAGGGACTCAATAAGGACAGACTGTTTACTGTTTAGATGAAGAAATGTAAAACGTGTGCAAAATGGTTATTAGTAATTGAGTAGTTCGAAAGAAATGTTGGGGTAGATCTCAGTATGATAGGATTCTAAAAAGTAAAACTGTTTAGGAAAAGGTAAAAAGAGTAATTATACAAATGAGTTATGAGAGGAAGAATTGACACAGAAGAACTACATGGGGGGAGGGCTGCTGGTTCTGGAACCCTTCTTTCATCAAGAATGAGTTTAAGAGGGAATAATACATACATACATACATATATATTTGAAAGGGTATAGAAGCCTTCTAAATTCAGAAAGAAATAAAAGGCTAAGGGGATAGGGAGAGAGCAAAGGATAAGGGAGGGATTTTTAGAGGGGGGATGAAGGAAAAAGATAAGGCTGGGTTATAGAAGGGTGTTTAGATTAAATGGGAATGGAAAGATAAGGGAGGAATCCTTAGAGTGGAAGTAGGTTAAATTATAGAAGGGCAAGTTAGCAGGTAGAAGTAAAATAGAGGAGTCAGGATGGATGGGAAATAAGAGATACACAGAAACATAAAATAAAGATCAGGAGTAAAATTTATTAGGGATATAAAGGTGTAATAATTATGATCTCAGACAAAGTTTGAGCTAAAATAGATTTAACCAAAAGAGAAAAATGGGAAAACTGCACTATATGTCAGCCATATTAATCAGTATTGTTTTAGACTATTTAAAATAACTGGATCATGTAGGATTGGACAACCCTAAACACAACGCACAGTATTTATTATATAGGCTTTCTTGAAGTGGAAATTTATTGTTGTGTATTTTGAATCCTCTCTTATGTTCTGCTATACACATGGCAATGCTTTTTTTTCTTTTCTTATTTTGTATATAAGTTTTAATATTTAAGTTTATAATGTATCTTTTTATTTTCTTATTGTGTATTTAAATTTTAGCATTTAAATTTAAAATAAAAAAATATTTTGGAAAAAGAGAAAATGAATGTTGCAGAATTGCAGAGAATAAGTTTGACCTCAAAGCAGAAATATGAGAAGAAACCTCTTTCTACTACTCTGCAGAGGTGGGGAATCTCTGGGTATGAAATGATGCATATGATGTCATGTTTTTTCAATGTATTTATTGGTTTTGCTGTATTTTTTCCTTTTTTTCACATGCAGTGATCCAAGACAATCCCAAAGGACTCATGATGAAAAATGCTATCCAATTCCAGAGAGAATTAAATAAACCTTTAATTCACTTTGAAGCATAATTTTTTCACTTTGGTTTTATTCCTTACCTTTTTTTCCAAAATGGCTAATATGTTTTGCATGATTTCACACGTATTACTGAAATCATATTGCTTGCTTTCTCTTTTTTTTCTGGAGGGCAATTGGGGTTAAGTGACTTGCCCGAGGTCACGTGGCTAGTTTTTGTGTCAAGGGTCTGAGGCTGGATTTGAAGTCAGGTCCTTCTGACTCCAGGGCAGGTGCTCCATTCACTGTGCCACCTAGCCTCCCCAACTGATTGCTTTCTCAATTCATGGAGGAAGGACAGGAAGGAAGGAAAGATTTGAAACACAAATGTTTTTTAATGTTAAAATTAAATAATATATTTTTATTGTTATTATTTAAAATGAGTGTGATTCTGCACCAAAAAAAACTAATACCACCTTAGTATGCAATAAAAAGGGCATAGAGTCTGGAATGAAAGAAGAGATAGTTTCAATGTACTCTGTCATGATGTGGAATATTGAGCTCAGGAAGACCTGAGTTCAAATCCAGCCTCAGACACAATACTTATTAGCCATGTGACCTTGGGCAAGTCACTTAACCCCAATTGCCCTGCCTTCCCCCCTCCAAAAAAAAAAGCAAAAAAAGAAAATATTTGAACATACAACTTCTTTTCTACTCTTGTTATTAATGATCATAATTATTTTATGATGATGATAGTGAGTTGCCTGAGGTGTACTAAATCTAAACTGTATTTGAGCAGGCACCTCTTCTACAGCGTCTTGAAAAATGGACATCTAGCTTCTACCTGAGAATCTCCAATAAAGGTGAACTTGCTGCTTCCTCACACAACCTATTCACTTTTTCTGTGCTCTAATTGTTAGGCATTTTTTCTTTTAGGTTATCCTTGATTATTTTTCTTTTCCAGTTTTTTTTTATTAGAAAAAAGGCCAAACTCCAAGTCCCTTACTCTTTCACCCAGACTTTCCTCCTTTCCCTCACAGTATGGTAAACAATGGCCTTAATTCCTGATGTATATCATTCCTGACCTTATAAAAATAGGTAGATTTCAAGGAAAAAAATATTCCAATTCTTATTGTTATCTGTAAAAACCTAGTTCAGGGAACTCCCAAATAAAACAGGACCTCCTTCTGGGCCCCATGGTAGTTTGGGTTCCCCCTCTTGATTTTGTCTCCATCAAGAGAAAAGAGGGTCTCTTGAAAGAAATTCTTAGCAAATGGTCTTCATATCCTTGGGATTATTTAAGAGTCTCTCAGCTGAGTATTCTAACATCTGGGGCCACCCATAAAATCAAACAGTTCAGAATTTACTTCATATAAAAAAGAAGCCTCAAATCTGGACACATCATCCTTGCAGCTGCTTGGGATAGTTTCTGTAACTGCTGGATATTCTCTTTTCTCAGAAACTGCTAAACTAGCCCCTTCTCATCTCCTTTCCTATCACCTCTGGTGAACCTTGGCATCCAGTTTTTGAGTGCCAATGAAGGTTTATATGGGATGTAAGGATAAAGTCCTGGTCTCTTAAAAAAATCAGTGGAAATCCACTTCTACTAATACTTCTTCACTTCTCTTTCCTAGTAGGTTCTCAACCTGATTTCATAATTCCTTGAGGAAATCATGTAACCTCTTTCCAGCTGTAAAGGATAATCAGTACCTTCACCCTCCATCCCAAGCAGAAAACCCAGTCACCTCAAATCTAGAAATTTTACTACCCAACTTAAAAGTGAATTAAACCTGTTAAGGTAAAATTTTATAAAGCAGAAAGGGATGAGTGCACAGAGTTGCCCTATCAATGACAAGGTAAAAGGTAGTCTCTCCCTTGCACTTATATCACGCCTGTAATATAGGGGTATCAATTATGGCACAAAACTGAGAAAATACAGGGAGTTTAAAAATATTGTAATAATGACTGACTCATGTATTGCTATAAAATGACTATGGAATCATTGTGAAAATTTCCTCTAACCATTAAGAAGGCATAAACAAGATAAAATAGACATCTCCTTAGTACATAGATATATATAGACCACCAGAAAAGAAAAACTTAAGGGTCCACTATAGTAGAAAGATATTATCCTGTAAAAACTTCTTCTTTTGGAAGTTCTCTTCCATGGGACTTTTAAATAAATGTTTAGATAGTATCTAAAAGTGAAAAGTTTGCCAGCCCTCTTCTACTTACTTCTTTCAGAGGTGGAGAATCATGGGTGTAGAACATTGAATACATCAGACTTTTTCAGTATGTTGACTAGTTTTTCCAAACAGACTTTTAAAAAAAAATTGGGGGGGGGGGAGCACGTTGGGAAGGGAAAGAGAGAGAAGACTTTGGGACATGTTAAAAAATCAATAAAAATTTATTTTAAAGAAAAGTAATTTGCCAGTAGGAAGGAACTTGAGCAAAAGATAAAAATGTTTCTATTCTAATCCATTGGTAGAAAGGCCTTCATTAAACTTAACAGTATGATTTCTGAAAAGACAATTTTTTCCATTTTGATATTCTTAATACAAATCCTGTAGACTTATTCCATTACAACATAGATATCTCTATAAAAAACTTTTTTAGCAGTAGGTTCTTTATTTCACATTATATTTGATATAGCTAAACAACTTGGACTGTCCATTCAGATTTACCATAGTAGGATTTGACCTATAGTTCTAAATCCCAGTTTTTAGAAGTAGGGTTATATGGGTAGATCCCCTCTTTAGCACTTGAACACCTTGACTCAAGACCCAGACTATCTTTATCTCCTCTTACTTGAGAAGACAAATTAAACATTTTTAGTACATCTTTCTAAAGTTCACCTGCTAAATTCTGTCTCCTGACCCCCCCAACATATACATCATTTTAATCTTATTCATATTTCCATCATACCTGCATATGGCAAGAGCCAGACAATGAAGATAAAGTGAAGGACCCTCATTGATGAAGTTCACCTGGAATCTCAATGGATCTGGGGAGAAGAGATGCAATGTTCATCTATATCAGAGGCTTATGCAACACGGGAGATTAAAAAAAAGTCACTAGGCAGCATTTACATCAAGACATAATCAGGTATATTGAAGGAGTGAATGTGACTGAAATGTTGGTCACACAAATGTTTACTGCTTAACATTTCTTTGTATATGTCATGGTCACCTAGCACACCTCAATGCATATTTTCTACCCATTTAATAATACCTAATGTTCAGTCTACTCTTGGTTGTTGTCTAACTGCTAAAGAGAGTTTCTATTGATTAGAATTCTAAGACTGAGAGGAGCTACTTTGATAAACCCCAAATTACCGTAGATCACGTAAGCTGGGATTTTATCCTGACTCTGACAATTATCACCAATGGGAGCTTGGGCAGATCACTTCCCTGAATCTCAATTTACTCCTTTGTAAAATGGTGATAATAATATCTGTTCTGCCCATTTCACAGGGTTGCTGTGAGGATTAACTGGGGAAATATATATATTATATAGATTATTTATATATTTACATATATTCATGTTTACATATTTATATTTATATTCATAAATACAAATTTATATGTATCCTTATATATGAATTTACATATTTATATATTATATTTATTTATGTATATTCACATAATATAAATATATATTTATATATTTATATTCATATATATATGAAAACTCTTTGTAATAGTAAGATTCTCTACAGACGTAATATGATTTTATAATAGCTCAGAGAACATGGAATTACTTCTGTACTTCTGAGAGTTCCTCCAGTGTAAAGAGATCCTGTAGGGCAGTGTGAAAAGCATTGCTTTCAGGGTAAGAAGAAGTAAGTATGAGTCTTGACTCTGTCTTTTATTGCCTGGAGGATCTTGGACAAATCTTACCATCTATGGACCTCACTTTGTTCATCTATAAAATAAAGGATTGGACTAGAGAATCTCAGAAGTCCTTTCCAGCTTGAAATCTATGATTCTCGGTACTATAAGTCTTCCCTTAAATCCACATCTTAGAAGAAGCAGATAGTGAATTAGAGTCAGACTTCTGGAAATATGTGAAATCAGAAATATTCCATCAAAACATTCATTTTGTAATTAGGAATTATTTTGCCCAATTGTATGCACATAAATTTGACAATCTTAGTGAACGGATGAATATTTACAAAAATACAAGTTGCCTAGACTAACTGAAGAGGAAGTAAACTATTTAAATAACCCCATCTCTGAGAAAGAAATTAAACAAGCCATCAATGAACTCCCTAGGAAAAAATCTCCAGGACCAGATGGCTGTATTAGTGAATTCTACCAAACATTTAAAGAAAAATTGACTCCAATACTTTACAAACTATTTGGGAAAATTAGAGAAGAAGTAGTCCTACCAAATTCTTTTTATGAGACAAATATAGTACTGATACCTAAATCAGGAAGAAACAAAACAAAGAGAGAAAATTACAAACCAATTTTTCTTATTAACATAGATGCAAAAATTCTAAATAAAATGTTAGCAAAAAGACTACAGCAAATCATCACAAGAATCATACACTTTGATCAGGTAGGATTTATTCCAGGAATGCAAGGATGGTTCAATATCAGGAAAGCTATCAGTATAATTGGTCACATCAACCTCAAAACTAGCAGAAACCATATGATTATCTCAATAGATGCAAAAATGTCTCTTGACAAAATAAAACATCCATTTCTATTAAAAACACTAGAAAATATGGGAATAAATGGAGTCTTCCTTAAAATAATAAGTAAAATCTATCTAAAACCATCAGCAAGTATTATAGGCAATGGGGATAAGCTAGAAGTATTTCCAATAAGATCAGGGGTGAAACAAGGGTGTTCACTATCACCCCTCTTATTCAATTTGGCACTAAAATGTTAGCAGTGGCAGTAAGAAAAGAAAAAGAAATTGAAGGAATCAAATTAGGCAAAGAAGAGACTAAGCTATCACTCTTTGCAAATGATATGATGATATATTTAGAGAATCCTAGAGAATCAAGTAAAAAACTACTTGAGATAATAAATTTGGCAGAGTTACAGGATATAAAATAAACCCACATAAATCCTCAGTATTCCTATATATCTCTAACGAAATCCAACAGCAAGAGATAAAAAGAGAAATTCCATTTAAAGTTACTGTAGACATTATAAAATATCTGGGAATCTACCTGCCAAAACAAATCCAGGACTTATATGAACATAATTACAAAACACTTCACACAAATAAAAACAGGTCTAACAAATTGGGAAACCATCAATTGCTTGTGGCTGGGTTGAGCTAATATAATAAAAATGACAATCTTACCTAAATTAAATTACATATTTAGTGCCACCAATCAATCTACCAAAAAATTACTTTGTAGAGCTAAAAAAAAATGACAAAATTCATCTGGAAGAACAAAAGGTCCAGAATATCAAGGCAACTAATGAAAAGAAATGCTACGGAAGGTGACCTAGTCATACCAGATTTTAATCTGTACTACAAAGCAGCAGTCATCAAAACTACTTGGTACTGGCTGAGGAATAGAGCAGTGGATCAATGGAATAGATTGGGTACACAAGATTCAGCAGACAATGACTATAGTAATCCACTATTTGATAAACCCAAAGACCGCAGTTTTGGGGATAAGAACACACTATTTGACAAATACTGCTGGGAAAACTGGAACACAGTAGGGCAGAAATTAGGCATAGACCAATATCTAACACCATACACCAAAATAAATTCAAAATAGGTGCATGATCTAGGTATAAAGGTTGATACTCTAAGCCGTCTGGGAGAGCAAGGGATAGTTTACCTGTCAGATCTATGGAGCAGGGAAGACTTCATGATGAAACAAGAGTTAGAGAGCATTACAAAATGCAAAATGGATAATTTTGATTATATTAAATTGAAAAGCTTCCGTACAAACAAAGCCAATGTTACCAAGATTAAAGGCAAGTGGAAAATTGGGAAAGAATTTTTACAACCAGTGAAAGGCCTGATTTTCTAAATCTTCTGATTTAAATCTAAACCTTCTGATAAGGGCCTCATTTCTAAAATATACTAAGAATTGAGTCAAATTTATAAGAATACAAGCCACTCCCCAGTTGATAAATGGTCAAAGGATATGAACAGGCAGCTTTCAGAACATGAAATTAAAATAAGCATTTGAAAAAATGCTCCAAATCACTAGTGATTAGAGAAATGCTAATCAAAACAACTCTGAGGTACCACATCTCACCAGCCAGACTTGCTAAGATGACAAAAC